>OW240916.1:54153772-54345922 GCA_933207985.1 Pelobates cultripes
GGTTGCAGAAACTTTTGACCCTACAGGATGGGCTGGTATCAGAAACGGCCATGTTGGACTACAGAGAGGCCACCAGGAAAGAGCTGTGGGATGAAACCCTGGAGGGTGTACAGCGTTGGCAAGGTGAGCGTCTCCCCAGCGACTACAGGCCCAAGTGGCAATGCGGATGCCTATGCTGGGAGAGCTGCCCATGAGGTGAAGCAGCTTGATTTACTGGTACAGAGGGAACTGTGCCTTAATCACACATACCAGGTGCTACGGTGGTACACGGTTCAGCGTGTTCCCGGAATGGCTTAGGACGACAGACCTGAGGTCAAGGACTGCAATGGCCCTGGCCTGTTATGGGAGGCCTTTGCCAAACCAGAGTTCGGGAATGCTGCAGAGTCACAGTTTTGGGACATACGTGACTACAGAGAAGCCCCCCAGCGCCAGAGTGAGTTTCAGGGAGAGGGGACAACCGGGGACACCTAGCAGTAGGAGGAGACTGTCAGTCTTACTCCCCAGCGGCAGTGTGCATCACAGGGAGCAGAAGGTGTCATCCTTCCTCCCCAGTGGCAGAGGGAGTTTCAGGGAGAGTAGACAACTGGTCTCACTATCCAGCAGCAGTGTACATTGCGAGGAGAGGAGGCAACCGGTCTCTCTCCCCAGTGGCAGTGTATCCTACAGGGAGAGGAGGCAACTGGTCTCCCTCCCCAGTGGCAGTCTACCTTGCAGAGAGAGGAGACAACCAGTCTCTCTCCCCAACAGCAGCCGGAGATACGAGGAGAGGAGACAACTGGTCCTTCTCCCCAATTACCAGGGCACAGTACCCCTGACCCCAATGGTGCAGATGGGACCGCGGTCTCTGTACCAAACCTGCAGGGATGCTGGATGGCCGGTCCAGATCCCCAATCAACCTTGCAGGATTACCAGGAGGAGAAGGTAGGCGAGCCCTCCTCTCCACAGCCGATTCCCAACCAGGTTCTGGGGTTAGGGGAGGAGACAGCAATACCCACTGACCCCCTTCCAGCAGAAGAGCTGGCATCAAGGCAGAGCCCTGCTGGCCTATGCCTTCCCCTTTACCTTTGTCAAGGGCATTACTACCTGCAGGCAACCCCAGCAGGTGCTGGTGCACAGTTGGCAAATGGAGCACCAGCATCAGATCCAACTAAAGCAGTTGTGTCCCTCCCACTTCTTTGCGTAAAGGACATAGTTAGAATTTTGCAGTTTTAATGTAAATAAACTGGGTGCTTTCAGAAACTGGACCTCTTCATATTCATAATATAACCAAGCTGGAAAAAATGAGATGGGAGATATTTTGGTTTAAAACTTAATATTTCTTGCTCTATTCCTAAACATTCCTGTAAACATTGACATGTTCCAACAGCAAACTATTTTTTAACAGACTCTCATAAATACTTAATAAGTTAAATTGAAACACACTATGTACCCTCTTTATTGTCGAAGCAAGGTAGCACTAGACATAACAAAACAAAGAAAAGGTGTATCATGGATGTTTTTATATAAATTGTGGCTGACAAAATGTGTTAATTGTTATTATTACAAGTGCCAGAAGCTATAATAGGAGATTTATAATATAGGATGCATCAATTACAGCAACAAAACATGAAAATGACAAACAAAATGTGAGGGGTATACTCACTTTTGTGAGATACTGTAAATAGTTTAAGGTTAGAGTGATCAGTGTATTACAGGAGTTAATAATGGTGTTGTAAATGCATAGAGATGAATATAGTAGAATAATTAGGAAAAGCAATATTAAATAATTGAAAACAAGTGAAGACATCAAGGGAAAATGTGCAACATATGTCTCCACTATGTTCTTACTGAAACTGGATGCTATTTTAGTAAGGTATCAACAGAAAAAAATTGAGATTGAGATCAAGTGCCAGTTTTTATAATAAAAAGGGAGATATGATCCTATTCCAAATAGTACATTTTAGAATATAGCGTGATGGTTTTAGAGATGTACAGAGAAAGCTAAGAAATGTGCTAAAAGTATGAAGTATTGGAATAAACAAATGGATAATGGCAAATTGTGGTTTGCACAAAAACGAGATAAACTATGAAAAACACAGATAAAACTAACTGATCGACAAAAGCCTGAGAAACAGAATATTGAGACAGCGTGAGAAAACAAAAAAAGCCTGTTTATTCACAAATTGTGCATAAAAGGTAAAAGTGATGAATCACAGACAACAGGTACGTTGAACTTATATAAATATCCTTATCTTTCTTATATCTTTCTTATATCTCATAATACAAAGCTACAAGTGAAAAATGTGGTATTGTTGAATTACATACAGTGCAATAGTACAATTATCGAAGATTCGATTTATGAAGGATGTATAGATAACAACAAATTCTAGAGCTGGGCATTTATGCATTAAATCCTTAAGGTGGGCGGGTGTGCTATGCTGTCCTTGGGCTCTAAATGCCGACGAGCAACATAGTACGTTCACAGTATCCTTCCCACTTACCTGCTCACCGGTGATCCCAAGCTGGCGATTGCGATGGGGGGACCTACCTGACACCCCAGGGAGTCCCCCCTGCTACCCATCTGGCCCTCTGGGTCATGTGATAGCGAGGTCATTGCGAGGACCTCACAATCACATGGACAGAATAGCCATCTATAGCAGTGCCAGCAGGGTGAGTGCCTGGAATGAAAGGTAGTCCGGCTGCTACCTGTGGAAAAGTTTTAATAAACTTTTAAAACAGTGTAAAATAAAATAATATATAATATATATATGATCTAAGTATATACATATACACTTACACATACATACATACATAGGCATGCGCAGCCTATTGCATTAGGGTGTGCACCCTAAAGCACAAGCACACGCCGCATATATATATGTATGTATGTATATATATGTATATACATATATACACGCACACATACTGTGTGGTTGGGTGTGTGCTGTGTGAGGGTGCTGTTAGTGTGATGTGTGTGTGAGGGCACTGGCGTACATACCAGGGTCGCAGGGGTCGCGACTGCGACCGGGCCCGGCCCACCAGGGGGCCCGGCCGCCCCTGCGACCCGGTATGTACGCCCAGGGCCAGCCTCTTCCCCTGGGGGGCCCAGGAGCCGGCCACCCCAGGGCCCCCCCTGAGGCTGGCCCTGCTAACCCCAGGTGGCCGGTCGGGCAGGCAGGCAGGCGGGCAGGCAGGCAGGCAGGCGGGCGCGCGAGGGAGCACTCACTGCTTCCTCTTCAGCTCCCTCGCGCGCCGCAATGATACCGGAGCCGGAAGATGACGTCATCTTCCGGCTCCGGCATCCCTACGCGGCGCGCGAGGGAGCTGAAGAGGAAGCAGTGAGTGCTCGCCTGCCTGCCTGCCTGCCCGACCGGCCACCCGCCCAGGAGCCCAGCAGCACCACTGGACCCCAGGGAATCCCCCCAGCACTCCAAAAGGTAAGGAGGCTGGGGGGATTACATTAAAAAAAAAAAAAATCATGTGTGAGTGTTAGTGTTAGAGTGAGTGTTAGAGAGAGTGTGATTGTTAGAGTGTGTGAGTGTTAGTGTGTGTGAGTGTTAGTGTGTGTGAGTGTTAGTGTGTGTGAGTGTTAGTGTCTGCTAGTGAGTGTCAGTGAGTGTGTTAGTGTGTGTGTCTGCTAGTGAGTGTCAGTGAGTGTGTTACTGTGTGTGTCTGCTAGTGAGTGTCAGTGAGTGTGTTACTGTGTGTGTCTTACTGAGTGTGTGTGTGTTAGTGAGTCTGTTTGATGTCTGTTAGTGAGTGTGTGTTTGTCAATGAGAGTGTATGTTTTGTAAGTGAGTGTGTATGTATGTCTGTCGCTGACTGTATCTCTGTCAGTAAATGTGTGTGTCTGTTAGCTAGTGTGTATGCGTCTGTAAGTGAGAGTGTGTGTGTCTTCAGCACTTATCTTTCTCCAGCGCCGGACTCCCTTGGCGCTGAGGATCCCTCAGCCTCTCAGCTCCGAATGCGACCGCGCACGCATTCAAACCGCCCATAGGAAAGCATTACTCAATGCTTTCCTATGGACGTTCAGTGTGCTCCTCTAGCGGCTGTCCGTGAGACAGCCACTAGAGGCTGGATTAACCCTCAGTGAAACATAGCAGTTTCTCTGAAACTGCTATGTTTTCAGCTGCAGGGTTAAAACTAGAGGAACCTGACACCCAGACAACTTCATTGAGCTGATGTGATCTGGGTGTCTGTAGTGGTCCTTTAAAGGACCACTATAGTGCCAGGAAAACATACTCGTTTTCCTGGCACTATAGTGCCCTGAGGGTGCCCCCACCCTCAGGGACCCCCTCCCGCCCGGCTCTGGAAAGGGGTAAAACTTACCTTTTTCCACCGCTGGGCGGAGAGCTCTCCTCCTCCGATCCTCCTCTTCTCCTCCCCGTCGGCTGTATGCGCACGCGCGGCAAGAGCTGTGCACGCATTCAGCCGGTCACATAGGAAAGCATTCATAATGCTTTCCTATGGACGCTGGCGTGCTCTCACTGTGAAAATCACAGTGAGAAGCACGCAAGCGCCTCTAGCGGCTGTCAATGGGACAGCCACTAGAGGAAATAGGGGAAGGCTTAACCCATTCATAAGCACAGCAGTTTCTCTGAAACTGCTAAGTTTATGAAAAAATGGGTTAACCCTAGCTCGACCTGGCACCCAGACCACTTCATTAAGCTGAAGTGGTCTGGGTGCCTAGAGTGGTCCTTTAAGTGTGTGTGCATCTGCATGCACTGGCGTACATACTGCGGTCGCAGGGGTCTCAGCCCTGTAACCCCTGCGACCAGGTGCCCACCGCCATGTGTTGCGGCCCGGCCCGCGCGGGGGGGGGCCCACGGATCAATTTTCGCACCGGGGCCCCATGGGTCATGTGTACGCCACTGTGTGAGGGTGCTGGTAGTGTGCTATGTGGGTAAAGGTGTTAGTGTGTGTGTGCATGCTTGTGAGGGTGCTGTTTATGTACTGTGTGTGAGGGTGCTGTTTGTGTGTGAGGGTGCTGTTTGTGTGTGTGCGCTTTTGAGGGTGCTGTTAATGTACTGTGTGTGAGGGTGCTGTTTGTGTGTGAGGGTACTTGTAGTGTGCTGTGTGTGTGTTAGGGTCCTGTTAGTGTGCTGTGTGAGGGTGCTGTTTGTGTTTGTGAGGGTACTGTTAGTGTGCTGTGTGTGTGTGAGGGTGCTGTTTGTGTGCTGTGTGTGAGGATGCTGTGTGTGTGCGTGCTGTATGTGTGTGTGGGTGCTGTTTGTGTGTGTGTGCTGTTTGTGTGCTGTATGTGTGCTGTATTTTTGGGTGATTTGTGAGGGTGGAGGTGGGGGCAGATTAGTTAATTATTACCTTACGTAGGGAGGGGGGATCCTTTCTGCCTTCCCTGGTGGTCCAGTGGTGAGTGAACTCTAGCCTGCGGGGCTAGAGTTCACTCTCGCGAGATCTGAGCATTGCCGCGAGAGGAACCCGGCGGAGCTCCTGGCAATAGCTCTCCGGGTCCTCTCCTGCCTCCCATTACACCCCGTACGCACGCCTATGCATACACATACGCTGTCTAATATATATAAAACAAGAAATATACATAGAATTATATTAAATATCTCTCTCTCTCTATATATATATATATACATACACAATTATATATATATATACATATATATATAGATATAGATAGATATGTATATAAATTAAATATCTAAATATGTTAAAAATGAGAAAAAAAATTAAAAAATTAATAATATATATATATATATATATATATATATATATATATAAAAAAAAATATATATATATATATATATATATATATATATTTGTGTAAGGGGCAAAATAGCCGTATATGGAGTAAGGATCCAGCATAAGCTTAGGATAGTGTAAAGGGAGCAAGTCGGTTGTGGTGTGCCGATACGACGATACGGTAGGCCTGTAAATAAAGAGGGCCCACCAAGGAGTAAGAAAGTAAAGTAAATGGAAAGAAAAGAGAAAGTGTTGAAATGAGGAGTGGGTGGGAGGGTCATTCTGATGCTGACCTCAAGCGATATGAGTCAGGTAAGGGGTGTCCCTTATATAGGGGAGTGAATTAATTTAAGCCCCTCCCACAAATACAGGCAAAACTGCCTTAATACTTGTGTAAGGGGCAAAATAGCCGTATATGGAGTAAGGATCCAGCATAAGCTTAGGATAGTGTAAAGGGAGCAAGTCGGTTGTGGTGTGCCGATACCGACGATACGGTAGGCCCGTAAATAAAGAGGGCAAAAATGAATAATCAAAGATTTAATACAGTCAACAAATATATACAAATTAACCAGACATTTCCTTAAATGCATTACAGTATTTAATTCCTGAAAGGATTTTGAAGGTAGGAATCTAGGACCGAAAATGGGCACCATTTGTTGTGGGTAGGATAGTATGTTATGTCTACTGTTGGTGCATGTTGACTCATTTCGGAATGTGGTAGAGCAAATAGGTAATGATATATGTGTTTACATATGTGGGATCGTTGAAGACAATGATCTGTCTGAGTGGTGGTGATGGTAGTGGATTCTCTGGCCTGAGAAAGGCATAAAAGGCAATGTGCATGGCTGGTAATGGCCGACTTGGTAGTATAATTGAATGTCTGTAGATCTAATAGGTCCGATAAGGATGAACAGTTGGATGGCTATTGGTAATCTCTGAGAGGAACGTGGGGGAATGGATTCCTGAAAACCTCTGAGTATATTCTTTTCTGGTATGATAGCATGAAGTTTATGGTAGTTTTGGCCATAGGTTATCATGTGTTGTTGAATGCCTGTAAAATATATAATTAATGGTGTATGAGATAGTTTAAGTTTAAGGTGGCAAAAATAAGCAAAACTTAGGAGAAATTTTGTGACACAGGTTGAGCTATGTCGTGTTCCAATGAGATTCTTTAAGCCAGGTGAAAAGCTGTGTTATGCGTTCTACAAGTATGGGACGAAAGTGCTAGGTGGGATAGTGCATGCTATGCTGCATGAGTATGTCTAATCCATGATTTTGTCTCTGGAACGAAAGAGTGGACGTGACTGTATGGGCGGCTGTAGGAAGCGTATGATGAACATGCCTGGAATATAAATGAGACAGTTGTCGGCAGGGATGTATACCCCCGTCTGGTACATGAAAGTGAAATGTGATAAGTGGCCAACCAAGTGAGTTCCCCAGAAACATCATGAACTTATGGATGAGTAGTGGCGTTTGTTGATGATATGATATGTGCTTAGTTGTCTGAGTAACAACGGATTGATGACCCTGACCATGATTTACCCCATGCCACAGCAGCTGCTACAATGGGGTAGATCTCCCAAAGGGGCTGAAGTGGTGGAAAAATTTCCAAACCTGGATGCCATGGCCAACAGCCCCAAAGCAATTGTTCCCGGTAGATCGCTGCCAAACCCGTGGTATACGCTGCGTCTGACCATCTGGTTGGAGAAGTGTCAGACAATCCTGGAAGGAACATGCTTTTACCATGCCAAGTGGTTAAGAAATCCCCCCCCCATGTGCAGGTCTGCTGTTGCTGAGGTGTCTAGGCACCTCCTCTGATCGTCATGTTGGAAGTGTGGAAAAAAGGGGAAAGTACTCTGGATGTGAAAGCGTGGTCTTGTGGTATGATTGGCATGGCAAAATTAAGGAACCTGGTAGGGATTGTAGTTCCTTGTAGTTGTAAGTACTAAGCAGGAGGTAGTGATTGATTTAGTTGAGAATGTTCCCTATTTGTCTTGTGGTAACTTGCGTGTATGGATGCCGACTCAAGTCATATGCCCAGTAATGTGATGATAGTGTCTGCGCCTTCTGTTTCTTATGGGGTACTGGGACGCCCAAGTGGTCAACCAGACTAAGCTGCCATGAGGCTTCTAGTGAAAAATATGCTTTCTTTGAGCAACAAGAAGTCTTCTAGATAGTGTATGACTGTAATGCCTCTGGATATGTTATCATAACCAGCACAGAGTATCTGCGAATATCGATAGTAGGTTAATCTGTAGCTCGAAAGTTGAGCAGGGAAAGGATTGCCCAATTTATGCCATGTAAGTGCCAGTGTGTAGGGTAGATGGTAGCTGTTTACTGCGTTGATGATATTGGTCTTACTTAACCAAGCTTTAACCCATGCTTGAGTGATAGCTGTAAAGGTAGATCAATGGTGTTGTATAGTAAGAAAAATCCTCGGAGGGTATGAGGGAGTTGAGACTTGGGGTAGCGGAGGTGTGTGGTGCCAATAAGTCTATGGTTAGTCTTTGTTTAAGGGAAGATTCCTTGTGACAATACCAATGTGTGTGTTTGGTGCCATGCTGTAAATGGTGGAGATTGGAAGACCCCTCTGCAAATCTTGGCTATGAGTGTGTTTTCAGCCAATGGTTTTGTTGTGCTGACTGTAAGTGAGGGCATGCTATATTCCTTGAAGGTGTGTTTATGATACCTGTATGGGAGCCCTTTGAAGCTCCAGAGCTTTAGTAAATCTACTACAAGTCTGGAAGGGTGATGAGTCAGTAGTGTTGAAAATGCATTGGTGTGTACAGATGGTGAGTACGTTATTTGTAAGTTGTATTGGGCCACATGGTTTGTCATGTGCCCTGAACCATTTGAACATATATGCAACAGTCTATATGCAATGCAACTACTCATATCAATGGTCTCTGGTAGTTCAGAGGTGCTGGTACCTGGAGCCTGAGAGTGCTCGTCCATTTGTTTGGGACAGAACCCCTTCTGTATGGGTACCTGCACAAATAAACATCTCTACATATTCCAAATACCAACCCATCCAAGAGATGGTCAGTTCCCGATTTACCTGGAATCCCTGAATCTGACCATCACAGATACATCATCATACATATATATGCCTTGCTTCCCCAATGTGCTGGGATCATACGTGCAGGGTTAACATCTTGTGTGTCATAAGAATTGATTGTACCAGGTAACCGAGTTTCGGTTGGTGCTGGTTGTACAGTAACGTGAGGCCCAGCCTTGTGAGGGCTGTGGTGACCAACTCGAGATTGCCAGTCTGTCATAAAAATTTTTGGCTCATGAGTTTATGAGTGAGGCTAGCATAGCCTGGGTGTCACCTGAGTTGATGTAGCTGGGCCTTCCCCTGCCTCCGTGTTGTCCGTTGATGTATGGAGGAGTTTGAATAACTCTGCTTTCCTTGCTGTAGCAGGGTAGGGGATTTGTCACCTCCTTAGGTCGGTGGTAATGTGTGGGATCGTCCAGGATCTGATTGCTGCAGGACTAGCAACATCTCCTCTGCTTGAAGGTGTATCAATTCTAGCCGGGGTGCTAGGAAGAGGTGATTCTTCACCATCTTTTGGAGAAATACTTAAATAACAATAAAGATTGCAATTATTTGTACCCAGGGTTCTTGTACTGGCTTGCTAGCTAAGCCGTAAGGCGAAACGATTAGGCTTGGTGTTTTTTGGTGACTGGTGAGGCCCTGCTAGTTGCCAAGTGGCTTGAGAGGCTCTATCTATGCTTGGCGCGAGGGGATTTTTTGTGGCCACCGAACGTTGTGGCAGGATGTTGGCCTCTCGGTGACAGTAACCAGAAAATAGGAAGGGGAGTGACAGGTGAGGCCCTCTCTATGATACAATGCGAGGCGGCTAGCTCACGAGTGGCCCGAGGGGTGTATGCCTCCGAGTGTGAGGCGGGGTGTTGGCCTCGCGGGACCACTAACCGAAGCATAATGCAGAGAAAAAAGGGGTAATACCTATTGGGCCCTAGAACCCTAATTGCCAGTACACTATTACTATTCCAGGGAAGGTAAGAGATGGATAACTACGTGAGCAGGTGTATGTACCTGGTAGTATGGTATTGAACCTGACAATCCGTATAGGTTTTTTAGTAGTAACTGTAACCTGAATGGATAAAACCGTATGGCATAAGGAAATATGGCATAGACCAAGCTTATCTTAATACGTACAGTATATGTGAAAAGTAAAGTGCCATGATGTGTAAATATTAAACATCGTAGCCATACTGGTTAAATATGTATCAATCTTAACCCATTAAGTGCCGTATGTACAAGTGAAAATGTGGTCTGTCCCCACCTTGTATGTTGTATGTCCCCTTGCTAGGGGAAAGTCTGTTGCGTGAGCAGCGTGCTGTGAAAAATGTATGTGAACTATATTACCAGTTACGTATATACAGACGCGTCTGCTACTGTGTAATAATATATGTATTTATACCTGATGTTGATATAGTGCTTGCTATGTGAATTGTTGTATGTCTTATTAAATGGTAGGGGTCAGTGAACATGGTGTTGCAAAATGCAAGTGCACTGGAGATCTGCCGAGTGCCCTATAGGTGGCAGTGTAGTTGGATACTGATTGGTATGTGAAATGTTGTTTGTCTGTTGACCTATAGGTGTAAGTGTTTTGGTGTTTGTAAAACCCCATGAAAATTGTCAATGTACTTGACAGACCTGTAGGTGGCAGTGTTGATAGAACCACTGTTGGTCTTGATGTGAAATGTAAATTATTGTGAATTAAACCTGAATTTGAGCCCGTGCTGGAGTTTCATTTATGGTTTATGGTTATATTTAACCCCTTAAGGACCAAACTTCTGGAATAAAAGGGAATCATGACACGTCACACATGTCTTGTGTCCTTAAGGGGTTAAAACAATCTTATGTGTAATTTATATTGGCTGGTAAATTGTATATTATGACATGTGAAGACAGTTTTGCTGTTGACAAGTAGGGGTCATAAATGCTGATTGTATGGTAAAAATACCCTTTAACCCCTTAAGGACCAAACTTCTGGAATAAAAGGGAATCATGACATGTCACACATGTCATGTGTCCCTAAGGGGTTAATCCTACCGTTTGACAGATAGGAGTCAGTATAAAAGCGAAAATGCTGTAGTTAGTTTGTTTGCTTATGAAGTGAAATAAAGTCTGAGAAGACTGTAGTATACCGATTGACCGGTAAGGGTCAGCATGTAGGCGAAAATGCCGTGGTTAGTTGGTTTGTACATGAAATGCAATAATGTCTGAGAAGCCTGTAGTACACTGAATGACCGGTAGGTGTAAGTGTGTAGGTAAAAATGCAGTGGTTTATTGTTTTGTACACGAAAAGCAATAATGTCTAAGAAGCCTGTAGTACACCGAATGACTGATAGGGGTCAGTATGTAGGTGAAAAATGCAGTGGTTTGTTGGTTTGTACATAAAATGCAATAATGTCTGAGAAGCCTGTAGTACACAGAATGACTGGTAGGTGTCAGTGTGTAGGTGAAAATGCAGTGGTTTATTGTTTTGTACATGAAAAGCAATAATGTCTAAGAAGCCTGTAGTACACCGAATGACTGATAGGGGTCAGTGTGTAGGTGAAAAATTAAGTGGTTTGTTGATTTGTACATGAAATGCGATAATGTCTAAGAAGCCTGTAGTCCACCGAAAGACCAGTAGGTGTCAGTGTGTAGGTGAAAATGCAGTGGTTTATTGGTTTGTACATGAAAATGCAAACAACGCCTAAGAAGCCTGTAGTACACCGAATGACCAATAGGGATCAGTGTGTAGGTGTAAATGCAGTGGTTTATTGGTTTGTACATGAAAATGCAAACAACGCCTAAGAAGCCTGTAGTCCACCGAAAGACCAGTAGGGGTCAGTGTGTAGGTGAGAATGCAGTGGTTTATTGGTTTGTACATGAAAATGCAAACAACGCCTAAGAAGCCTGTAGTACACGAATGACCAATAGGGGTCAGTGTGTAGGTGAAAAATGCGGTGGTTCGTTGGTTTGTACATGAAATACAATAATGTCTGAGAAGCCTGTAGTACACCGAATGACCGGTAGGGGTCAGTGTGTAGGCAAAGATGCAGTGGTTCGTTGGTTTGTACATGAAATGCGATAATGTCTAAGAAGTCTGTAGTACACCCAAAGACCAGTAGGGGGTTTAAACGAATGATATGCATGAACATGCAATGGTTTTAGAACAGACTTAGACAAAATGCAGCAGTAAAGTGAGGACCTGACCCTTGCATGGTGCCGTGGGACTGATGCCTGGCGTAATGGGTAGGTCAACTTACGGTTTGTGAGTCACTTGGACACCATCCACAGCGATAGATTGAAGAAAGAAGGTGGTAGGCCGGAAAAGCCTGTGGCTGGATTCCTGACACAGCTCAGCTTAGAAAACCTCATGGAGTAATCAGGTAAAATGGCGTCTGGATGACCCGGAAGTGGAAATCATTCTGATGCTGACCTCAAGCGATACGAGTCAGGTAAGGGGTGTCCCTTATATAGGGGAGTGAATTAATTTAAGCCCCTCCCACAAATACAGGCAAAACTGCCTTAATACATATATAAAAAAACAAATCCAAGAGGGCACATTGCATGACACAGACAGACACACACACCATGACACAGACGCACACACACACCATGACAGACAGACACACACCATGACAGACACACACACATACACTCTAACTGACACACATAATTGCTACCTGTGGGCAGACAGCTGTCTGTTCTGGCAGCCGCAGGGGGGGCTGTGTTGGCTCTGATCTGCTCCCCAGCGCACAGCTTAATGAGACCAGGGCCGGAATGTGACGTCATATTCCAGCCCTGGTCTCATTAAGAAGCGGGCGAGGGCAGGGTTGCAGAACAGAGACAGCATAACTCCCCCAGAGGACGCCATCACAGCTCCCCCTGCGGCCGCCAGCACAGACAGCTGTCTGCCCGGCACCAGGTGCCGACAGCCCACCGGGAAATTTCCCGGTATCCCGGTGGGCCAGTCCGGCCCTGGTGGGTAGCACCCAGTAATCTGCGTCATGGATTCCAGAACCAAAACACAGACAGGACACAAAGAGAGAGAACACAGAGAGAGAAACTTGTAATACCAGTCCTTAGAATGGCCGGGCTATACAAGCAGAGAATAGTCAAGTTACAAGCCGAGGTCAAAGCAGTAAAGAGAAACGGGACAAGGATAGGACAAGCCGAGGTCGAGGATCAGAGAAGACAGGATAAACGGGAGACAAAGCCAAGATTCGGTAATCAAACAATCATGACTAAAATCACATCCCAAAACCGGTCTACTTATTCTGCCTGGGTGTGGAAAATTTAAAAAAAGTGGCAGAAACATAGGCTGAAGGGCCGCACTGGGGATTCCAAAGCAGCCCTGGAAAAAAAATCTATGCCAGCCCCATAAGTCATTGCGCCCTTATATTGTCGCATGTAATATGTAAGGCTATGTCTTGCCACCCTAGATGATTGAGATATATATATATATATATATATATATATATATATATATATATAAATCTTTTTCCAATATAAAATATTGGTCCTTTCAGAGTAACATTTTTAATTATACAGTAAGCATACTGACATGCAGACACAGACAATCTCACTGACACAAGCTGATTGATACACAGCCTCATAGACAAACAATCTCACTGATATACATAAGGTCATTGACATAAAAACACAAGCTCACTCAGTAGCAGGCACACACACACACACAAGCAAGTCCACTCACTAGCAGGCGCGCACACACACACAGCTTAATGTAGTGGCTCTGGTGTCTATAGCCTGTCCCTGCAGGCTTTTCAATGTAAACACTGACTTTTTAGAGAAAAGGCAGTGTTTACATTGCTTCCTAGTGACAGACACTCAGACGGTCACTAGAGGTGCTTCCTGTGTCAGTGCTTGATGATCTCAGCCGTAGAGGCAGGGCCAGTCGAGGGGAGACCAGCACGACGTGGGGGGGGGAAAGGTGAGTAAAAACACACATACACACACACATACCATGACAGACACACACCATGACACAGACAGACCGTGACACAGACACACACACATCGTGACACAGACAGAAACACACACACACCGTGACACAGACAGAAACACAGACACACCATGACACAGACAGACACACCATGACAAAGACACACACATACCGTGACAGACACACACCTTAAAAAAGACACACACACACACCATAACACAGACAGACCGTGACACAGACATACATTACATGACACAGACACACATTACATGACACAGACAGACACATACACCATGACACACAGACACACACACACCATGACACAGAGAGACCATGACACAGACACACACACCGTGACACAGACAGACACACATTACATGACACAGACACACACACACCATGACATACACACACACCATGACACAGACAGACCGTGACACAGACAGACACACATTACATGACAGACACACACACACAATGACACAGACACACACACACAATGACACAGACACACATTGCATGACACAGACAGATGCACACACATGACAGACAGACACACACAATGACACAGACACACATTGTATGACACAGACACACACACACACACAGCATGACACAGACGCACACACCATGACAGGCAGAGACACACACACACCATGACACAGACACACACACCATGACACAGACAGACACACACACAAATGACACACACACACACACACACACATACACTCACACTGACACACATAATTGCTACCTGTGTGCTGGCGGCCGCATGGGGAGCTCTGATGGCGGCTGCATGGGAGAGCTGGCTCTTCTGGCGGCCGCAGAGGGAGCTCTTTTGGCGGCCGCAGGGGGAGCTGGCTCTTCTGTCTCTGCTCCCCCGCCCCAGCGCATTGCTTAATGAGACTGGGGCCGGAAAATTTCCTGGTATTTGTCGGTATCCCGGTGGGCCAGTCCGGCCCTGATAGGCTGGGCGTAAAAGGGCCATCAGGGTAGTAATAACTGGTCTCAGCTCTTACGCCCCTCTTGTAACACACCCTGCACCTTTTCTGGGGGGTTTTCTTTTTGGGACTCCTGAAGCAGAAGTGACTTGCCTCCATTCTTCTGCTAGGCTCCACTGATGGTCCCCTTGTGTGGCACTCAAACAGTCCAGAAATGGCACAGCATTTGCCTTTTTTTAAAAATTACAAAGGCATTGTGGCATTGTGGATTGCAGTCTGCATTATATATATGCCCACTTTTTTATACCATGCCCTGGTCTTTGGCATGATCAAATACGGCTGCATCAGTTGATCGGACAGGTCAACTACCCCCATATGCCGATTGTAATGTTGTTTGTTTAATTCCCCCTCTGCCACGAACTGTGACCTTGCGAGTGCGTTCACCATAAATGGTGGTTAGGATGAACACCTCCTTTTAATCGCGGTACTTTAGTGCCAGCAGTTAATTCTGGCAGAGAGCTGCTGTTTCTCCCCCTTTTATTTTTTTATCTGCTAGAGACTTTTGGGAAACCTGTGCGACTCTTCCGAATAGTGCCACAGGCCACGGTCTCAAAGCAGTACAGCATTTTTAGAAGTGGAATACTGCTGTAAAAGTTGTCAATATACAAGTGATATCCCTTGTTTAGTAACGGCGTGATTAAGTCCCAGACAATTTTTTCACTTGTCCCTACTTTATCTGGGTAACCTGGGGGATCAAGGTGGCTTATCCCTTTTTTTCATATACATGGAAGGTGTACACATAGCCACTGCCACTTTCACACAATTTATAAACTTTTATCCCATATTGTGATCTTTTGGATGGGATGTACTGTTTAAACCCCAGTCTTCCCTTAAACTTCATGAGTGATTCGTCAATCGAAATATGTTTTTTGTGGGTATAAATAGTGGCCATTTTTTGTTAAAGTGGGCAATTAGAGTGTGTATTTTATATAGAAGATCATACTGCGGATGACCTTTTGGGGGGCACTTCGTATTGTCACTAAAGTGCATAAATCGCAGTATGTCTTCATATTTATCCCTACTCATTGTCTGGGAAAAAATGGGGGTATTGCAAATGGGGTTTTTAGACCAATACATTCTAATGGTGCATGGGCGTCCGCAGGAATTTTTCCAGGGGGGGTGGGGGGGCATGATTGTAAAGACATCCAAGCTTGGTACCTTTTTAACAGTGTCATGAAAGGGAAGGGACATAGTCATTATGACATAAAGCCAGGGTGAATAGCGTTTTCACAACTATGGTGTCAGGAATACACTATAGTGTTCCTTTAAGCAAATTAAAGGACTATTCTGGTCACCATAACAACTTCACCTAAATGTAAATGCTATGATGCCAGGAAGCCCCTGGATGCTGCCTTTCCTTTAAGGGGTTAAACTGTTCTCAAATGGTTTAACCCCAAAGGCTTCCTCCAGTTCCAGGTCGCTCAGTGATATTCGGCTTCTGAAACAGAGTGTCAGGAAGTGCAGATTGATGCCAGGCATGGGTGCCGCTGATTGGCTAGAGTGGACAGTTGACGATCTAAGCCAATCGCTAGTTCCCGGTTCATAAAATGTTTTTACTTTTGTATGAATGGGGAGCTACTGATTGGCTTATAGTGCCAGCTGACCGCTCTAGCCAATCAGCAACACTCCTACCCAACAGCACTCTGTGCTTCCTGACACTCAGTAAATAAAAGTGAACACATTAACACTGAGATTTTTTTTTACCTGGGGAGATGAGAAGGTCCAGAGTTTCCCTGCTAGGACCAGGTACCAAAGCCTTATGATGTGGTGTGGAGGGTTCACTTAATTTGTCCTTACTGCTCCAATCTCCTTTTCCTCTCCTTCATTTGACAGTCTTGTTTTTCTTCGGACACTTTTCTATCCTTGGCTCCTTCTGCTCCTTTACCTTTCTGCTACTTTCTGCTTATTTTGCACCCTTCTGCTCCTTTCTCATTCTGATCCCTTTCTGCTCCTTGCAGACCCTTTCTGCTCCTTCTTCTACTTTACCTTTGTGCTCCTTGCTGTCCCTTTCTGCTCCTTCTCCTATTTTATCTTTGTGCTCCTTCTGATTCTTTCTGCTCCTTTACCTTTGTGCTCCTTCTGTCCCTTTCTGCTATTTGCAGACCCTTCCTTCTCCTTGCAGACCCTTCCTGCCCCTTGCAGACATTTCCTGCTCCTTGCTACCCCTTCCTGCTCATTCTCCTACTTTACGTTTGTGCTCCTTCATTGCTGACCCTTTCTGCTCCTTCTACTTTATCTTTGTGCTGCTTTACCTGTCCCTTCCAGCTCCTTGATGCCCCTTTCTGCTCCTTGATGTCCTTTCCTGCTCATTTCTGTTAATTCTCCTTTCTGCTCCTTTTCTTACTTTACCTTCCTGCTCCTTGCTGACTCTTCATGTAGGCTTTCTCCCCCATCCCTCACTTCCATAGGCGTGCACACAGGGTGTGTCGGGTGTGCCTGGGCACACCCTAATCCCCATGGTACGCCTATGGATTGAGACCGGCAGGGCTCTGCTCTAAGCCTCCATGGGTCACTGGGGAGATCAAAGATCTACCTCACCGGTCCACAGCAGCATGAAAGGAGGAGGCAGCAGAATACAGGGGCTAGAGTTCACTCTCCACTGGACCACCAGGGAAGGCAGCAGCATGGTCCCCACTCCCTACATAAGGTAAGAAGGGAGGGGGGATATTAACTAATCAGCCCCTACCTCCACCCCCACAATCAGGGCCGCCATCAGGGGGTGACAACCATAACGGTTGTCACGGACCCGGCGGCCCTGGTGGGCCCGGCCGACCAGGCCCCACGTGGAGCGATGAAACTGCCGCAGGTGCATCTGCACCGGGGCCCATCAGGTGGCCCAAGCATTTAGGGCCACCCAATTGTCCCAATATCTTCAGGGGCCTGGTCAGCGCTGCGGCCGTGTAATTACGTGACCGGGCCCCTTTAAAAAAAATTGCGTGTGTGTGTATGTCAGTATGCATCTATGTCTGTGTGTATGCATGTGTCTGTGTGTATGTGTCTATCTGTATGTGAGTATGTATATATGTCTGTATGTATGTATGTGTGTGTGTGTGTGTATGTCAGTATGTATGTGTGTATCTATCAGTATGTATGTCAGTCTGCATGTATGTCTGTGTGTGTGTGTATGTCAGTATGTCTGTATGTATCTGTGTATGTATATATCTATCTGTGTGTGTGTGTGTGTGTATGCCTGTATGTATGTATATCAGTATGTATGTGTATGTGTGTCAGTATGTATTTATGTGTATGTATGTATGTATGTCTGTTTGTATGTCTGTATGTCAGTTTGTATGTATGTCTGTTTGTCAGTATGTATGTGTCAGTATGTGAGTAAGTATGTACGTCAGTGTGTGTGTCTGTATGTCAGTATGTGTGTGTGTATCTATATCTGAGTATGTGTCTATATGTGTGTATGTATGTTTCAGTATTTGTGTGTATCTTTCTGTGTGTGTGTCTGTGTCATTTTGTGTCTGTGTGTGTGTATTACTGTGGGTGGGATTTGGAGGCGGGGCTTGGAGGCAGGCACCTGGGGGCTCAGACCTTGAGCTGTGTTAGGGGCCCCACAATTTCTGATGGCGGCCCTGCCCACAATCGCCCAAACATACAGCACACACACACACACATACAGCACAAACAGCACCCACATACACACAGCACCTACACACATACAGCACACACAGCCCACAAACCGCACCCACACACACACACATCACCTACACAAATACAACACCCTCACACACAGCACACTAACAGCACCCTCAAAAACACACAACACCCACACACAGCACCCAAACATCACCCTCATACACACAGCGCCCTCACACAACAGGACCCTAACAAACACGCACACACAAACACCCTCACACACAGCCCACTACCAGTACCCTCACACACATCACATTAACAGCACCCTCACAAACACCCTCACCCACATAGCACACTACCAGCACCCTCACACACACACTAACAGCACCCTTACACACACAGCACACACAGACACACACAGCAGTGTATGTATGTATGTGTGTGTGTGTGTGTATATATATATATATATATATATATATATATATATACATACATACATTCATATACAGGTGGCGTGTGTTTGTGCTTTAGGGTGCACACCCTAATGCAATAGGCTGCACACACCTATGCTCACTTACCGAATCTATAGGCTGCCCCCCATGCCTCACTTCCCTAATCTATAGGCTGCCCCCCATGCCTCACTTCCCTAATCAATAGGCTGCCCCCCCCATGCCTCACTTCCCTTAATTTGTGGACTCAGGACATACTTGAAAACGAGAGAAATCTCAATGTATCTTTCCTGGTAAAATATTTTATAAATAAATAAATAAATAATCTATAGGCTATCTCTCCCCCCCATCCCTCACTTACCTCATCTGTAGGCTCTCTGTTGCCTGCATGTGCTGCTCCCCTGCGGTTTTGGTCAGCAGAGAGAAGCAGGGATAAGATGTAGCTTCCTATCCCTCTCTCTCTCCATACACAGCACCACCTACTGGCCGGCGCCGGTATTGCAGTTCATTTTCACTCTCACACGAAAAATAGCAGAACAAGCTGAAAAATCCAGGGGGGGCAAGTGCTCCCCCTTGCCCCCGCAGACGCCCATGTAATAGTGGGCTTTTTAATTATCCCCATTAGCATTGCCAGTGCCCAGAATTGTTTTAATTCAGGCACACTGGTTGGGTTCCATCTCTCTTTCCTGGCGATAAGAGACTCTTGATGTTGTGCCAAATACTGCTCAGCGTACAGATTAGTCTGGCTGACTATATCCCCAAAAATATCATCCCCCAGAAACAGCTGCATACAATCCAGCGCATTATAGCCAGACAGGTCAGCCTGTATGCCAGGATTGGCAGTGAACTCTGGAATGTATGGTGAATAAATATTAGAGGGTACCCAGTCATCTGCACCATGTTCAGCATCAGGGGAATCAGTGATTTCTCCTGATGGTCCTGCAGTATCTGGCACATAGTCCCTGTCCCCTGAGTCATTCCCTGCGTCACTCTCCGAGGCAGTGTCGGTTGACTCTGAGTCGGACGTTAACAGGGCATAAGCCTCCTCTGCGCTATACTTCCTAAGCATTTTGTACTACAGTAATAAACTTTAAATAACTAAAATCTAAATAACTAAACTTTTTTTTTCCACCCCTAACTAGTTTATCACTAAATTCCCCAATTCCCACTAAATTCTACCCACTCCAACTAACTAAAATAACAAATTAATAAAATAAAATATTAGAATTTAACCTCTTAGGGTTACTAAAAAAATCAAGTTTAACCCCTGAGGGTAAAAAAAACCTAGATCACAGTAAAGTACTGTGATCTGTATTTTGATCACTGCTTGCAGTGATCAATCAGCAGGGAAAAGGTTATTTTTTTTTTATCAAAAGAAGGGTAAAGGAGATTTGGAACCTTATCTGACACAATTTATAACGATCCGTCTCTCTCTCAACTTCAAAAACCCAGAAGAGGTCATGTGGGCTGCAACATCGCGATTTGCTGTTCTGCCACTGACTCAGAGACACCCAGCAACAGCGTTAACTCCACGGCGATTTGATGTTAATTTTAGCGCATGACAGACTGGGTCCGTCATTTGGCGTTAAGTGCTTTCCCAGCATGACGGACCCGGTCCGTCATCCGTTATTAAGGGGCTAAGGACTGAGCTAATTATATACGTTGTGATCAAACCTATAACTTTCCAAGACACCATAAAACCTGTACATGGGCGTACTGTTCTACTCGGGAGACTTCGCTGAATACAAATATTAGTGTTTCAAAACAGTAAAATGTATTACAACGATGATATTGCCAGTAAAAGTGAAGTTTTTTGCATTTTTGCGTGCACAAACAGCAGTTACACAGACGATATTATTGCTGTGATACTTTTTACTGTTTTGAAACACAAATATTTGTGTTCAGCGAAGTCTCCCGAGTACAACAGTACCCCTCATGTACAGGTTTTATGGTGTTTTCAAAAGTTACAGCGTCAAATATAAGGCTTGCGTTTCATTTTTTCACATTAAAATTCGCCAGATTGGTTACGGTGCCTTTGAGACCCTATGGTAGCCCAAGAATGAAAATTACCCCTATGATGGCATACCATTTGCAATAGTAGACAACCCAAGGTATTGCAAACAGGGTATGTCCAGTCTTTTTTAGTAGCCACTTAGTCACAAACACTGGCCAAAATTGGCATTTTTTGAATTTTTCACACAAACAGATACGAACGCTAACTTTGGCCAGTGTTTGTGACCAAATGGCTACTAAAAAAGACTGGACATACCTCATTTGCAATACCTTGGGTTGTCTACTATTGCAAATGGTATGCCATTATGGGTGTAAATTTCATTCCTGGGCTACTATAAAGTCCCAAAGGCAGCGTAACCAATCTGGCGAATTTCAATTTCAAATGTAACGTGCTATATTTGACCCTGTAACTTCCCAAAACGCCATAAAACCTGTACATAGGGGGTACTGTTTTACACGTGAGACTTTGCTGAATACAAATATGTGTATTTTATTGCAGTAAAAGCAAACCGTATTGTGACATTGACATTTAAAATGTCATGTAGGACTAAAAAAAAAATAAAAAAATCTTATTTTCTCCAATTATTTTCATATTAAATTATGTTTCATAGCTAAATATTTGATATTAAATGAAAGCCTTGTTTCCCCTGAATAAAATGATATATAATAAGGGTGGGTGCATTTACTATGAAAGAGTTGAATTACGGTTGGACAGACATGTAGCGCAAATGCCAGGTTTGTTTACATTTTGTTTCGTTCACAACGTGTACATTTGGCTCCGTCCTTAAGGGGGTTAAGGAGCACAAGGAAAGTGCTAACCTGCTTACTGTGTTTCACCATATTGCGGACACATACTTACAAACAGGTACAATATTACAGTGATATGTCTGAGTAGAGTTATTTTTAAGACAAACCAACAAACATAAATTAGGACAAAATATTAATATCTGTTAGACATACAGCTATTGTGAAAGCTAATCTTATATTTAGCCATAATATATTTCTATTCCATATTGAGCATGCAGAATTTCCCAGGGATAACTAGCATCTCGTTTGTAAAATGTATTTTATGAGGCATGGGTTTTTATTTATTTTTTTATAACCTTCGGACGAACTGATTGTAGGGACTAGAACAAAAAATGTGGTTCAGAAACTGTGTCTCTTTTGAATGTGCCTGTGTGTCTTTACCAGCAAAGCATTTCTACCGTTCAGTTACCCAGAGACAAAGAGATCTCAATCTGTGCTGACACTGATCTGAGCATTAAAAGTGGAACCGTCACCTCCCAGGCATTTTACTATTATGTTTACTTATTTCCTATATTTAACAAACGTGTGCTTACGAGGTCTGACAAATAAAATTAAATACAGAAATGAACAGTACTGAATTTAACAGGGACAGTGCTGTGGAAACGTTGGATATTGTAAATAAAGACTTGAAGTTCTGATGTCACTTTCACGGTGGACCATATTTTAATGTAAATGTTAGGATCTAAGTTTTCATTTAGGAAGAAGGTTAGTGTTTGTCACTAACAATTTTCTTTCATTTTCTTTAGTCAGGAACAAGCAAGAGGAGGATGATGATGACATGATAGAACTAAAAAACTGCAATGTGAATCTTCAAATGACCTAGAACGTCACGTGGATGATGAGACTGTTTGCCAGCTGGATTGTGTGTCCTGGATGAACATCTCCCATCAAACACCACCCTTTTAAACTAAACTGCTACCGACCTTGTCCCAGGTAGAATTGGTCTGGGCAAGTTTAGAATCTCTGATTTGGATGATGAGTAATTCATCCCCATGTATGTTGGAGTTTTATTTCATGTGAGCATTATCGTATAATAAAATGCTTTTATTGACAGACTCTGCAATCTGTATCGTTGCATTTACACAGCTGGACATTTACGTATAAAATATGCATTTGAATGCGAGTGTTTAAATAGAAGCTATTAGAAATGTCCACATTTGTTTCCATCTACCAGTCAACCAGTTTTAGTTTTGGCGGCAAATTTCTATTTAGTTTTAGTCTTTTGACTAAAAAGTCATTTTAGTTTTAGTCAACTGAATTGTTTTAGTTTTAGTCTCGTTTTAACATTAACCCCTTAGTGATCAGACCGTTTTTCAATTTTCTTACCGAAAAGGACCAGGGCTGTTTTTACATTTCTGCGGTGTTTGTGTTTAGCTGTAAATTTACCCTTACTCATTTACTGTACCCACACATATTATATACAGTTTTTCTCGCCATTAAATGGTCTTTATAAAAAATACTATTATTTTCATATCATATAATTTACTATCAAAAAATTATAAATTTTTTTTAAAATTCTTTATTTTATTCGTGTATAGTTTAGACAAACAGGATTGCACTGCCACAATGGCTGGTACATGCATAACATTGAACATATTATAAGAGTTGTGTGACAAGAGAGACATTGCACATTTTATATTAATGAGGAAAAACATGGTTACATGAAAAGCCTACATGTTTCAGCTTTTAGTAGTGTGATTACTGGCTAATCCTGTAACCTTTGACGTCAACATGTTAAGTGAACATATCTAAACCTTGCTTATAATGAAGAGTATCATCGCAGTAACATTTAGACATATATATGATTATGCGATATCATTAGCTGACAAGATGTGAGACCACTGGAAACAGGTATTAACGAAAGTAAAATTACGGAAATTAAAGTAAGGGAACTGCTGCAGTGCTTAAAGATAATTGCAGAGGTTATCGTAGAATCTGCCTATTGGACGGTTGCTTCAGGCTAAATAAATGGGCAAACATTAACTACCTGGGAAATATATTCCATTCAGCGACAGCCGAAAACGAGCTCTCAGGATGCAAGGTCCACTGTGAGGCATAGTAATGGGCGCTTCAGCCTATGCCCAGTGCAGGAAAGTCTTGATTATTGTCATTGTAGGCCTCTTCGAGGGTGCCCCTGGGCTGGGATTCAGCTCTACGTTAGTCAGTAGGGTGTACCTCTGTACAGCAATGCAGTTTGCAGCTTTAACTTTAAAGGGTAGAGTTGTGTTGCGCTGGTCACAGATTTGCGTGCGTGTAGGGCTTGCTTGGTAATCCAGCTCCTGTGTGTGGGAGCGAATGCGTGCGCCCGCCCGAGTAACATGGAGCAGTTTCCTTGGCCCCGATGGGCTTCAGATTTGTATCACTCGATTCAGTGGTGCACCCCCGACGTGGGTAGTGCACCCTGGTAAGTCCTTGGGCTATGTAGCCGCCGCTTTCACCCCAATTTGTGTTCACCAGGCAGGAGCTCGTGTTACCCACGGCTGCACAGCTAGGTGTTCAGGCTCCGCCCCAACATTTTATTTTTTTTAAAACACACCTTTTCTAACTTTGACCCCCAAAATCTGTTACGCATCTACAACCGCCAAAACACACTCATGCTAAATAGTTTCAAAATTTTGTCCTGAGTTTTGAAATGTAAACATGTTCTTAGCTTTTTTTTTGCAAGTTGTAGTACAAGTAGCACTTTGCTTTTTCCAAATCATTTTTTTTTCAAAATTAACGCTTACATTGTAACACTTACATTGTAACACTGATATCTGTCAGGAATCCCTTCACATGTATATATTTTTTAAAAGAAGACAACCTAAGGTATTAAACTCTTTCACTTTTTTCATGCAACCATTTTACCACCAATCTATGCCAAATTAAAAAAAAATAATAATAATTGGTGATTTTTTTTTCACACACATAGCAATTTAAGAATACATGTGCTGAGAACTTTAACCCCTTCCCGACCGCGGATGTATCAGGTACATCCGACAAAAAACGGTACTTAAGGACTGCGGACGTACCTGACACGTCCGTGGCTAATTAGAGGGCTGGAAGCGATCATGAAGTACGTTGTGAGGAGACCAGGACGTGTATGATTAACTGAATAATATTGGTTAGGGTAAGAGGATTGGGTAAAATTATTATACTTGAGGATTGACTTAAGGTTAGGGTTTGAAAAACTATTTGTTTAGATTAGATTAGATTAAGATTAAAATTATGCTTTCAACTTTCTTTACTCCTCACAGCAGCAAAAGTGTTAACAAGGTAGCACACTCAACACACTCAAGCATGAACAGGTAATTTCCTTGATCGATCAGCATTGAGTATAGTCTATATAATAGGTAGCCTACAGCTTTCCTCCTCTTTCTTTGCTGCACCTTCAGACAATTATGTATTCTACTTGGTTTACTCTTTAAAGGGAAACTCCAGTGCCAGGAAAACAATCCGTTTTCCTGGCACTGCAGGTCCCCTCTCCCTCCCACCCCCCAATCCCCGGTTGCTGAAGGGGTCAAAACCCCTTCAGTAACTTACCAGAGGTAGCGACGTTTTTTCTATACTACAAAAAGGTTGTATTTTTCAGAATTACCTTTTAAATCAAAAGAGAAAACTTCTCTTTTGATTTAAAGGTAGTTCTGATGTATTAATATGGATAATAAAGAACAAGCCAAGGAGGCTATTACTGACGCTACACTATCTGAGCCGGCATGAACACTTCCAAGCTATTTTGGATGAATCGTTTAATAAAACTGTATTAAATCCCATCATGATAGCCTTGTCTTCTATGCAGGAATATTTGTCTAAATCTATGGCTATAGCTTTATCTCCTACTTTTACTAGAGTCTGCTGAGGAATTCTCTGGCAATCTAGCTCAAGGTTTAAAAAAAAAAAAGAAAATACTGTTTAGATGGTCCTACTGTCTCCTAAACATGTTAAAAGCCACATGGAAAAAAAAGGACCAAGCTAAATTAAAGGAACACTATAGTGTTAGGAATAGAGATGTCGCGAACTGTCCGCCGAACTGTTCGCGAACTGTCCGCTGGCGAACAATAGCGTGTTCGCGTTGGGCGAACATATCCGATTTCCGGTCCGCCCCCTATACGTCATCATTGAGTAAACTTTGACCCGGAACCTCACAGTCAGCAGACACTTCCTGGGAGGGAGGGTCTGCTGCTGATTGGGTGGAATGTGTCTGCTGGCTGTGAGGTTCTGGGTCAAAGTTTACTCAATGATGACGTATAGGGGGCGGACCGGAAATCGGATATGTTCGCCCAACGCGAACTCGCTAGAGGAGGGCAACGGGAACTTTACAATGTTATTCACCTTGCTTTTATTATGTAATAGCCTCCACCCACTGGCCATGGGTGGGTGCACCTCACCAAATGCCCATGGGTATGGACCTGAGGAGCCTTTGCCTGGTCTCCCCTGCATTTTTAAAGTAACTGGGCAGCAATAGCTAACTAGTCACTAGTGCATCATTACAGCTAGCAGCCACTGTTTAGCGGACATGCTCTCATGGAGAGGGGGGCATGGAGAAGGTAATAAACCTCCTTTATACTAATGTGAAGCTCATATTGACCCCCACCGGCACTGGCTGCAAGTGCTGCCTGCAGGAAAATATTTAAAAAAATAAAGTATTTATCAACAGATTTCAGCGGTCAATATTTTCAGGCCATTTATCAGGGATTATGTCCTTGATAAATGGCATTGAATCTCTGAATCCAAATATTTTTTGAAAATTATTATTACTTAAAGCAATATTTATTGGTTTCCGATAAGCTCTTGTAATTGATTTGAACCGATAAAGGGCTTGTCAGGAGCCATTAAACTGGTGATAAACATGGCTGCCTAGATCAGTGGTTGTCAACCTTTTTAAACCTACCACCCACTAATGCAGTGTTTCCCAACCCAGTCCTCAAGGCACACCTACCAGTCCAGGATTTAGGGATTACCCAGTTGTGTCTAAGGTGTTTTTACAAAGAAGAAAAAAAACACCTTAGACCAAACTGGGTAATCCCTAAATCCAGGACTGGTAGGTGTGCCTTGAGGACTGGGTTGGGAAACACTGCACTAATGCATCTTTCTTGATGGAAACATTTCCTTACCGCCCAGTAGTTTTTTATTTAGCTTTTAGCTCAATTGCGGAATATTTTTTAGAAAGGAGGGTGTTTAAAAATTTTCAATTTTTTTATTTTAAATGTATCTTTTTATTTCTACTTTATGCATGTTTATAATGTTTTTAACTTCATAAAGTTTAATGAGGAAACAATAAAGAAAATTGAAATTACCTTTAACTAGTGATTAATGAGATCCTTGAGGCTGATGCTGCAAGACTAAATATTTGATATCTGGTTTGATTTTCCTTTATTCTTTTTTTTTACCTTCCTGAGCTAGGTAGCCCACTTATTTTTATTAGCCAACAACAATTCTCTCCTTCTCCTTCATGTATTTTTTATTTTCCTTCTTTCTCCTATTTTACAAGTACTCTGCTCCTTCTTTCTCTTATTCTTCAAGTACTCTGTACCTTCTTTCTCCTATTTTACAAGTACTCCGCTCCCTGCTATTGTGTATCTCCCTACTCCAACTCCTCCCTTCCTCTACACGCATGTTACACTTGTTCGCGCGAGCACACGTTCATGCCCGAGCATCTGCACGCCCGCACTTCCTGCTAACCACTGAGTGCGCGAGAAATAAATAGAGCGTTCATCTCTCTGGATGGAGGAAGGATTCTGCTTGTGCTGTAGAAGCCACTACCGCCCAACTGGAATCCTGAAACACCCACTAGTGGGCGGTAGGGACCAGGTTGACGACCCCTGGCCTAGATTGTAATTGAGGCCTATATACCTATTTAAATATGTTTGTTATGGGCAAATGAAAATATTACAAGTTTTAGAATGAATTGTTGTATTTCTTAAACTGTGTACTTTGTCTTTAAGAGATATTGCAAATTGACAAGGTGTTAGAAATGGAACATATTGTTAATCATAACTGTTTCTTTAAGCAATAACCTCAGTGCATATTATGTTTATGCCATTTTGTCCCAGACGAATTACAATAACAATAATGCATAAACAAGCTTCAAGGCTATACTACGACTCTTTCAGTACGTAATATACTGTGGTAACCTTAGTAGATAAGGATGTTCAGACTTTAAGATGCCATCTTGAACTAAGTCAGGAAAATTTCCATGACGTATACACCCTTTAGTTATGGACTTGTATTTTTGGCAAGTTAAGGGAGGTCCTAAAATGAATAAAGTAAAAGAAGTGTTACTTTTTCATATATGACCTACGGTAACCCTAAAATGGAGACACCTAAGGTATAAATAGGTGTACTTTTAAATGTTAAGACACAGAGGAAAAACTTGGAGACAGACGCTGCTCCATCTTAAAATGACAGAGAGGCTGACATGATGACATGTTCAGAAGGGTATGTTAACCTATTAATGATATTTACAAGCATTTAGTTTAATCTTATAAACTATGCTATAATGGATTTTATATGTCTATATTTATATTTTTATATAATAAATATCAAAAAGACAAAACTTTATTGCTTCCAAGACAATCCTTATTTTATATTGTATTGTATTCTCAATTATTTATATATGTTAAATAGAAGATCTCTTACACTAACTATATGAAATTTTGGCTAAGATATCTGTATGGTCAGCCCTACTAAGTTCTATGCTTTAAGACGTTATGGTGGTAAATAAGGGAACCAGCTACGGTTACACGTTCCTGTGTTGTTTTGCTAAATGGCCACAAGATGGCATGATAAGTTCATCGTTTAGTCCTTTCACAAAAACTATAAGCTTTTGCTGTCATCTAGTGGCTACATTGCAGAACAATAATGTAGAGAATGAGGGAAATACTCAGTATGTTTTACTCCCTCAAAGCTGTATTTACTAAACTACAAAGTCTCTGTAAGTCTCCAGAGGAATGAGACGACGGGGAGCACTTAGATGTCAGACAAACACAGGGCAAAATTGACTTGGAGCACACAGTGGAGATAGGTGGTGAATAGACCATCAGTCTAAGCAATCACCAGTTATGAGGAAGAAATAAGATAGCTGCAGTGGGAAATAATTAACGGACATGAGACTAGTAGGAAAACCTGGCTATAGACATAATGATAAGAGGAACACAATGAGGCTAGTCAAGAGAAGGGGAAAAAGTAAGGAGGTTGCAAATCCAGAGAGTAAACCTTTGCTGTGAGAATATCGTAGAAAAGTCCTGCAAACATATGAGAAGGAAGTTTACATGCCTGTCTTCTATGGTGTCTAGACTCAGACAGATGTTCTCCTAATAAGCATAAAAAAAAAAAACCAACCCAAGAATAAAGGATAGTCTATATTGTGACCAGACATTTTATACAAATGGAGTTAGGCTCCGCTCAGTTCTGAAAAACATTTTTGCTCATGTGTGCCACTAAAGAAAGAACCGTTACTATTTGCATACCAACCTTTTCCCACATCTGATCCTATCCTGACAAGCAAGGATTATGTTTCTTTTAGTTCTGTTTCTTTAATAACAAGTTCTAGTTTCCCACCACTAGTGGCCTCCCTAACTACTAGAACTGAACTTACCTTCATCATCCTCACCTGCCTGGACTAATTACAAATCCTACATAAGGCTACACCCTGCTCACAACGGGGCCTTTACAATGAAGTTGATGGTCAACCAGAAGGACTTCTGTTCCTGGCTCCTGTAATCATACCTTTGGACTTGCGTTCTTTGCTACATTCTTATTGAAAACCAACCTGATCGACGTTATCATCCTTTTGTTACCAGCCTACTTTATTCCAACCTGAACTACTCTACAAACACTTGGATAGCGCGGGCCCTGCATGGACCGACCGGGGAAATCCTGTGACCTCCCCTGCTGGCCTCAACCCATAGTCATTACGGCATTTGCCTGGTGTGCCCGATGGCCAGTCTGGGCCTGATTACATGGCATTATGTACACTTAAAATGACACGTAAAATAAATTGGAAAAATCATAATGTTTAGAGCCCTTACGAGTCAGCTCTAAACTGTGCAGGCATTTCATCAGTATAATGATGTAAAAGTGGAAGTATTTTCATCGCTGTATCCTCCAAAATCAGCAGATACCTTTAGTTTGGAAATCAGAAACCAGGTGTGTATAGTTCAAGATTTTATTATTAAAAAACAAATAAAAGAACAAGCATCTAATATAGACTCTTCATCATTAGGAAACCAGCCCTGGCCGATGGACACGGAGTACATGCACCCAGGCAGTAGGAATCAGACCCACAGGACCCACTGCTTTAATGTCACTGTTGGGGTCTTTGGGAGTTCTGAAAAGTCCCCAGATGGTGAAAGTGCCGCTTTAAGAACTACTATTTTATTATTTTATTTTATTTAAAAAATGTTTTGACTAATTTGCATATGACTAGGGTCTCCCTTAGTCAAAATGTTAATCCAGACTTTGTCCCCCTTGCCCTTGCTTACTGTGCCTATGTGGGTATCAGCTAGACATGTGCAATTCGTTTCGTTCCAAATATCAATTCGGATGAATTTCGGGCAAATAGGACATTTGGACACTTCTAAATGTCCGAATAGCTGAATTGCCGAAGTTCCGAAATTGCTGAATTTCCAAAGTGTCGAAGTTCCGAAGCACAGTATTGCCAAAGTACCCAGTGGAAGAATGAAGAATGTTACACTGTATACAAGTTTAAATAGAAAGTATACAAACATAGCCAGGATTCAGCTGTAAGCATTTGCAACACTTACAACAATCAAGTAACACATTCATGTAAAATGTAAGTTACTTAGCCTGTCAATGGAATGACAGGAATGAATAAGTAGATAACTCCCTAATTCCCACGGTATTAGGGAGCTGTGACAGATCCCTCTGTCTTGGAATTATAGTGCTTTCCCGGTGGATTCGTGTAATTGCCTGTCCGTACTTCCCCGTTCGTTTATTTGTTAATCTACCGAACGGCCGGCCACCCAGAAGAGGAGTGTGCTGCTGCTTAACCTATTGGCCCCAATTTTTTGGGGCTGAAAAAAGATTTTAGATTTTTTTTAAGGTACCTATTTATTTTTTTAGGAGGGGGGTGACTAGAGGTTTGGGGATCCCTAGTCACCTGGGGGGGTGTATTTTTATTTAGGACTCCTATCTGCCGCTCAGGGGTGGGGGCCTGGGGGGAGGACAATAGGTCCCCCCCCCCTTATTGGTATTTAGGGCCCCCATCCACCGCTCAGGGGTGGAGGCAGTGGGGAGGACAATAGGTCCCCCCACTTATTCTAATTTAGGGACCCCACCCACGCTCAGGGTATTTAGGGCCCCCATCCACTGCTCAGGGGTGAGGAGGACAATATGTCCACCCTTATTCTAATTTAGGGCCCCCACCCACCGCACGGGGTGGGGGTCGGACAATAGGTCACCCCCCTTGAAGTAATTTAGGGCCCCTACCCACCGCTCAGTGGTGGGAGGACAATAGGTCCCCCGCTTTTTTAACTTTAGGGCCCCGCCCGCCCCATTTTTCTGATTTAGGGCCTCCGTCTGCCGCTCAGGGGTGGGGGCCAGTGGGGGCAATAGGTCCCCCCGTGTTTAAAAGCCCCCACTTTTTATTTAGTATTAGTAAATTTGTCTGAATACCGTGGGAATTAGGGAGTTATCTACTAATCGGCTGCAAGAGAAGTCCCAAAGTCCAGAAATTCCGAAATTCCAAATTTTCCAAATTGCCGAAGTCCAAAATTTCAGAATGCAGAGCCAAACCAAATATTTTCCCCATGCACATCCCTAGAATCAGCAACAAATCATTGATACGGCCCAATGAAGGCCAAAATTATCTTTCTGTTTCTCTGGGTGCAAAGGGACCCAGCCAGCATTTCAGTTGTGAGCGGGATCAATCTCATATGCAACTGGCTAAGGTTCTCTCTGTAATGGCACAAGTGAGGTAAAGCCTGCATGAGACCGGAGCAGGGTCCCACTGAAGGGCAAGCTATTTGAGCTCTTGTCCATTCCCAGCGTTCTCATTTACTCTTGCTTTTGAATTGAGTTTTTTTTGGTTGTTGTGAACTTTTTCAGTTTACAACTAGTTAACCCCTTAAAGGACCACTATAGTGCCAGTAAAACATACTCGTTTTCCTGGCACTATAGTGCCCCCACCCTCAGGGACTCCCTCCCGCCCGGCTCTGGAAGGGAGAAAGGGGGAAAAAACTTACCTTTTTCCAGCGTTGGGCGGGGAGCTCTCCTCCTCGTCGGCTGAATGCGCACGCGCGGCAAGAGCTGCGTGCGCATTCAGCCGGTCGCATAGGAAAGCATTATCAATGCTTTCCTATGGACACTGGCGTGCTCTCACTGTGAAAATCACAGTGAGAAGCATGCAAGCGCCTCTAGCGGCTGTCAATTCTCTGAAACTGCTATGTTTATAAAACAATGGGTTAACCCTAGCTGGACCTGGCACCCAGACCACTTCATTAAGCTGAAGTGGTCTGGGTGCCTAGAGTGGTCCTTTAAGGACACATGAAGGAAATATTCCATCATGATTCCCTTTTATTCCAGAAGTTGTGTCCTTAAGGGGTTAAAGCAGGTTTTAAATTTGGTGACAAAGCAGGTGGTGAGATTTAGCATGCAGCATGCTAATAAGTCAGTAAGTAGCACTCAACATCTCCTATTATACGCTACAGGAGATGATACATATATTTTTGGTTGGTAATTACCAGTAAGTTATTTTAGCAATTAAGAGCTTGTTTGTAAAATCAAACAACCTTGTAAACCAGCCCATGTCTTTTTGTATTCAATCTTGAAAAAAATTGACCTACAACAGAGAAGGCTTAAAGTCCCTCCGGGCATCATAACCACTTAATTGAAATGAAGCTGTTATGGTGCCACAATGTCCCAGTTCATGAACTATTTAACCTAAATTCTCCTCTCCTGCACCGGTTCGCTCTGCCCCCTCCAACATTCGCTTGCTAAAAAGCTTTAATACAGAAGCCTAGGTGCAGAGGCCCTGCTGATTGGCTTAGAGTGTCAGCTGACACACTCAGCCATTTAGTGACTTCCCATTCACAAAATGGCTTGAGGATTGTACATATTTTTCTCAACCCATTTTTATTCTCTGTAACAGAACTGGAAAATGTCATGCATTAGAATTTAATAATTATTTACTCTCCCAGTTTTGCTGAAGTCTGTCTGACACAGTGCCCTTTTTTCTGTCATAACTAATAATGTGTCAGTTATGGACAGGAGATACAGGGCACAGGATTTGATAGCTATTGCTGCCCTGTTGCTGATCTTTAATCTGTACGTGATGTTTGCCATGCTGTGGCCCCCAGGATTAATTGTAACACCTCTTTTGTGGTTTATTTACTTAATTATCCGATTGAGCATCATTTCCAACTGGATTAAGATCCAATTAGAAGGAAAAGACCTCTTAGCACTGCCGAATCCAATTGGATATTAAAAATCTAAATACATTCAATCCATATGGTCTTTGTGGGAATATAGAGTTCACTTATATATAGATTTTTTTTGTCAAATGTGTAAGGTTGTTTTGGCCTCATGTTAGGTTTAATTCGTGATAGGTAAAGGCAAGCCAGACTAATCCTTCATATATATATATACACACATATGTATCTTGAATATACTTCATTTTTTTTTTTACATGCATTCATGATTTGTAAAAGATGTATCTGTTTATTCAATATTGTATTTTAATTACTCAACATTTCAGCCTTCTTTTTGATTGGGTTCTGATTGGAGAAGGGATGTATAGAAACCTTGTGATATATGTAGTGGTTTGGATAACTCCTCACCCCTCTAGGAGAGCTTAACTAGGCTTAAAGGGACACAGTAAGCCTCTAGTAGCCATTTGAGGAGTGGCTAGGCAATTCCCTAGGCTGTAATGTAAAAACTGTATTGTCTTTGAAATAATGAAGCTGTAACTCTGCATGCTGTTAGACTCAGAAAGACAAGCAGTTTGCTGACATCATTAGAAGTGGTAGCCTGATCCAATCACAATGCTTCCCCATAGGATTGGCTGAGACTGACAAAGAGGCAGATCAGGGGCAGAGCCAGCACAATTCAAACACATCCCTGGCCAATCAGCATCTCCTCATAGAGATTAATTGAATCAATTAATCTCTATGAGAAAAGTTCAGCGTCTGCATGCAAAGGGAAGAGATACTGAATGTTTGGATGCATTTTAGGCAGCCATGACCCAGGAAGAATCTCTAATAGCCATCCGTGGAGTGCCCTGTGAAGTTATCACTAGGCTGTAATATAAACACTGCATTTTCTCTGAAAAGACAGTGTTTACAGCAAAAAGCCTGAAGGTAATGATTCTACTCACCAGAACAAATTCAATAAGCTGTAGTTGTTCTGGTGACTATAGTGTCCCTTTAAGGGACTGGCTATACTCACCAGAACAAATACAATAAGTTGTAGTTGTTCTGGTGACTATAGTGTACCTTTATCAATTGGTTGTGCTATCATTTTTGAAAAATCCTCCGTAGAATTAAATTTAAATGTATATGCTTTGTCGCGAACACCAGGCACAGCATGAGGTTATAGTGAACACCTGCAGTGTTGTTTGTATGAAGCATGCACATGTACAGAACTGCTGGAGAAAACTCAGTTAACATGCATTCATATAGAGTTTATGTAGATTCCCAAGCACGCATAGGGCATCACAGGATGAACCCCATCTCCCAGAATGCAGAATTTATTTTACTTACCTCCACTGCTTTTTTTTCCAACCCAGTAATTGGAGCAAAAGTGTTTAGTGGGATGAAGGAACAAGTCAATTCCTAAGCAGTGACAGTTCATCTTTAAGTTATACTGTATGCATAAAAAAAAAAAAAAATATTTAGTCTTCATTAAAAATGCTGCAATAGGGTGAGCTAGGCCTTCAGCCCATTGAAGTGATCTGGGTGCTGTGTCCCTTTTACATTGCAGCTCTAAGTCTGTCCATAGTGGCTGTCTAAGGTCAGTATATTTACACTGACAGACATTTTGTGTTAAGATAGAAATTAAAAATGTATACTGTAAGTCACAATTAAAACAGATGTGACAACATTTTGTAACAGAATACAAAAAGACAGACACATTTTTCTCTCTCTCTATACTCTATTCAGCATTGAGCAGAGGAATGCTCAAATGTAAACATTGCCAGATATAAGACATGATGTCTGCAGCAGTTGATAGCAACAACCCAGACACACACACATACACACACACATATAACTACAATTATGTTTAAATATAAATAGTAATAGTTAATAATATTAGAATATTCATGGATATAATATAATATCAATGAAGAAATGTCATATTATTTACTAACGTTAGTGGAATATGTGTAATAGATATGAATAAATCCCATGTGTAACATTACTAAGTGCTACACACAGTTTCACACAAGAAAACCAGACACAGAATGACAGATAAAACTACAGTAATAAATTTACTTTTAAATATTAAAGGACCACTATAGTGCCAGGAAAACATACTTGCTCTGAAAAGGGGTAAAAACTTACCTTTTTCCACGGCTGGGCGGAGAGCTCTTCTCCTCCCCGTTGGCTGAATGCACACGCGCGGAAAGAGCTGCGCGCGCATTCAGCCGGTCGCATAGGAAAGCATTCATAATGCTTTCCTATGGACGCTGGCGTGCTCTCACTGTGAAAATCACAGTGAAAATCACAGTGAGAATCACGCAAGCGCCTCTAGTGGCCGTCAATGAGACAGCCGCTAGAGGAAATAGGGGAAGGCTTAACCCATTCATAAACATACCAATTTCTCTGAAACTGCTATGTTTATGAAAAAATGGGTTAACCCTAGCTGGACCAGGCACCTAGACCACTTCATTAAGCTGAAGTGGTCTGGGTGCCTAGAGTGGTCCTTTAAGGATCTGATGATACAACGTAACATTGTATTAAGAGGGTGAAACCAAGACTAAGACTTGTCAAAGTCTAATTTTATGGACAGTCAGACTGAGAAAAGCCTTTGAAGTCTGACAGGTTTTGATGGATGGTTATCCCTAAAAGATAACCAAGATGAAGTCAAACGCACCACGAAATTCAGTTAACCCATTATTCAAGGTGATAACTGGACTTCCTGTGATGTAATTGCGCCATCTACTGACCAAAATCTAGATGATAGTCTGAAAGGAAGACACGCCCACCTTACTCTATTGGTCACTGTCAACTAGTGACGTATAGAGAAATTCTCCTTTAAAAATTAAGGGCAAAGGAGGAAAACACACTCTCTGGAGATGGGACATCTAACATTGAAGATCTGACATCTGGAGCAGGAACGAGTACACACCAAACTTTCTCTATCTCTTCCAATTAATTCTGGGGGGGAAAAAAATCCTAACACTTGTGTCTTCAGTTGAAAACTTTCCTGGCTCCCACAATTCTCATTCATACTTGCATTCACAATTCCTGGAACATGTCTCCAAACCTGATAGAAATTCTACAAAATAACTGGTAATTATGTTGGTTTTTATTTAATTTAAATTAACTAACTTTTACATAAAAGCTGAATATATCTGGGTGAAGGTTGGTCAGGTTTCTAACTTAGAAATCATAATTAATTAAGGAATATATGGTTATAAAAATTCCATTCCTGCAGGTGGAATAATTAAACAATATATTCACTGGTAATTTGCCAAAATTAGAATACTGCACTTTTACCCAGAGACATTTACTTACCTGAATTAGGGATAGTAATCTTTAACTAGGAAAGCTAAAATTCTGCATATGGTAAAATCTGGTTATAATAACTCTTATGGGATGAGAAGGAATCTTTAAATGATTTGGTATTAGAAAGATTATATTTTCAATTGCAACATAAAAGGGTATCTTGCCTATGAGAATTGTAGCCAATAGTGAGAAGTAACTCACTGGCAGCTAAAAGTTTTATTGCTCTATGCTGCACTGTTGTGAGAGAGACACCGTGAAAAGCTCTGTTTAAAGGAATTTCAAGTTGATGATGTGTAAGGAATTGCATCAATGATTTAAAAGTGCTGTGTCATAAATCTTGTTGAAAACTGCATACATGTCGATAAAATGTTGCTAGATTGAACTGTAAACAGTGTTAAACCATTGCCATATTGCATTGTATAATTAAGTTATACCTAAATATTCACTGATTATTGTCACGCATGTTACATATTATTATTGCCACAATAAATTATATTTTTATTAGTTTGTGATTAATGTGTGAAATAAAAATCCTCTAATAAAAAGAATTCCAGGGTCTATAAGAGTTAAAAATAGTGGATAGTTCTTAGCTTTAAATAAATTAGGGAGAACAGTACCAATATATCAATTTTTGATATTTTTTATAAAAATATTATTTTTAATATTTATCACCCCATAAATATCCTCACACGATCAGACAGCCACTAGAGGGATTTCTGGTTTGAAATGGACCTTTGCTCTGGTATCTGACGCTTGAAGTCCTCACGCTCTGCATGAGGACCTCCAGCGACAGATTTTTTTCCCCATCGGAAAACATTGATTACAGCTTTCCTATAGGGAAATCCTAACGTGAGCGCGGCCATTGCCGTGTATGCACATTAGATCTCCCCCGCCAGCTGACGGTTGGGTAGGAGCGTGGGCTAAGCCTGACCCAGTGCTGAGGGACATCGGCACTGGATTCAGGTAAGTGACTGAAGGAGTTTTAAGGGATTTGTTTTCCTGGCACTATAGAATCCCTCAAACAAATGTGTTAGCTTGTGAGATTGAACAGTTTGGTCTTAATTCAAAGTATAAAGTCTGGAGGCACTGCTCATTCCCTGTGCAATGCCATCTCAACGGTGAAGCAGGATGGTGGTAGCATTATGCTTTTAGGGGTGTGTTTCAGTGACTTGGAAAATAGTCAGGATTAAGGGAAACAAGATACAGCGATATCCATAATGAAAACCTGGTGCAGAGCGCGAAGGACCTGTCTTGGCTGGTGTTTTAATTTCCAACATATCATCACTAACATCACTCCGTTCAGGCGCCAGCATCCCCAGCAGGGCAAATCAGCAATGAGAGCAGGAGAAGCAAGGGCAGACCAGAGGTGGGTTTTTTACATAAGTCCAACACCCACCTCAATTAGATCACCGCAGGGAGTGGAGGGCAGGTATGTAGTGGCATGTTCCCTTTACAAAAAAATAAGATTAAAATTTGTATTTCAATTTGCAAGCATATTATTCACTAAATGCCAAATTTAGCCGTGATCTGAAATCTGACTTGCAAAACTGCACCTAGTGGCTAATGCAGGTCTGGCTAATTCTACATTACTTTTTTCATTTTTGACAACAATCCACCAGAGCACTGCAACTTGTAGTTTACAGACTTTATTGGCTCTGAAGGCACAGTACTGCCTACTTTAACAGCTCTAGTCAATGGAAAACAAGCTTGCATTATTATTATTTTTACACCCATTTTTGTTTTCTGGGACAATCCTCTCTGAAACAATAAGTTCCTAACATAGTGGCAGTACATGAGGGGTTTGTATATCTTCCAATAGACAAGTCAACTGTAAAATAAATCAATCATCAATTCAAATAGTCCCTTCTACCTTCCCCTTAAATACCAGACTTAGGATCGCCGGTATTCTTTCTTGTCTCATTCAGGACGGACCACTGACTGTAAGGTTTTAAAAGTCTGGTGAGACGCAAGGGTTTCTGCTTGGGGACCTGACGATAGTCCTGCTCCGAGATCAGTTACGGAGCAAATGGATTTGCAGCATCTGATGCCATATGGAAGCCGGCTTAGGTAAGAGGCATTCCCGGATGGTTCACCAATAGACGTTTGTATTTCACTCCATTTTCAATTCAAGGCTCTCCCTTTTGTTCTCGCCTCAGCACCAAGAATTTGTACCAAACTTCAAACACCGTTGACAGCAAGGTTAAGAGAAAGAGGAATATCTATAGTGGCTAATCAAAGCAGAATCAAGAAGACAGTGGAAGAGAATATTCACGTCACAAGGCATATTCTCAGAAAACATGGTTGTATTGTCAATCTAAAGAAGTCACAGCTTTTTCAACTTTAAAGATCCAATTCCTGGGTTTAATCATAGATTCCAAAACACCATCACTTTATCTTCATAAGAGACAAAAGATAAAAAGGAAATATTTTTTCTCCAACAAGAACCACATTGCACTATAAGAAAAGCAATGAGTATTCTAGGAACTGTTACATCTTTAATTCCAGCCATCAAGTGGGCGAAATCAGCAATAAGGCCACTCCAATGGTGGATCTTATATCATTGGACAATAAGGAACGAAGATCTGGATTTTAAATTCAGCTCGTCATTACCAATCCGGGTCCAGTTGAATTAGTGGAAGCAGTCAAGATTCCGTCAGGGTCTGTGGAATCAAGAGGAAGCAAATTATTCATTCAATTACAGAGAACTCAAGGCAGCTTGGTATACCCTGAAAGCGTTTAAATTCTGGAATTTGAACAAAAAAGTGAAGAGCACGACAACTGCACCACGGTAGCCTATCTCAATCATCAAGGCAGAACAAGGATCAAAGATCTGCAAAGATAATGGTGTGGTCACCATCGACCGATATTGATTTTTTTAGAGCCGATACCGATAATCTGTGAATTTTCAGGCCGATAGCCGATAATTTGCCGATATTCTGTACATTTACCATTTTGAAAAAATAAACTAATTCTAAAGGTAAATGCACAAAATATACATGCCACATGTAGTGTGTTTAGACAGGGGAGCTGTGTATGTTTGTGTAGTGGATTCAGTGTGTATTTGTGTAGTGTGTGTATATAATGAATGCAGAGTGTGTTTGTGTAGTGTGTATAGTGAATTCAGTGAGTATTTGTGTAGTGTTTATATAGTGAATGCAGTGTGTGTGTTTGTGTAGTGTGTATAGTGAATGCAGTGGGTGTGTGTGTTTGTATATAATGCAGTGTGCGTGTTTCTGTGTATATAATGCAGTATTTGTGTGTATATAATGCAGTGTGTGAGTGTTGTGTGTATATAATGCAGTGTGTGTGTTTGTGTAGTGTGTGTATATAATGCAGTGTGTTTGTGTAGTGTTGTGTGTATATTTCAGTGTGTGTGTATATAATGCAGTGTTTGTATATAATGCAGTATGTGTGTGGTTGTGTAGTGATGTAATTTGTGTAAAATGGGGGGGGGCATTTCTTTATTTTAATTATTAAAAAAAATAAAAAATATTTAAATGTTTTTTGTTTGTTTAGTCCCCCCTCCCTGCTTCTTACCAGGAGAGGGGGGATATAGTATTCCCTGGTGGTCCACTGGCTTGTTAAGTACTGGGGGGGCCAGCAGCAAGCAGTTTCTTACCTTTCCAGCAGCATCTCCAGTGTAAAGCTCGTGGACCTTAGTGACGCGCGGAGCGTTGCCATGGTAACCTGTGGCAACGCTCTCCGGCCGTGGGACTCATGAGATTTGACTGGGTAGCTGGAGGAGCTGCTGGAAAGGTAAGAAACAGCTTCCTGCCGCCCTCTCCCCCCACCCAGGACCGCTGGGCTTATAATGAGCCCGGCGGTCGTGGGAGGTATTATCGGCAATAGCGGTAGATACCGATATTGCTGAAAATACCAAATATGGGCCGATTATATCGGTAAAACCGATAGTCGGTGGATCCCTCGTGGTCACAAGAAAATCTGGATTCCCTCGCAGCAGTCCACATAAAATGCAAAGAAAATATTGAACAATCTCAGCAGGAATCAGTGGTCTCCAACAAACTGGTTTGTACAGCCACATATTTTTTCAAAAATAGTGCAACGATTCGGTCTTCCTGTAATAGACCTCATGGCAAGAAAAATTAACAGAAAGGTTTCTGTGTTCGCGTCGCTTTTCAGACAAGACAATCCACATTTTCTTGACCATAAGTCAATCCTCTGGCATTTCATTATTGCATACCTGTTTCGTCAAATTCCATTGATTCCGAAGGTACTTCAGAAGATCAGAGCAGACCGGGCACGAGTTCTTGCTTTCCTTCCTTATTGGCCGAAGAGGAGTTGCTTATCGGCATTAAGACAAATGGCGCTAGAATCTTGGGAACTTTGCGTCTCGGGATCGTCTTTTGGAGATTGTCCATCTTCCAGAGAAAATGCTTCAAATGTTCAAATTGACGGCTTGGCTGTTGCAAGGCTAATTTTACAAAGTAAACGAATACCGGAAAATCTGTTCAGTGCAATTCTAAATTTTACTAGAAAATCAACAGGGGAGTGAAAAAATCTTAACATAAGGGATAGTCTCCAACAAAAAGACCCCAGATAAGGAGCTAAAATGCCTCTAAGGAAAGCTATCTCCCACTAAGTGGTATACCTCTAGAGAACAAGGGACGTGGGGCACTACTACCACCCACAACTACTCAAACAAGGTTCCCTACTAGTAGGAATAAAAGTTATAGTCAAGGTCTAGGGGTGACTTAAGAGTCAGCACACATATTTGTCCTTATTTACCTCGGCACCGCACAAGGCTAGTGCCTACTTGCACTGAAATTCCCTCAAAGATAATTCCATTCAAAAGTGCATAGTGCTACCTAAATGTGAAACAAGGTGTATAAAATAAAACAAAAAATGAATGCCAGATGTGCTTTTCGGCGTGTTAATACACAGTCGTCAGGGGCAGAATGACCTTACCCTTGGTCTGTGCTGAATAAATATCATCCTTAATTAGCCACCTCTAGATAAGCCAATTGTTAATCCTTGCTGGCCAATCGGCTTACGAAGGGAGCGGGATTGAGAGGATTTTTTTTACCTCTATTTATTTAATGGTTATCCCCTATTAGCAAACCCAGTCTAGGTCACCTTCACTTGGATAGGGAGCAGGATGAAGGGGTCCGTTCCTACTCATCTGCAAGGAGTGGGAACAGGATACCTACTTGGTCCCAATCTTCTGCCTTTTCTTCTTTATAAATATCTTAAATCATGCAATGTTCCTTTGTCTTTTCCTATTAGAACCCATTCGACTAGGACCATGTCTACATCCTGAGCTGAAAGATCCAACACTTCTCCTGAAGACTTTTGCAAAGCAGCAGCCTGGTCCTTATTTCATATGCTTATAAAGCACTATTGACTAGAGATCTTTTCATCCTCTGAAGCTGCTTTTGGGTGTAAGGTGCTTCAAGCTTTTTATATCTCCACAGGTACTGCCACTATATGTTAGGAAAAACTGAAATTTTACTTACCGTAAATAATTTTTTCCTTACTATAGTGTCAGTATGATGCCCTCCCTATATTGATAATACATATATATTGAGCATGGAATGGGTTCTTGTGTTTTCTTATCATATACTGGAGATTCTGTGGGTAAGTCCGGTGTTTAAGGGGAACGTAGGTAACAGGGACTATTTAAATTTATGATTGATATATGTTAGTCGGCTTGTCTATAAGACGATATACAACCCCACAGGTACTGCCTCTATATTAAGAAAAGAATTTTCGGTAAGTAAAATTTCTAAAAACTATTGATTTATACACAACATTTATTTGCGGTTAACTATGATAATTTCATTCTAGTAAACAGTTTTATATGCTACAATTTTAACTATCAGCCAATGGTACTCATAGCCCATTAGCATATGCCAAGCACTGAAAGAACACATAAGAGACACCTGTGTAATCAAATCCTAGTGTACGTGTGCAGTGAGTTTTGTTATCTGCCCAAAAAGTTGTTGAAACAGATTGAAAAGGTTTTTTTCTTTAAGCTTTAGATCCAAAAGTGATAATTTTTAATGTATGAATTAACCATAGTTAAGACACATACTTGGGAATCCTGAACATTAGCTATAAAGGTTTGGTCATACTCTAGCTAGAATCTTAGCCTTTAGCCCATTCTGTCCCATATCTGTCCATCTTGCCCAATGTCCATCATATTTTTAAAATCTCTTCTCCTGTTTTTCTGCACTTATTGAATTATAAAAAAATTTAAAGTCTGTAATTGGAAGTCTGTAATGGGACAGCCGATGCAAGTCTAAGCTGGGTTAAAAGGAAAGACTTACAAAGGCTTTCAACAAGAGATTTGCTGCTTTTGTAAGCTGTTTTTAAGATATAGCTCAATGAGAAAAATAATGCATAATTAAAGGAACACTATAGAGAATGGGTGTCTAACCCGCGGCCTGCATGCGACCCGGTTGCCGTCCGCACTGCTGGGCAGAGAATGAGGCAGGGAGCCCATTCAGTGGTGTAGGGAGCAGCAGGAGGAGGAGGAATGCGGAGGTGCACAATAACGCGCTGTCCACATGCTCCGCCCTCACGGTGTTCTGAGCAAAAGCACTCTGACAGTCTGTGCAGGCGCCACGGCGGCGGGAGAGTCTGGAGTCCGGATCACCAGGGAGCAGCAAACAGGCGGAGGAGCAGGGTAAATGCTTGCTATTATTGTGTTTTTTTAATTCTTTTTTGTGCAAGGGTCTTGAGAGGGAGAGGTTTTTTTTGTAAATGGGTTTTGTAGGTGGATAGGGGTCTTTGTACAGGGGAAGCAGGAGTTTTTGTGAAAGGGGATTTGTAGGGAGTGATCAAAGGTCTTGTAGAGGCCTGGGCAGGGGTTTTGTAGACGGGAGTGACTGGGCAGGGGTGTTGTAGAAGGGAGTGACTGGGCAGGGGTTTTGTAGACGGGAGTGACTGGGCAGGGGTGTTGTAGAAGGGAGTGACTGGGCAGGGGTTTTGTAGACAGGAGTGGCTGGGCAGGGGTTTTGTAGACAGGAGTGGCTGGGCAGGGGTTTTGTAGACAGGAGTGGCTGGGCAGGGGTTTTGTAGACAGGAGTGGCTGGGCAGAGGTTTTGTAGACAGGAGTGGCTGGACAGGAGTTTTGTAGACAGGAGTGGCTGGGCAGGAGTTTTGTAGAAGGGAGGACTGAGCAGGGGTTTTGCAGAAAGGAGGACTGAGCAGGGGTTTTGCAGAAGGGAGGACTGAGCAGGGGTTTTGCAGAAGGGAGGACTGAGCAGGGGTTCTGCAGACGGTGGAGAGGTTGTAGAAGTGGGACTGGGCAGGATTTTTTGTAGAGTGGCACGTGTTTTGTAGAAGGGGGGGGAGGGGGATAGAAGTTTTTTTTTTATTGCCGATTACTGTTTTAGTAGGCAATAAAAAATAAAAATTAGAATACAAAAGCTCTAGGTATGCCCCTGAGCCCATTACATTCTGTGCTCCTCTTGCACAGCTTCCTCATCGCCTGACAGTGACCTGTCCGCCAGGATAGGACATCATCCCGGCATCACTGCTGGGCATCGAGGGACCTGTGCATGTAGAGCACATAGGTCCCAGGCTCCATCCCAGCAGCAAGCACTGGCCACCAGGAAGAGGATCCACTCTAGCGCTCCCAGAGCAAGTTAGGGAGGCTGGGTATACCTCTTTAGTATAAAATGTGTATATCTATGTGTATGGTGGTCTGTGATTGATTGTTGGTGTACTCATGTGATTGTGTGTGGGGTCTGTGTGTGTACAATTGTGATTGTGTGTATGTATGTGACTTATTTTGTGTGTTTGTATTTGTGCGTATAGGTCTGTAATTGTATATGTGTGTCGGTGATTATGTGTATATAGGTCTGTGATTGTGTGTATCTGTGGTTATGTGTGCATACATATACACACACACACACACACACGTGTATGTGTTTAGTCAATAGCTCCCTAATTTGATATCCTTAACTATGCCAATCCCACACAAGGATAACAAATAAGGGAGTTATCTACTAAACAATTGAAATATCAAAATTAAGAAAAGGGCTTTTAAAGAGATTACTTATATACATTATCTATAATCTATATTATATATTTAATGTTTTGCCCAAGACAATTCCTCTGCGCTCAATGCGGCCCAGGGAAGTCAAAAGGTTGGACACCCATGCTACAGAGTCTAAAAAACACGCACACACATACATACATACATACATACACACATTATATATATATATATATATATAAATAAAAAAACAACAACATTTATCCCCCCCCCATGCCCCCTAAAATCTTACTTTTATTGCAGCTTGCTGGTGCTGGCTCTGCCTGCTTGGCTGACATCATCAGAAGTGTTCTCAGCCAATCACAATCCTTTCCCAGAGGAAAGAATTGGATTGGATCAGATGGTCAATGAGGCAGATCAGAGGCAGAGCCAGCACAAACCAAACACAACCTTGGCAAATTGAACCAATGCATCTCTATGATGAAGGTTCAGTGTCTCCATGCAGCATGTCAGTGCTGCACAGTGGCCACTGGAGTTATACCTAGGCTGTGATGTAAACACATCATTTTCTCTGAAAAGAAAAAAAGCCTGAAGGGACTGATTATACTTACCAGAACCAATACAATAAGCTGTAGTTGTTCTAGTGACTATAGTGTTGCTTTAAATGCACGCATGTTTCCATTTTGGGTATATCCGTGATTACTTTAATTAGGGTAGTCGAGTATCCCTTTTTAGTCTCTTTTCGTATCCCTACTACCACTTATTATATAGTACATACCTCTTTAGTCATCAACCTGGTATCTAAATGCTGCTATTCTACTAAATGTAAGCAAAATATACATGAACAAAATAAATTAATGAACAAAGTATATCTGGCAAACAAAATGAATTAAAAAATTAAAACAGGAAAATTGAAAAAAGTAATAGGTCAAAGTACAGAATTAATGATCTGACATATCTTCGCTCATAGCTTTTAATTAATTAGAAACTGAGCAGAAAAATACATCACACATCTGTCTAACAAGAGGAAATATCTGATTTGTGTGTGACGTGAGACAAACTGACAAATCCCCCCCCCCTCCCCAAAATTTATTTTTCATGGTTCCTTTTGGCTCCGTACAGCATGGGTTATAAGAACACAAACAGGAAACATGCTGCAGGCTGCACAGCTCTCAAGGGCAACACCTCACAATATACATTAAAAATACTTAGAAATGCAACTCCATCGCCCCAAAACTTGGTGAAAACGGGGCTAGAACACATGCATAGTCAGCCCAGGAACCTAGTACAAACCCCCCACCACAAACCCTCCAGCCAAAACACCCAATATTCTTTACATACATCCAGGAGCAGCATGGCGGAAGTGGCTATTACCGTTTAAGTCTTCGGACAGTAATTCATAGAACAAATTCTGCTGCATCCCCCCCACCTCTCCCAACAGAAATAAAATATACATAAAAAACCCAAACAAACAATTTAGCTGGAATGGTAATTGACAAGTTTTACCCCTTTTGAAAATACTGTCCCATACAAATAATTTTTTGTGAGTAAGCTGAAGTGAATTAATGAGAACAAGCAGCAGATTCACAGGTAGTGATAGGAGAGAGATCAAGAACAGAACCAGAAAAATGAAAGTATGGAAAAGTAAACGCAAAAGGAGGAGAAAACAAATGACGACAACAGCACAATAGGAGAGAAATAACATTTGAATTAGGAAAAACACAAGCAAATTCCCCAGATAAACATGATCATCTTCTTTCACATCACAAAGAACAATTTTGTGTCATTTACAAATAAAAATATATATATATATAAAAATAATAAATAAAATGGTTGCTGCTCTGATTTCCTCCATAGATGTACGTCTACAAAATCGCCTTTTGATTCATTGTTTAAAGCCAGTAATTTATAAAACCTGATCTGAATTCTTCTTTTAAATTTTCTTCAGTTATTTCTAGAAATATTTCTTGCAAGGTTGTGAAAGTAGAGAGAATACTAAAGGGCAGTTTCAAGATAGCACCTGGAGCATTATTATTGTTCACACCTGGATGTGTCCCCATTCCGCATCTCTGCCCATGGCATAATTGCTCCTGTTTATTCTTTCTGAAATGTCAATAGTCCATAACCTGTGAACCTCAGAGAGGCTTTCATGTTCAACCATTAGCAAGACATTGTAGAGGGTGTGCATGGTTTGTCCACATATTGTTCGGAGCAGCTTGCTGGCAGTGTCAGTAAATTCCTTGAGACTGATTCAGGCTCTCTACAAATGGCTCTTTTAAAACTTCAAACGCCTGGCTTTCGGAATGTTCTTCAGGCCTGTCGGGACTGGTCACTCTTGGGCGTTTAGCTGTGTCTTCACCCTCTGTGCCATCCAAGGAAGCTCCAGTACTCAGAGACTGCACAAAAGGAGGGTTTATCAATGAACAAGCTAAAAACGCATTACAACATTAATAAAAAAAAAAAACCACCTCCCCTCCCTGGCACCTTACTAGATTTCACATATACAACACAAGTCAGGTTCTATGCTGCCTGCAGTATTCCCTTTCGGGTGCATAAGACTGTTTGTATTTTTATTATACAGACACTATTTATAGAACGTTATAGCTAGATTCAGCAATTTACAATTGTAACAACAGCTTGGAAAACTGTTCTAAAAAGTCATCAATTCCTCCTTACAATAGCTTAACAAAATGATTATTTGTAGAAGATTGGCATCTGAAAATATTAAGTTGACTGCTATACATAAGGAGAAATAGTCCCGTAATTTTCCTTATGTATTTTATGAAACCTGAAGCCCTAAGAATAAAAATTAAGAGAAGCAATAAATAAGCAGATTACATAAATATTCTTTTTGGTGACACTTTAATGTGTTTACAAAAAAAGCAAACCATAACTACCACAAATAACCATAGAACTGATGATACTCACTAGACGACACCTGACTCTTTTCGGCAACTGTTCTTCGAGAGTAAAGATCTCATTGCGTTTTACCATTAACTGAGAGGCATCTTCAAACTCAACCTACATACAGAGGATACCCCCAGAAAGAGTGGGGAAGAGGAGGTTAATAGAAGACAAAATTAGCTATTCATATTCAAAGACAGTTTATGTTATGTAAATCAATATGATAATGTGTTCTATTTCTGAAGGATGTATGTGTCCTTGTATCAGCTTTGTTTCCCTGTGTCCGAGAAATTGCTCACCTGATACACATGGTTGATATTGGATGAGATGAATTTGGCTTTATGCCTATTTCCATCCTTCCATCTCATCTCCAAGAACTGGCCTTCAGATGGTGGCCCATCCTTTACGCAATCCCTGCTCTGAGATGAAAATGTATGAAAGAATGATTAAGAAGAATACTCAGAGAATTAAATATAGATTGAAACAGATGCTGGTTAATGTAGATGGGCAAGAATCCTAAGAAAAAGAAATCCTGTAGTGCAAGACAAGCCAACAATGGCAAAGGGAGGAAATAGAAAGCAAGAGAGATAAGATGGTTTGAGAAATCCAAGGAGGAGGTTCTGGGATAAAGAAATATAGAATTCTAAATGTGATAGAAATCAGATATAATATTAATGTGCTTCATCTTTTCCTTTTACAATAATTCTACTTTTCTGAAACATGTGTATTTACAAATAAATAAAATAAACTATATATATATATATATATATATATATATATATATATACATACATACACACACATACACACACATACATACATACACACACACACAAAAAAACACACACACACATATATATACACATACAAAAAAAACACATACAGAGAACATTAGGGCATGTAATGATTTCACTCACCATGACATTTTCTGGGTACACATTGTTACTATACGATCCGTCATCAAAGTTAACCTCATAGAAAATCTGAGTGGCAGAGCCTATCACCTGACATTTGTAGTACAGTCCATTCCTGTTTCGACTAATAACGGTCTGCCCAACACGGACTTCACGGGAAGAATTCTGCAACAGATAATGGCAAAGACGAAATGTGATGAAAATAAAACTGCATACAGGAATGTGGATTCAAAAAAAAGGGGGCAAAAAAAAGAGGAGAAAGAGTAAGAAAGCAAACACAGGCTGGGCAAAGTAAAAGAAGGAAATACATGAGAAAAGAAGAGACACATGTAAAGGTAAGGCTTGCAGAAAGTGGTAATTGAATTTAGGATGACAGAAACCTCCCCCCCCCCTCCCCCAAATGTAGAAACTCACACTCTCATTTGTTGATCTGTGTTTGAAGCATTTTATTGACACAACATATGGCCAATCATCTGGCTCCACTGAGATGCCAGCACTGTGTGCACAGGTCACGTGAAAAGAAGTTGAACATCGATTAACGGAACACTGAACACATGCTCCTCCATCCTTGCGGATCTTTCTTCGACAGTATACACATTTCTAAATAGGAGGAGAGTTAGTGTTAAACACTGATTTCAAAACTACTGTCACAGATTAAAGATACAGATAATCTCTCCCCTGCACACAAAAAGGGTTATTCTCTAAAGTGAGAATTCAAAGTAAATTTCAAATATAAGGTCAAAATAGCTAAACTGGAAAAATCATCTAAATTGGCTATTAAGAGTTTTAAATTTGCAATTTGCTTTGAAAGCTCACCTTGGTAAATAACCCTGAAAGTGGTGAATCTTTTCCAGCACCATGTCCAACAATGTGTGTTTTCTTACCAATTTGCATCTCTGCTCAGGAATGGCAGAGACATCTACTGGATGTCGCTCTACTGCACTCACAAAGCGAGCTTCTGGGACTGCAACAGCACACACAATGTGAACCCACCTAAAGAATAGTGCAGAAGTGACAGTAGACAAAGCAGAAAACAGTTATAAGGATCAGCGAAAACAGTCAGGTTTACACATGGTACATGTGAGCAGAGAAAGAAAAATAAAACTGTGGGGAGGGGGAGGCTAACAGGTCAAGGGAATAGCTAAACGTGAAGGTCTTATGACCAGAACATACGTTTCTTCATTTGCTTTAGTTTGTGTTTTGTAACATTAAAGTTATAACCTTTCTGCATTAGTTTAAGTATGTGAAATATATTTAAAGCAAAAAAAAAAAAAAAAACACAACAAACCAAAAAAAGCACTAATAATATTTTGGTTCTTGTAAAATCAATTCATAGTTGACTAATCAGAAATTCAGAAGTTATATATAAAAATAAATGGAAATTAGCAGTTGGACATTAATAGTATACGACCAAAAAATGTTTTACATGTTGTGCATAATATCGCATACCAAAATAGATGGAGGAAACAAGTTTGGTAATAAGAGTAAGAAAAATTATTACAAAATAATAATAAGGAAAAGATTTTAACAATTTGTGAGTATTTAACAAACATTAATACAAACACAAAATCTAGTATCTTGTTACTGATCTCAAAAAATATGTGCCAAATATAAATTGGTTTAATTTCTTGGCATTCACTATTGTTTTAAAATACTCAACCTTTTTTTTTTTAAAGGGGCATTCTATGCAACATAGCCACTAAGCCAAGTGGCCCTCATTCCTATGGCACTAATCAAACAGTTAAAAAAACAGATTCAGAGTGACCAAAAACCTTCTCTGAGCAGAGACCACATATATAATGCAGAACAAACACTTCTGAAAGATCAATGTCAATATCAACCAACCTAAGGGATGTTGATTGACTGAAGACCTGGGATTGTGGATTATAAACATATGAATGCATCAAATGAGACTGAAATTCAACAGTTTAACAAACACAAAGAAATGAAACTCGGGGTCTTTAAGGTGTTAAATTGCATGCTTAGTGACTACTGACTTGCACAGTCAATGCTTTTTGTAATGCACAGTCAATGCTTTTTGTAATACACAAAAGACACTGAATAATACAGATATCATTTTTTTTGTTCTGCACACAAGTGCAAAATGTATCCAGGTTTCGTCAACTCGAAATTGGTCGGGAAATAAAAGGGACATTATAGTCACCAAAACCACTACAGCTTAATGTAGTGGTTGTAGGGGACAATGCTTGTTCTTTAAGGCTTAGAATTGCAAATGCTGCCTTTTCACTATGACAGCCCCTAGAAGGTCTTACTCAATGAGGTTCTGCAACCTTTGCAGTACCTATGTTCAGAATCTCTGTGCAGTGCATGAAGACACCGAACGCTCGCCATAGAGATGCACTAATTAAATATACCTCTATGAGGAGATGCGGATTGGTGCAGATTTCTCTACAAATTGAATTGCTTTAGCAATTTGAAATGGTCATTTAGGATTGTCCCTCTCTCAAGGACACAACATTTAAAAAACAGTCACACCTACCTATTGTCTGTTGTTTTCTGTAAAGCTCCTCCTCTGAGATTACACAGACAGCAATCCTGCATGAAACAAACATTAAGACTGGAGAACACTCTTCCAATACTAAACAGACAAATCTACACACGCAGCATGCCAATTTAATTTAGGTCTCAATAAATGGAAATTGATAAGGCTATTGTCAATTTTAGGACAAAGAGATGACGATGGTGAAATTATCCCAAATCAGCTACTTTGGTCTCAGAATTTCCTAGTGGGTTTAATGATTACTCCTGCTTATTAGAACACTGTCATACACATCACCCCTTCACTCTCTCATTTTCCAATACTCACTGCAGCCCAAGCAGAAGCAGTGCAGCGTGAGCAAGTCCAGTTCTCTTTTACCAAATCTGGATGGACACCATAACAGCCTGGAGATGAAAAAAATATCACCAAGGAAATTACATGAGCGGCCACAGGGTTTAAAAATATATGGAAAATGTTAAGTGGCACGAGCAGTGTATCAAGCGGGTCATTTGATTATTACAACACTCACTGGCATGGACCTGTACACAACAATTGGTACAGGACAGCAACGGGCTGGTACCATCCTCTCCGGTATAAGTGCTAATTGGCAGAGGGTCCACATTGCTTTCACTGGAGGTAAAGCACATTTCTGGAATAAGTGGCTTTGTACTTTCACCTCGTTTCGACATTGGGATGAAGGAATCTGGTACAGGGGTTGAATCCTAAGGACAAAATTATTACATCAAAAATGAAGGTTAAAGTGGAATAATAGGAAACAGATGGAAAGATGAGATAACAGTGGTAAAAGGAAGAGGCTCACTTGTTGCAAGTAGGTTAAAAAAAAAAAAAAAATACATTATGGAGAAGTTACCTGACGGTATGGAGAAAAGAGCGAGCACACGGCGCAGTGAGGCTGGATCAGAGCAACTGCAGCATTGAATTTTCTCTCAGCTGCAAAGTTGGGAGATTTATTTTTCCACAGGTGGGAGAGAAGATTGAGTAGAGCTTCAGGGACACTAACATCTTCCTCACCTGAGAAAGGGACAGATTCTGAAATGAAGATTGTAAAAAGAGGAAAGAGTTCATGGAATTTTTTCCTGGCAAGCATTGACTTCTCCACTTAAGGGTTGTGAATTGAAGTGGTCATGGTGGTAGGGATCTTGTATACTTAGCACTTCTGCTTGTAACACTGGACATCCAGAGAGATACAGGGTTTTCAGAGAGAGAATTCATGATGAATTAAAATTTTATGGCCAAAGTAGGTGAACTGGAAGCACAGCTCTTTTGGAGAAGTATTCCAGTATGGCTAGTCTGAACTTAAATGTGAAATTCACATTAAATTCTCACTTTAATCACTTCTGTGCTAGGGGCTTGAAAGGGCCAGAAAGATAAGTCACTCACCTTCATCACTAGACACTTCCTGTTTAACAACTGTCATAGGGGATCGGGCAGGAGGTCTTCCTAGTGGGTGACGTCTACTCTTCTTAATTTCCATTTTTGGAAACAGGATAGGAACCTTAAAAAAAATCAATGAAATTACATCAAACTTTGGGTAAACACTGAAAAATTACGGATGCATGTTATATAAAAAAAAAAGTCACATCACATGCCTTAGTCTCTTCTTGGGACCTGCTTGCAGGGACCTCCTCCTCTTGGGATTTTCCTTCAGATTCTCTCTGGCTTCCAGACTGTCTCTTCCTTGTGGCAAAGCTTTCAAATGCTTCTTGGCACGACATCCGTGTTTTGTCAAAAACAACCTTCTTGGCCTGAGGAACAACATAAAGTGTGGGGATGATGGGACGAGGCTTGAATTCGTAATTTGCAGAGAGGTCCAAGGGCCCTCTGATGAACGAGGCAAAGCTGCCAATATCTGGGGTATTTAGAAGATCTACTGGCAGGTGGTTTACACCTGATCCCTCTCCCACCTGCTGTTCTTTTTTTCTACGTCTCTCGCCCTTGGGTTTCGATACACGGGAACGGCACTTCATGTCACCCATCAGTTGATCTGTCACAAAAAGACCAAAAATTAAATAAACAAACTCGCACATACAGAATTGGTTTCAAATAACATGTGAACTCTAAAGCTACTTTACTTGATATTTTCGGTGGATCCAGCTCATGCTTCTGTAGTACTAAAGGATTACAAATCTATGCCATGTTTAAACTAAATTTACTTGTACTTTGTATTAATTCTGGAGAACTCATAATGATTTACCATTTTATCCATTTGAAATACAGCAATCACTGGCAACTACAGCTTAATGCTGTTTTTGTCTCCCTCCTATGTACCTGTTGTGCCTAATCATTAGTTTCATGAAGCATCAATACCCAAAAAGTAATAATCAATACTCAATAAGGTTTAAAGCGATATTGGCGGCCACACAACCCAATTCAGGATGAGTATCTTGAAAAATAGCAAAGAGAATCACACAGAGACCTAGTTGAATATAATAACATCACACTTTATTGCCCATAAGGGGATCCAATAAAATATAGGTTGTACTCTAATTTAGGTTATTGCATGAATTCACATCAAACAGCTTAAGTATCTAGATAGCCTAGTATAGGTCACCATTAGAGAAGCTTGGTTGTCACTCTGCTGACTGGGGGGGAACTCTGGCAGTCAGGCTTGGAGGTACCCTCTCCACTTGGAACAGCAACACGCGTCCGTATTACAGGTGGGTAGTTCTCCAAGTGAGTACCAAGTTTCACCATCTCTTATACCTTTTAAATAGAGTGGGCAGTGTGTACTTTTCCACCAAGTTTCTTATCAGTGCAGCCCAGCTAAGACCTGTCACGAGCGCCGGATGGGACTGGCAGCTGACCAGGCTGTTCAGGACCAATGACGCCATTTCATGTCAGTGCGGTTAGCTTATCTCTTATCTATCGCCTAGCACTATACTATTTTCGTGATGTTATGCAGCCCCTCGATGTTGAGTCATGCTGATACTGTGTTTTGTGGCTTTATACAGTTTTATGCTGTGTCATGCCTGCCAGCTTAATGAATAGCTGTGACATCCAGGCCTGTATGTTCTTATGCTTATATTATCAGGTTTGCTCAATAGTCATCAATCAATTCCCAATATTATGACTTCAGTACCTTCATTACATCCTTTGCTGGACTCCTCCTCTTCATCACACTTCATGTCCTCATCCTCTCTCCCCTCCAGCATCAAGTCAGATCCAAGCACCTCCCTGAGCAATGACTGATCTTGCGTTTTGTGTCTGCGTGGCTGGGACCGTTTCTTATAGGGCCTAAAAAGAAGCAAACAGAAGATAAGATGTTCAAGTATTACACAGTATTTTTTTGCACATATAACAGGGAGTACAAGGACTAATAACTATGCAAAGCACCCAAATGAGAAATGTACACAATATGTAAAAATGTAAAGATAACTGGAATACACAGAAAACGACATTCCGAAGGTATTACAGAGAGTCAGTCACTGTCCAGTATGCTTCCAGGACAGGAAAGAAATGGCCTTCACAGTACCTGCGGCCAACTTTCCCCTTAAATTGCGCTCTTCTTTCTCTCCAAGCCTCCAATTCAGGACTGCTGAGTTCGGTGGGTTTTAGATGATCTAGAACGGTGGTATCTTTTCCCTGCTTCCACACCTCATACCGGTCAGGTTGCAGAAATTTCACAAACACATCCATGGAAATCTTCACCATGTCTTTCCTACATGTGCACTGTGAGCATTGAAAGTCTAGTAAGATTATGGTGGAGGGGGAGTGGAAATACTACAGAGAATGATGATTATACACATGGGCAAACATTTGCTACAAAAGTTCAATTTAAATAGTGATGAGTTTAAGAAAAAAAAAAAAAAAAGACATATGATTAATAAGAAAAATGCAGATGAGGGAATGGATCATCACTATTCCCTTACCTGTGTTGCCATCTTTCCATAATCAATCCAACGTAGTGTGGCAAAATTGGTTGATTCAGCACAGTTGAATCCATGGTTAAATCCTGCATGGTATCCATATGGGAATGTGATCATGAACTCACCTGCCTCTTGAGTAATCTAGAAAAGTGAAGCAGTAATGGAATTAGCATTGGATATAAGCAAAGGTTTTCAAATTGAATACTTAACTGCATTCACCATAAAGCTCACCCGGTCAAAAGGAATTCCATATTTCTTTAGAATTGATGGAGAAATCAGAGTCATTTTGTGACGTAGGAAAGCATCACACCCCTGAGAGCTACCTGGGAAGAACCCTGGACAGATAGACATTAAACAGAACCATTTTTGTTGTTCTTTAACTGAATTCAAATTAACTTTGAAATATAAGAGGCAAAAGTTATTTTTATGGGGAAAAGACAAAGCAAAAAAAAAATTACAAAAATTACCATCTGACAGAGAGTGGAGACTGCAAACTTACAATACAATTGGCACATTCCTCAGGTATGATTACCAAATAAAGATAATAATAGTGTATGTACACCACCCCCCCCTCCCCTAGAGACATCAGGTATGTGGAATACAGGATCAAACCAGGTAAAACCATTGTGAGTATGGGGGATATTATCTGGAGTGTTATAAGTCTGCACAATAATGACATGTGATAAAATCTGTGTTTTCATTGACACAAAGGTACATAAAAGCAGTGAGCCTGATGGTTATTCAGTAGATAAACTGCCAGACATTAGCTCTATTACTGAAAAAAAAAAAAAAAAAACATTCCCAGACAGAGGCATGTTTTCAGAGTATCAAACATATTCATTAGCTTACATTATCAGGGATTCTTTCTTGCAAGTTTCCTTAGAGTAGAAGAGGATGAAAATACTATCCCAATAGGGACAGAGGACATGCTACAATGACCTACCAATAGGGGGTAACCCAGCAAAGTACATACAAGGGTAATAACTATAGTCTAAGATGCCTAGGCACATAAGACCAAAGTAGGTCCCTCAGTATAAAAGAACAAGGTTTATAAATTAAACTTTCTTGAATAACTCAGATCTACTCTTTTGAGTAGAAACAGTTGCACACTGGTATTCTGTTTTTTTTTATTTTTGTTCTGGTCAATGATGGTTGAGATCTGTTCAGCACTGGCTAGTATAATTAGGTGCCAATAAAACTTACAGAATTTCCAGGTTAGACCCATGTTTCTATGAGTGTAGTATGCAAATTACTGGTTATTTTTATGTTAATGGTTCTGTAATCAAGTATGTCTTACCTTTTGCTAGGCGCTCTAGCCGCTTGCCATGTTCAGGCGGGATTGCATACCTGTAAATCGTAGAAAACCAAAGATAGTGCGTATAAAAGAATACATAAATATGTATGCAAGTACGTCCAGAATTCTAAAATGAAGCTATAACAGATTTTTAACTGGCAACTGAGAGTCATTTCTACAGTCTCCAATATTTGCAAGAATTACTTTATATTACAGTAAAGTCAATGTGTCCTATTCTTATGATAAAACTAAATCAAAAGTACAGGTTCATCTCAACCGGCAGTTTTTCTACAGATTCTTCAGTTTAATATTAAGTAGCAGTGGGATGCCAGGCAAAGTAGTTTCTTAGACAGTTTCTGTTATGAAATTATTTGTTTGAACTGTGAAAAGATAAAAGTGCTTTTCATATTTCATCGATGCAATCTCTCCTTAGAATGTGCATTGAACAACATGCACTGTAAATTTTATACATGTGATTATGGTTGGGCTAAGCTATTATCATTTTAACCCCTTAACGACTTACAGGAACACTATAGTCACCTAAATCACTTTAGCTAAATAAAGCAGTTTTAGTGTATAGATCATTCCTCTGCAATTTCCCTGCTCAATTCACTGTCATTTAGGGGTTAAACCACTTTGTTTCTGTTTAGGCAGCCCTAGCTACACCTCCCCTGGCTATGATTGACAGAGCCTGCATGAAAACAAAAAACAAAAAAAAAACTGGTTTCACTTTCTAACAGATGTAATTTACCTTAAATAATTGTATCTCAATTGAACTTTAATCACATACAGGAGGCTCTTGCAGGGTCTAGCAAGCTATTAACATAGCAGGGGATAAGAAAAATCTTAATTAAACAGAACTTGCAATAAAGAAAGCCTAAATAGGGCTCTCTTTACAGGAAGTGTTGATGGAAGGCTGTGCAAGTCACATGCAGGGAGGTGTGACTAGGGTTCATAAACAAAGGGATTTAACTCCTGAGGCTGCAGGGGCATGTTCTATATACCAAAACTGCTTCATTAAGCTAAAGTTGTTCAGGTGACTATAGTGTCCCTTTAAAGGCATACAGGTGTTACTCTAAAAATTAGAACATCGTGCAAAAGTTCATTTATTTCAGTAATGCAACGTAAAAGGGGAAACTAATATATGAGATAGATGCGTTACATGCAAAGCAAGATAGTTCAAGCCGTGATTTGTCATAAGTGCGATGATTATGGCTTACAGCTCATGAAAACCCCAAACCACAATCTCAGTAAATTAGAATATTACATGCAATCAATAAAACAAGGAGTGTACATAGAACAATATCGGACCTCTTAAAAGTATAAGCATGCATATGGACTCAGTACTTGGTTTGGGCCCTTTTTGCAGCAATTACTGCCTCAATGCGGAGTGGCATGGAAGCTATCAGCCTGTGGCACTGTTGAGGTGTTATGGAAGACCAGGATGCTTCAATATCGGCCTTCAGCTCTTCTGCATTGTTCGGTCTCATGTCTCATCTTTCTTTTGGCAATGCCCCATAGATTCTCTATGGGGTTCAGGTCAGACGAGTTTGCTGGCCAATCAAGCACAGTAATCCCACGGTCATTGAACCAGGCTTTGGTGCTTTTGGCAGAGTGGGCAGGTGCCAAGTCACGCTAGAAAATTAAGTCAGCATCCCCATAAAGCTCGTCTGCGGAAGGAAACATGAAGTGTTCTAAAATCTCCTGGTAGACGGCTGCATTGATCCTGGACTTAATGAAGCACAGTGGACCAACACCAGCAGATGACATGGCTCCCCAAATCAACACAGATTGTGGAAACTTCACACTGGACTTCAAGCATCTTGCACTGTGTGCCTCTCCATTCTTCCTCCAGACTCTGGGTCCTTGGTTTCCAAATGAGATGCAAAAGTTGCTCTCATCTGAAAAGAGGACTTTGGACCACTGAGCAACAGACCAGGTTTGTTTTTCTTTAGCCCAGGTAAAACACTTCTGACGTTGTTTGTTGTTCAGGAGCAGCTTGCCAAGAGGAATACGACATCTGAAGCCCATGTCCAGGATCCATCTGTGTGTGCTGGCTCTTGATGCACTGACTCCAGCCTCAGTCCACTCCTTGTGAAAGTCCCCAACACTTTTGAATGGCCTTTTCCTGACAATCCTCTCCAGGTTGCGGTCATCCCTGCTGCTTGTGCACCTTTTTCTTCCACACTTTTCCCTTCCACATAACTTTCTATCAATATGATTTGATACTTTGGGAACATCCAACTTCCTTCGCAATTACCTTTTGAGGTTTTCCCTCCTTATGGAGGGTGTTAATGATGGTTTTCTGCACAACTGTCAGGTCAGCAGTCTTCCCCATGATTGTGATTCCTACTGAACCAGACTGAGTGACCATTTAAAGGCTCAGAAACCCTTTGCAGGTGTTATGGCTTACTTAGCTGATTAGAGTGGGACACTGTGAGCCTAGAATATTGCACCTTTTCACAATATTCTAATTTACTGAGATTGTGGATTTGGGGTTTTCATGAGCTGTAAGCCATAATCATCGCACTTATGACAAATCACGGCTTGAACCATCTTGCTTTGCATGTAATGCGTCTTTTTCATATATTAGTTTCCCCTTTTACGTTGCATTATTGAAATAAATGAACTTTTGCATGATATTCTAATTTTTCGAGTATTACCTGTAGTTAAATCTCTACCTCACACTGGGGAGACCTATGAATCAATCGATACCTGCAGCTCCTATCTGTCTTTTGGGGCCATTGTTAGTCACCCCTGACAGATGAGTTGTATGCAGAGCTCAAAGTTGTTGTGCCTAATCATTAGATCCATGAAGTATAAAATATCCAGTAATAATCAATACTTATAAGGTCTAAAGCGATATTGGGGGGCACACAACCCAATTCGGTATGAGTATCTTGAACAATAGGAAAGAGAAATCACACAGAGACCTAGTTGAATATAATAATTCACATCACACTTTATTGTCCATAAAGTAACCCAATACAATATAAGTTGTATTCATTTAAGTTATTGCATGCATTCACATCAAACAGCTTAAGTATCTAGATATCAGCTTAAGTATACATCACTATTAAAGAAGCTTGGTTGTCACTCAGTTACAAACGACTGGGGAAACTCTGGCAATCAGTTTGGAGGGACCCTCTACTGGGAACAGCAGAACCAGCAACACGTGTCCGTATTACAGGTGGGTAGTTCTCCAAGTGAGTGTCAAGTTTCACTGTTTCTTATACCTTTCCAAAAGAGTGGGCAGTCTGTACTTTTCCACCGAGTTTCTCATCAGTGCAGCCCAGCAAAGACCTGTCATGAGTGGCGGTTGGGACAGGCAGCTGGCCAGGCTATTCAGGACCACCAATGACGCCATTTCATGCCTGTGCGGTTAGCTTAGTTCTTATCTATTGGCTAACACTATACAATCTTCGCAGCCCCTCGATATCGAGTCAGGCTGATGCTGTGTTTTGTGGCTTTATACAGTTTTATGTTGTGTCATGCCTGTCAGCTTAATTAATAGCTGTGACATCCAGGCCTGTGTCTAGTGACACTGCCTGTACGTGCTTATGAGACTAGCACCATCTTGTATTAATATCAGGTTTGCTCAGGAGTGATCAATCAATTCCCAACATTATTAATTCAAAAGTGAGCATGCCCAACTGTGCTGACTGTGATTGGTGCTGGATATATATTAGGGATCGACCGATATTGATTTTTTAGAGCCGATACCGATACCGATAATCTGCGAACTTTCAGGCCGATAGCCGATATCTTGCCGATATTCTGTACATTTACTATTTTGAATAAATAAACTAATTCGAAAGGTAAATGCACAAAATATACATGCCACATGTAGTGGATGAAGTGTTTTTAGACAGGGGAACTGTGTGTGTAGTGGATGCAGAGTGTGTGTTTGTGTAGTGTGTGTGTGTAATGAATGTAGTGTGTATATAATGCAGTGTGTGTAGTGTGTATATAATGCAGTGTGTTTATGTATTGTCTGAGTATAATGCAGTGTGTTTTTGTGTGTGTATGTAATGCAGTGTGTGTGTTTGTAGTGTGTATGTGTGTATGTAATGCAGTTTGTATGTAATGCAGTGTGTGTTTGTGTAGTGTGTATGTAATGCAGTGTGTGTGTGTGTAATGCAGTGTAGTGTGTGTGTCTGTAATGCAGTATGTGTGCAGTGTGTGTTTGTGGTGTGTGTGTCTGTAATGCAGTGTGTGTGTGTCTGTGTAGTGTGTGTATGTAATGCAGTGTGTGTGTGTCTGTGTAGTGTGTGTATGTAATGCAGTGTGTGTGTGTCTGTGTAGTGTGTATGTAATGCAGTATGTGTGTATGTAATGCAGTATGTGTGCAGTGTGTTTGTGTGTGTGTGTGTGTGTAGTGATGTAATGTGTGTAATTTTTTATTTTAATATTTAAATGTTTTTTTTGTTTAGTCCCCCCCCCCAGTGTGTGTTTGTGTAGAGTGTGTTTGTGTAGAGTGTGTTTGTGTGTGTGTGTAGTGATGTAATTTGTGTAATTTTTTATTTTAATATTTAAATGTTTTTTTATTTTTTGTTTAGTCCCCCCTCCCTGCTTCTTACCAGGGAGGGGGATATAGTATTCCATGGTGGTCCAGTGGCTTGTTAAGTACAGTGGTGGCTCAGCAACAGCAAGCGCTGACTTACCTTGCAAGCAGCTCCTCCAGCTCCCTGTGTAAATCTCGCGGCTCTTAGTGCCGCGCGGAGCGTTGCCATGGTAACCCATGGCAACGCTCTGCGCCCGCGGGTCTCGCGAGATTTACACAGAGAGCTGGAGGAGCTGCTTGCAAGGTAAGTCAGCGCTTGCTGCTGGCCCCCACAGGACCGCCGGGCTTCTAATGGGCCCGGCGGTCCTGTTATATATTATCGGCAATATCGGTATCTGAGTTGGCCGATACCGATATTGCCGAAAATACCAAATATCGGCCGATAATATCAGCCAGACCGATATAGATTATATATATATATATATATATATATATATATATATATATATATATATATATATATATATATATATATATATATATATATCTGAAGTTATGGGAAGGGCATGGTTCCCCCTCTTAAGGAGCACTTAAGGAGCACCAGCCCTGCACTCACTACCGTCTCAGGTCTGTAGATTTGCATACCGTAACATCCAGTCCGCGCAAATTGCCATTTTCTATTCTGAAAACTCGTGGAAACACTTACCTGGTCCTGCAGCTCCTGGTCAGCTCGCACGCTAGTTCCTGACTCCGCGGAGACTCAGCAGGTCCTTACCTCGCCAACCACCCTCTGACTGGTGCCAATTTGAATCCAAACCGTAAGTCAAGGCTGCCCGCCGTGCCGCTGTCGCGGTTGATTCGCATCATCCTGGGCTGGCCCTATCATTATTACATGCTTCTCCGTTCGTGTTTTTTGTTCGTATGATTCATGGCATACAAACGCTTAGGTTATTCATTCGGTCAGAATCACTCAGTTTGGCGGGCTTTCGTGAGCAGACGCACAAACGCTTTGTTCAAACACACAAATTAACCTCATTCGTATGGTTTCGTTAAATTGATAGTGTTCGATTGTATGCACACATAGCCCTTCTAATGGGCCATTCGTATATTTTACCGAACACTATTTTCGGGATTTGTAAAAACTGCCGATTAGTTAATTTAATTTTGTATTTATGTTGGTTATACCGACCTCTGGTGGTCAGACTAGTTATTACTTATTGTATTATGTGAAGCCTAATAAGGCTAAGTATTGTATTGGTATGGGTAGTTCAGGAATTTTTCGGCTTGGCTCATGTTCTGATTTTCATGCTGTTTCATATGTTTCTGTTCCACAATACATTCTGAAATACAGGTTCCACTTTTCTGTCAATAGTACATAGATATCTAAACACGTACGGTATATACACATACCATTTTTGAAGTGTTCAAATGTTATACATTATGTGTATGGGGCATAGATTTAAAGCCTACAAGTGATTATAGACCTCTTATGTTTCAGTCTCAACGGCATCCACAGGGGGCTGCTACTCTACTACCTTTTTCATCTGGTATAGGTCAATAATTGATGATTAATTGCCCACTTAGGATCTTACAAGGCCTGGGTACTTATGTGTAATTTCTGCATTACTAGGTTTAGGCCATCCTTGCAGCTTTTTGATTCTTTGGTTCCAGGTTCCTACATTTGGATAATTTACCGGTAGGTATCTTGTTAGCAGTGGGGAATTAAGGGTACATATCGATATAACCCTGCAAAAACTCACAATTACTCTCGTAGATTACTACAATTTTCTCCCAACCTCCCTACCCCGTCGGGTTCATAGTCTAATTATACACTGGCATTGGAACATAGGAGCCTCTAGATATGTTTTCTGGCCTTCTACGCCTTACGTTAGTGGTCCCGCAAGGCCATCTCCCATCCTCATTTCGGAGGTACGACATTCCCTTGGGCCAATTCATAGTTAGCCGCCTCGCTTGGTTGCATAGAGAGGGCCTCACCTGTCACTCCCACTCTGTCTTTTGCAGTTACTTGTCACAGAGAGGCCAACACCCCGCTATAATATCAATGGTCACATACTCCACTTGGGCCAATTCATAGGTAGTGCCTCTCACAGCCGCTTGGAAGGGAAGGATGTCAATTTGATATCACTGCTCATTGCCTCCCAAGATGTCCTTGAAAACAAGACATGCATATGGGGATGTATCGGTGGCACTAAAAGCCAGGGACCTCAGGCTGAATCGTAAGCTATCCATCCCTGAATTGGCTTTCGGGATCTACAGGGACATATTATGCTCAGTGTATCCCTATAGGAGGGATGAATTGGATCTCTACCTCCACAAGCTGGTGGATTTGGGGCACAAGTACGGTGGTACGTCTTTTTAGGACTACCACGTGCTTTCTCCGCAAAGGCGTCGGCAGCTCTATCCCAGTTTAATTATCAAGCTGACTGGAGTGTGCTGGATACGGAGCTTTTTTGTCGACACTTTGCGGGCCTAAAGACGGCAACTTGTGCCATTTGTGCCTCCAACTCTCACACGGCGAATCTGTGCCCTAATACCCCGGAGGTAAATACCTTCTGCCCTCCTTCCAACATCTTTGGTATTCAACACCATATCCTCACCACTTGGTAAGAGGACAGGAAACTTTGTTTATTAGGCCAAGTAAAGGCCATACTTAAAGGTATCAAGGACTCCACCCCTGCACCCACACCATCCAAATTACCTATCCACAATCTCCTATTCCAGTCACTGTCAAACCTTTTAGATACCTCACCATTTGAAACTCACACAAACCAGGTCATGAAAACGACCATCTATTTGGCGTTTTATGGGTTCCTTAGACCCAAAGAGTTTACCACGACTAATTACAACACCCGATCACTATTTACTGTCCCTACATACAAAAACTAGTGTGAAGGGACAGACTGTCACTATTACCTATTATCCTACTGGTAATAAATGGTGCCCCGTGAAAGTCTTCGACCAATACCTTTCTTCCATTTCAATAGCACCACATCAACCACTGCTAGCATTATACGGTAATACCCTCACTATCAGTAAGTTCATGCTCTATGTAAGAACGTTGTTAGTAAGGTTGGGACTAAATCCGGCCAAATATTCCGGTCACTCATTTCGAATAGAAGCGGCTACTACCGCTTCAAAGAGGAATTTTCCTGCGCACGTCATTAAAATATTGGGCAGGTGGAAGTCCACAGCTTACACCAGATACATACCTCAGCCAGTACAGGAGGTGCGCCTAGCATTCAAGAATATGATTGTGTGATAATCTTATGGTGTATTGCAGTCTGAATAAACTGGTTACATCTTTTTTGCCCTCTTTTATTTCAGGCCTACTGCATCGTCACAGCACACCACAACTGACTTTTCCCATTCCCTGTTTGTTTTATGTTACTAACTCTACAGCTTTATAAAAATTTTATATATATATATATATATATATATATATATATATATATATATATATATATATATATATATATATATATATATATATATATATATATTTATTTATTTCCTAGTAATTTTTATAACTATATGAAGTTTCTTTCTTCTTTTTGTATATTTGTGTTTGTTCTTCCCCATATAAAGTGATATTATGTTTAAACGTGGTTTTATTTACCTATTTTTTGTGTATACATTATGTAAACGTATATCTGCTTTTACCATTATGATGAAGAGATGATAAATACCACACTCACCAAACAAACAAGTTGCTCCGGATCCAGGGCGCGCCAGGCCTCATTTCCAGATATATATATATATATTTTTTTTTTTACATATCTCGGAGAGAGGCTTTACCATTATTATGACAACTAGTAAAATAAATAGGAGTATAACATGTTATAACCTTGGTACATTAATGTATTAAGGGGGACATTTATCTTTAGTTTATTAAGGGTTATTTTTTTTTATTTGAGTACAGCTATGCCTCTATGTTGCTACTGACAATGTATTGTGTTTATATATTTTATATTGCAGGTGTCCCCAACCCAGTCCTCAAGTACTACCTGCCAGTCCAGGATTTAGGAATTACCCTGTTGTGTCAAAATCTTAGAGACATTTGGATTATTATTATTTTATTATTTATACAGTGCCAGCAAATTCCATAGCACTGTACAATGGGATACCTAAATCCTGGACTGTTATAAGGTACTTGAGAACTGGGTTAGGAACCACTGTTACATTGGAATAAATTACATTTAGCACTTTTTTGGTTTTTTGGTTTTCTGTAGCAGAGTGGAGGGAACGAGGGGCATTCCTATGGATCAGTGATGAGATATAAGAGGGACTAGAATTGCTCAGTGCCTTAAATGTATGGGTTAGCACTTTGAATTGACTCCTATAGGATACAGGGAGCCAATGTAAGGACTGGCAGAGGGGTGAGGTGTGAGAGTACTGACTAGAGAGGAAAATCAGTCTAGCTGCAGCATTCATTACAGACTGTAGTGGGGCAATATGGCTTTTGGGGAGACCAATCAGGAGAGGGTTACAGTAATCCATGCGGGAAATTACTAGAGCATGGACAAGCTCCTTGGTAGCACCTTGTGTAAGAAAGGGGCGGATGCGGGCTATGTTTTGTAACATTACTTACACATGTTTAATGGGCATAAATATGCCAGGAAATGTAGAGCGAGATTGAGATCCCCTTGAGGAAAGCATTGAGCCAAAACATTGGTCTCTACTCTCGGTCAGAAAAAAAAAAAAAAGGTAATACTGGTGGGTTTATGGTTTACATAAAGTTTACACATATACCTATACCCAACAACTTGAAGAAGCCATTGTTTATTGCGGTTTTATCACATTTTGATTATGCACTTTAATTGTGCTATACTATTGCTATATTTTGTAACCATAAAGAAGTTTGCATAATGTCATTGATGTGCTATGGTTTGAGGTTTATTGTGACCTAAGAAAGCAGCAAGCCTTAATAAATAACCGGTAATGTATGCTAAATACCGAACAAATAGTCTGAATTAAAAAATGTGTGCGACATCTATTCATAGCATCCAAAACAGAGCACATCCTTGCCTAGGATATAAAAAAAAAAAAAGGAAATCCTCGACTTCTAAATGCTTGGCAAACTGCCTCAAACTAAAATTACTGCACAGTATTGTCAGCAGTTTACTACATATTTAGCACACTGCACTAGTTGTTTATAAATAAGCCAATCTCATTTTTTGTTGTTTGTAACAAGTGTTTCTGTGCGGTAGAGAAAAGTTTGTTTGAGATAAAGGCAGTGTGTTCCAATCTAACATACAAACCCAAGAGATGTGTCCCACATTCTGTAGAAGTCCCCAATAACAAATCAGAGAAGCCGCAAAAAAACAGTGATTGAGGTCACTGTAGCAATTGTGTTATATGAACTGAACAGAAGGCAATTTGCTGTAGCAGTCAGTAATGTCTAGCAGCATCTACACAACATGACCATCATGCAGAATTACAAAATACCTCTCATAACAGTGTAACCTGTGAAGCCGCATGCTGTTTTATTAAGGGGAACAGGATATCAGACTAGTTTAAAATGTTTGTGATGCATTATTTGGAGATAGGAGAGAGTGTGTAACATACATTTTCAGAGTCCTCAACTTGCACTTACTCGAATATCAAATTTATACACATCAAGCCCCTTAATTGATGACAATAGGCAAAATCTCCAATCATTCAATCTCCTTCATAGCATGCGCCATGAGCACCAGGCAATGGCACCACCCTTTGGTTCACACTACATACTTGTAGTCTACCCTTCAGCAAGTGCAGACCACAATAATCCCTTCATCGCAGTCTAGCCGCCACAAAAAAACCTGTGCTCTGATGACAAAGGATCAAATAAATCCTGTGCTCTGATGACAAAGTATCACCTGCTGCAGGAGCACACCACACACATACACCAAGAACCATAGCGAATAATGTGTGTAGATGTTTTGTGGTTGCTGTGCACACCAAAGTCACATACAACACACAAAGACACACAGCACAACCCCACAAAAGAAGCACACAACACAGCTGAACATCTGCCTACTGTGCAGCCCTGAGCCAGGAACCCCTCCACTAGCCATCTAATGAGTGGCCACTTGGAGGTGTCCCTAAGGGCAATGTGAACACTGCCTTTTCTCTGAAAAGGCACTGTTTATATGAAAATGCCTGAAGGGAGCCATTATACTCACCAGAACAACTAGATTAAGCTGTATTTGTTCGAGTGACTATAGTGTCCCTTTAAATTATGCACTTTTCTATCCAGAAGCAGTGCTGTTCCAGTCCACCTGAAGCTGTCAGTGACAACAGTCTCCCCTTCCTGCTCGGATAAATTAGGCATAATCATTGACTCAAACGCGACACATTGCTCAACAGAATGCTTCTTATAGGGAAGCCTACTAAGCTTCCGCATGGAAGCTCTTACTTCTGCTTGAAAGACCAATCAGAAAGCTCCCTTTTGCCGTGTACCTGTTCCCAAACAATGCAAATTAATTCATAAAATTAGAGATTTCTCTTCAAATCAGCACTTTTATGAATGGAGATAAGGGGGAGAGTCAGTTAATCGTGAAAGTGCTTTGTGGGTCTAGAGCAAGGTTTGATAAATAAATTTGCTTTGAATCTAGGAGCTAATTTTTTTGTTTCTTTTACGAACAAAACTTTGCTTAGTGTAGTCATTAAGGGACACTACAGCTTAATGACTACATTCATCATAACACCCAGGACATTACTTGAAAACAAGAGAAATCTCAATGTATCTTTCCTGGTAAAATATTTTATAAATAAATAACTCTTGGTTAAAAGCTCCATCCATCTACTCTTAATGTATAAAATAATGAGGCCTTAGAAACAAAACCAAATAAAATTAAACATTTGCAGTCTTCTTGGGTGTCTCCATTTGTACCAGGTAATTTCTATAATTTGCTTGATAGATCCAGAAGTTAAGCTGTTAATACTTTCATCACCCAGGACATACTTGAAAACAATGGAAATCTCAATGTATCTTTCCTGGTAAAATATTTTATAAATAAATAATATAAATAAATAAAATATTTTATAAATAATCTCCTTTGACACTATTTTTCTAGGTCTGATATGGTTTCTTCCATTTTGCTGCTCGAGTGCTTACCTCTTCTAAGCTTGGGTTGAATAACAAAGCAATTGGACTACGTAGGCATGATTTGTATGTTACATGGAAGCCATATAAATTGCAGTTTGATTATTTGTGTCAATGCTAAGATGTACTTAATAAAGTGGTGACTGTATGCACACGCACATACACACACAAACACACACACACCAAATATATATGCATATACACACACACAAACAGAGAGAGAGATCTATTAACACCTCTTCAATTCTCTGATTAATAGCACATAAAACAGCTTGCATAATTACTTAATTAGCAGCTGTAATTGGGAGATGTTCAGAGAACTTTAATTGAATCAAGGACGGCATAGTTAATTCTTTGAAAGACAGGCACAGAGTTATCAGCTGAGACAGAAGAGTTTAATATGGGATGCAGAATCTCATGAGGGATTAAGAATAAAGAACGAGGCAGTGAGGATTGGGACACCGAGGGAGACAAACCGTTTTATCACAGACACAAGAGGCAAAGTGGGAGACAAGAGATTATGGATTAAGCAAATAATTAGAGATGTAGGGACTAAAAAGAAGAGGGAGGTAGAGAATTTGTTGTAGGAGAAGGGGAGAGAGAACATCTTCACGATTGAAAGAGGGCATAACTGAATGAAGGCAGGAAAGATCAAATTTTATTTACTGTGAATTTATTTTTCCTTCGGATTTGAGGCAATGCACACAACTCGGATACTCACTCTATCTAGACAGGATAAGGTAGGCCAGTCACCAAGAATTCTGAAAGTTAATCCCACCTCATAATTCTCCTTAGGGTTTAAAAACCGCAAATGCCAAAATAATCCCAGAAATACACAAGCAAATTAACTGAAAAATTATATTAATTAAAAGGGGAGGGCGATTTGTGTGCGGTCTCTAAAAAAAAAATAAAAAAAAAAAAAAAAATACAATAAGTAAAATTTGATATATTCCCTCCAGATTAGAGGCAGTACACAACAACTGGGATAGACAAGCAATCCCCAAATGGTAGGTAGACAATTTCACCACAGCCTGTAACACCTTTTCCCAAAACCAGTATGCTCAGAGGTCTGTGTGTCTAATTTATAGTGTTTGGAGAAAGTGTAAATTGATTGCCAGGTAGCGGTTTTGCAAATTTGAGGACAAGCTGAAGTCTTGCATGCCCATGAGATAGCAATTGCTCTTGTGGAATGAGCCTTTACATGAAGAGGAAAAGGAACTTAGATGACCTATTTGCTGGAATTATAGTTTCCTTAAGACACAAGTAAAAATAATTCACCCTGCACTCAAGTACCGCTTAGTAATCCGGCCATCCTCCTGAGAGATGCTCCGTGGAAACAGCAGACAGCAATCTGCTAGAGTCTAGCAAATCGTAAAAGACACAGGCAGCACTCCAAGGTTCTTGATGGCGCATTTATTAGAGGGTAAGTCTTCTCACAAATAAGTGCGACGTTTCGGCTCTATGGAGCCTTAATAATGGACCTCCCAGCCTTCGACACATCATACTCTCTGCACAGGTGTTTGACAGAAGTAATACATGAGAAAGACAGGCACTTGGCATAAGCAAAATCATTCAAAAACCAGTGAAGAGCCGGGCCCGCACAGTGCCCTTATTTACTCCTGAATACGGGAATGCCTATCCTAACCTGCCAAAGGCAGGCAGAGAACTGGGGTTATTTGGGCACTGGCTGTGAGGAGGGTCTTAACTTTTAAAATTTCTAGGTAATTTCCTGTCTTTTCCTGTCTAGGCAGAATGAATATCCACAACAAAAATTTGTTGTGCACTGCCCCTTATTTGGAGGGTAAACAGAATTACAGAACAAATATCAAAAAAACCTGTTCAAGAGAAAATAAAATGGAAAAACTCATGGGATGTGATCAGGTTAAAGTTGAAACGATGTAAGCAGGACAAAGGAAGTAGGACAATGCATAAGAAAAGTCATGTGAAAAAAAAAAATTATCCTAAGGGAGAGGGATTAGGATCTAGTTAGTAAGTCTAGGTTTTAAGAACTAGTAAACAAATGCCTCAAATGTTCTCAATAAATAAATAAATCTCAAAATGAACTGGCTATATGTAAGACACTTAAAAAAACGTAAACAGTAGTTGATATGGATGAAAGAGTATTATTCTGCACAACATTAATAACCAGTGCACTACAGGAATTTGAGTCAGGTCACAGAAAACACAAAACAGCTTAAACACACTCAGCAGGAGTCTTCCCTTTGTTCAGTAAAGCAAGAGAAACATTCTACCGGACCTCTCCTTATATTTTCCATCTTAAGGTTCTTAATGGTCTATCCGCTCCATTGTGGATTTTTGACCATCCAGCGGCTAACATGTATCTTTAGATTAAAATCGAAACAAGACACAATACCAGAATGGAAGGCATTTGAAACGCCATTCACTATGGCCCTCTAACATGCTCTCTTCTCTAGTGGGCTATAAAAATACTATACTGCAGCAATAGTGTATGTATCGGAGAATGAATGAGGGGAACCATTAACAGGGGAGCTCATGAATTGAATCATTAAAGATCTACTACTGACATGGGGCGTTATGTTAGGGTTATTCAAATACTAAACCACCGTTACTTGTTCACTAAATCGAGTTCCCATAAATCTTTCCCAGCAAGCCACTGATTGCAAAGGTTCGGGAGTGTTGTAGTATATAGTCACAACTATTTGCATCAATATTGCCATTCAGTAATAATCAGCAAAAACATTTTTTTAGATGTTTAGAGAAGAGCAATGAGTGTCTCAACCTCTCACCCCCATTGTCTCTTCCTTCGTCCCTCCCAGCATTGTGTGTGCAGTCTTGTTTGTGTTAGCTGGCTGTGAATTGTGGTGTTCTTTATTTTAGCTTTCTACAGGGAGGGTGCTATGGGTAATCTCCACGGTGGTCCAGCAGGGGTAGTGAACCCTGTCTGTCCAGTAGGATAGCTTGTGGTCTACAACTCCAGTGGTTGAGACCACATTCTCCTTGCTCTGATCCCCTAAGCTTCTCCTGTAGCAGACCAACTGATTGCAATACTGATCCCTTTTATATATTACAATACAAGAATAGCATAGGCAAATTTAGCAACAATAAAGAATAAACCATAAAGTAAAATTGGCAAAATGTGGATACTAAATCACAAATAAACACATATCTTAACTGTCCTCCTTGCCATCACATACTTTAGTCTCGATTTTTTGTGTGTAATAATTTTTTTCTAATATATCCATACACTTAAACACTTACCAGGATTTTGGTTCTCCAAAATGGAGGTAGTTGATGCTGTACAGGTCCATGTCTTCAGTGTGCCAAGCAAAAGTAGTCTTCCACATTCCAAAGTAAAGGTATGGTGTATTGACTCCTTCAATGATAATCCCGCATTCATGTTCCACCATGTCCAGAAGGGTGTTCAGCCCTGCAATCTTCCACAGGTTTATTCCCTGCCAAGATAATGTAATCAGAGACGGTTATCCAGGTAAGCATTAAAGGATGTAATTACCAAAAGCAAAAAGTAATAAAAAGTAGTACAATCAAAGAAGATAAACACAAAGAAATAAGTTTCTCTTCACAGAGATTACAGAGAGTATTTATTTTATTCTATATGAATTCTGTAGACTCTAACAATATAAAATAAGGCATTGTTATGAAGGGTATGAAGAAGTAAAGGCCATCAAAGTTTGTGCATATAACATGGTAAAGAGGTAAAATAAGTAACTCACACTGTCGTAAAGAGATCCACTGATATCGGCACCATATATGGGGGACATAAAAGTGAGATTCTTCCAGTATTTACGCTCTAAATCATCAAAATCCTGATGTCGTGGAGTGCAATATCTAGAGGTTTAAAACAATGAGAGTAGTTCATCACATGAAAGTACACAATGAAAGACAATTTAGGGTCATCCTCTTTATTTTAAATTCAATTACGAGTTAGGAGAAAGTGATAGTCAGGAAAACGCCCTTTTCCGTCTGAATCTATACTAATTTAAAGGGGAAGCTGTAATTCACACAATTGTGCGAAAAAAAGTGAAAATGTGAAGAAAAAAAATATACAATAAATCATACAGCTTCTTCCTATTAGTTCACTAACACTAATGTGTGAATTGTCAATAATTCAAAACCAATTTAAAATTTTAGACAAAAAAAAAAAAGCCAAAATGGTTAGATTGTCCAAGTTGAGCGGTTTAGCTTGAAATCCGAATTTCACTTTGAAATGCCGACATGTCACACATTAGCAAACAACCCTGATAAACACAAATGATAAATAAATAATAAAAAAATCTATGAAGTACAGAAACAAACAAAATGAAACAGTATAACTGTTCAGAGTAGGCCATTTCATCCACACCACAAACAGATACACATACTGGTATTTTCACTGTAAAAGGAATTATGGTGAACCAACAAAACGAAAAGGGAAAAAAAATGCAATTCTCAAAATTCGCCATTTTGATAAAGAAAGTTTTAATTTGGTTACAATTCAGCGTTTAGAAAGTAAATTCCACTGTGCTAGGTACGACTAGGATAATAAATTAATCCTCTTGATAGAGCCTGAGTTATGTGCTTTAGGAGAAAGCTCATGCAGCTTCACAAGACTTTGAATTGGCTGACACATGTGTAAAATATACCTCAGGGTCCCGCCACAGTATATGTGTGTGTATAAATTATATATATATATATATATATATATATATATATATATACACACATACATACACACACAAAATAAAAATAAAATATATACACACACATACATACACACAGTCATGGGGAAATGAAAGTACAACCGCTTTGAATTGTATGGTTTTACATATCAGGACATAATGTTCATCTGAGGTTGTATTTACCGAATTTTAAGACCTGCTAAGGAACAGATGATTAATGACACATAACATATTACACCATATTATGACTGAACAAAATAAAGCCAACATGGAGAAGCCATGTGTGAAAAACTAATATGGTAACATGGTGGAACTGAATCCCCATATTTGTTTGCGGAGATAGGTGATTTTAATAAGCCTTATAACATTTAAAACTGTATTTTTATGTGTGCGTGGTTTCTTAATTTGTATTCTGAAAAACTATTACACCTTATGATTTTATAGCTTCTAGAACCATGTTTAGCAGCAATAACTTAAAGTAATAGTTTTCTGTGTGTCTCACATTGTTGTGGAAGAATTTTGGCTCACTCTTTTTTACAACATTCTTACAGTTCATTGAGGTTTGTTGGCATTTGTTTATGCACAGCTCTCTTAAAGGGACACTATAGTAACCAGAACAACTACAGCTTATTTAATTTGTTCTGGTGAGTAGAATCATTACCTTCAGGCTTTTTGCTGTAAACACTGTCTTTTCAGAGAAAATGCAGTGTTTACATTACATCCTAGTGATAACTTCACTGGTCACTCCTTAGATGGCTGTTAGAGATAATTCCTGGGTCATGGTTGCCTAAAATGCATCCAAACATGCAGTATCTCCTCCCTCTGCACGCAGACACTGAACTTTCCTCATAGAGCTTCAACGATTCAATTCATCTCTATGAGGAGATGGTTGGCCAGGGCGGTGTTTGAATCATGCTGGCTCTGCCCCTGATCTGCCTCTTGTCAGTCTCAGCCAATCCTATGGGGAAGCACTGTGAGTGGATCAGTACACCACTTCTGATGATGTCAGCAGATGCTTGTTTTTCTGAGTCTAACAGCATGCATAGTTACAGCTTCAGGCTTGAATACAGTAAGATTTTGCCATATTTATGGAGGCATGAGGGGCTAGATGGAACACTATAGGGTCAGGAATACATGTTTGTATTCCTGATCCTATAGTGATCCTTTAAGGTCCCGCCACAGCATTTGCGACAACTTGATTCTTTCTTTTTTTAACCATTCTGTTGTAGATTTGCTGGTGTGCTTGGGAACATTGTCCGGTTGCATGACCCAATTTTGGCCAAGCTTGAACTGTAGGACAGATGGCCTCACATCTGACTCTAGAATACTTTGGTATACAGATTTCATGGCCGACTCAATGAATGTAAGGTTCCCAGGTCCCGTGGCTGCAAAACAAGCCAAAATAATCACCCCTCCACCACTGTGCTTGAAAGTTGGTATGATATCCTATGTTTGTTTTCCACCAAATGTGGCGCTGTGCATTATGGCCAAACATCTTCATAATCTCATCTATGCAAAGGACATTGTTCCTAAGCCGTGAGGCCATGTTCTTTCTAGAGAGAAGCAGCTTTCTCCTGGCAAGCCTCCCAAATAAACCATACTTGTTTTGTCTTTTTCAAATTGTACCATTAACATTTAAAATGCTAACTGAGGCCTGTAGATTCTGATATGTAACTTGTTTTTTTGGAATTTCTCTGAGCATTGCACAGTCAAACCTTGAGGTGAATTTGCTGGGATATTCAGCCAGAGAAGATTGGCAACTGTCTCGAATGGGCCAGTGGTGTACAATGGGCAGCACTGGCATTCAGTATCTCCACACAATGCATGGAGACACTGAACGCTCCACATATAGATGTACTGATTCAATTCATCTCTAAGAAGGAATGCGGATTGGCGCAGCGCTGCGTTTTGCTGCACATGCGCAATAGCCTCCCAATGCTTAGCTATCGGAAAGCATTGGATTGGTTGAGATCGTCAAAATTGATGTTCTCAGCAAAGAAGGCAGAGCAGGGGCGGGGCCAGCCACAATGAGATCTACGCATTCTGGAAAAAGGTAAGTAAACCACCTTTTTTTCAGGAGGCAAGGGGGGCCAAACACTTAAACAGTGCTTTTACACCTACATGAAACAATGTAATATGTCATTTGTTGTTTGTTCATCTGAGGTTGTATTTACCTCATTTTAATAACTGCTTAGGAAAAGATGATTATTATGTCTGGATACGTAAAACCATAGAATTCAAAGAGGGTGTACTTTGATTTTCTCATGACTGTGTGCACATGTCCTGCATATTACGTCCATTAATTGGTTTCACAGCACCAGTCTCACTTGTCACTGTTGGCCAACTTCCGGTATTCTCCTACAGTCATAGCTTTCTTCTGGATGTTATACTGCGTAAAGAGACCAGATTGGCCAGTAACCACCTGTTGAATGGGTGCCGGAATCACCATTTCATCCAAGTCATCATATGTTTGTCTTGGACGCCACTCCTTTGGAGGAATCACCTGCAAGCATAAAGAGCGTATTGTAATTAGCAGTTAGTTACTCTACTATTTATATAATGTAATGACTTTAGGCATACATATTTGCAAGAGAGAAGTTTAATTTTTAAGGTATATAAAATTCCAGATCTTTTTAAAAAACAAAAAGATGCAGCATGAAGTCAAACATTTTCGGAGAGTAGAAAAATTAAGTCTGCACAGTCCACTCCCTTGGTTCTTGCAGCTTAGTCTGAGTAGACGGGCTACTATGCATGTCGCCGTTTCAGTTGTGAATAATTGGGTGCCCAATGGGAGCATTTGGGGATAAGCAGGGCAAAGGAAGAGCAGAGCAGACCCACAATAGGTCTGTCAATCAGGTTAGAGAGCATTCATCCTAGGCACCCAAAACAATAGACAGGCTTATTTGAACTATTCCACGTCTGTCACAAAGTCCTAAGTTCCTAGTCCCTCCATGATAAGGGATATTGAGGAGCATTGCAAGGTTGCATCTTAACCCATCAGATCTGTAGAAGTGTCTTGATAGTCTATAATATGTATTCAGATGCAAAAAGATTAGGCTATTTGCCTTCTGCTGCTTGACTATTGGCTCTGCACAAAAACAGACCCACTACCTGTGGGCATCCAATGTCATTACTATTCATGCCAAATTACTCTCCTTCAGCTACCATCTAAATGACTGCAAAATTTACATCTGATGCAACAGAGAACTGCAACAAGAAAGTCCTCCTGAACCACTGTCAAGTACTATTGAGCACACCTGGTGAGGATATGGAGAGGAAATCTTCCTTTATGGCAGTGTCAAGCAATGTCTCCATGTAAACTATTTTATGAACTACAATCAGTTGACTATTCACAAATATATGTGAGGAGTTGTACTTTGACTAAAAGTGACCATTAAAAATAAAATATGCCTGTCTCTATTCCACGAATGTCGTCAGGAACCACTGATGGAAGTAATCACCTTCGCATAAAAGAGGGACATGCTTTACTCCCAGTAGAGATATACATGTATGTCTCAGCCATGATGCAGTCCAGCAATATGCATTTTGAGATTGCACCAATATTCAGGCTGTTACAGGGATTGACATCTCAGCTCATTTCGGGGACTTTACCTATGTATTGAGCTGTGAGACAATACAGTTATGACAGATTCACTATCAGATGCTCTGTTGGTAACCGTTGATACGCTTACAGTCTCAGCACATCTAAGTAGATAGATTATACACATAGTGATGCACTTCATGATACAACATACTAAAACTTCCAAAAAAGCAAGCCTTCAGTCACTAACCCACAGATGTTATGCAGATCAAGTCACACAATTCTATCATGTGACAAGTCATTTCCAATCACACAGAGCTGCTTTGTCACACAGCATCAGGGAATCTTAAATGATCTCACATTGCACTAGGGATAAATCACAGAGCATTTTTAGATTTCATTTTGATTAATGAAAAAAAGTGGAAAGCAGTTTTTGAGACAGAGGTACACTATTGTATAGCCGAGACAGGCAGATGAGTATTTGAAACGTGGAGAACCCAAGAGTGTACTATGCAGTACATAGAAAAGAAATCTTTCTTAAAGACTCTGTTTTAGACTCTAAAAATAGGTAATCTTAAACTTTTTCTAGGAATCTATTGCACTCCAGACTAGTGATGAAAAAAAGTTTTATTTACTAAAATATGATCAGTCCACTCTTACCTTAGCAAGGCCAGCTCGGTGTGCACCCTGAGATTCAATGTATGCCATATATTTCCCAAAATCCTGGAACTCTTCCCAGGTTGGCCGGAAAGTCATAATCTTGCAGCTGGAATTCTGTGACGCAGCCTCTGACCCCATGATAACTCACAAACTGCTCACAGTTTAACGCAAAAAGTATCTATAACAACAAATAATACAAAACCGTTAGAATACATAATTTAATATCTCTAAGAAATGAAATAAACAAAATAAATCTATTACAGATGACATGTACTCCAAAATTCAACATCATTTTAAAAAGAGATTACTTTAGTAAAGGAATGCACAATATTGTTCATTATTATTTTCAGCTTAAAGGGACACTATAGTCCCCAAAACAACGCTAGCTTAATGAAGCAATTTTGGTGTATAGACCATACCTCTGATGTTTTACTGCTCAATTATCTGCCATTTACAATTGAAATCACTTTGGTTTCTGTTTAAGTAGCCATTGTCACACCTCCCCTGGCTGTGACTGACATCCTGCATAATTTTTTTTTAAGTTCAATCAGGTGTTAACTTACTTCATAAGTTTTTATCTCCTGCTTTTAATTACACACAGACTGCTGCAGGGTCTAGTAAGCTTTTAACAGAGCAGGAGATAAGAAATTCAACATTGAACAGACTGTGCAATAAAGGAAGTGTAAACATTAGATGACTCTTACAGGAAGTGTTTAGGTAGGCTGTATAAGCCACATGCATTGAGGTGTGACTAGGGCTGCATGAACAAAGTGATTTACCTACTGAATGACAGAGAATTGAGTAGTGAGACTGCAGGGAAATGATCTATACACCAAAACTGCTGCATTAAGCTAAAGTTGTTGTTGACTATAGGGTCCCTTTAAAGTGAAACTGCTTTGAATTTTTTTTTACTTACCTGCAATTGCTCTCATACATTAAATACAGCATAAATCAAAAAGATACATGGTGTATTCAATGTAAAATATAAAGATTTAATTACCATTCCTTCGTTCCAGTGCCGCTTTGTGGTTGTTACTCTTCGTGTAACACCCACCTTAGGCCATCCTCCAATCCACCTTAAGTCTTTTAGCTGCCCTGCTTGGGACACATCCCAAAGCAGGGCAAATCTTGCCAGTGATGTTGGCCTAATCTATTTGCTGGCAAAACTGTTAGCACAGTGCATAGATACAATTGTATGCTCAATTTAACGAGCAGAAATAGTTTTGGGTATGACAGGTGCCCTTTAAAAATGACAAAACATACAAAAACAAAACAACCTTTTGTGCTCCAATACCACAAGCTACAAAACATAGATTACATGAAATTTCAATACAGAGGTTTATTAAATTTTTTTTTAATGCGCTCTCCTCAGGTTTAAAGGGACACTATAGTCACCAGAACTACTATACAGCTTAATGTAGTGGTTTTGCTGCCGATAGCCTGACGTTTCACTGACAGACACACACATTCTCTCACACACTCACAGATTATTTGTTTTATTTTAGGTCTACCACGCTCCCTACCATTGAGATGGGGTAGATTATTTCCCTGGGGTCCAGTGTGGCTGCTGTGATCCTGTAATCTTCTTGCTCTTCTCCCTCTCGCCGTTTAGTGATGCTGGGGTTGGAATCATGTCATATTCCAGCTCCCAGCATCATAGTGGGGCAAGCAAAGATGCAAAGCTAGAAGAGCATGAAGATCACAGTACCCTCAGCCGGCCGCCTCCACTCTCCCTCAGTTTGCTGCCTCATCTGAACCAGCTGACAAACACCTAGGTGCCAGGACAAAATTCCTAGTCACAATAGCGACCTGGCACCATTGTTTGACAATACCTAGGCCTCCACGGCGACTAGGGATTTTCTTCTGGTGCCTGGGATTTACCAAGCTTTGGCTTATAACACCTGGAGTACCCTAAAGTTGTTACTCCATTCAGTGTTCTACAATGTTTGAGCATTATAATACACAATGAGGGTCTAGTTTAGCATTACATATTAAAAACTGTTTAATGATAAATGGAACTCCAGGGCCGTGGGGTCTCCAGACATTATAAGTACTTCAATGAGATGACGCAGTTATAGTACTTACAGTGTCCGTTTGAAGATTTAGAACATTTTAATTATAATAGAGTTCAGACAAGGCCAAAACCAGAGCAAATATTGCAATTGAGTAGGCGAAGCAAACAATAATTACATGTCTTTTCTGTATGCTTTTTTTCTATGCTGACTGCCAGGTACAAAGAACAGAGGTTATAACAATGGTGACAGGGAGGGTGGAGGAGCCCAGCTGCAGAATAAAGACCTGTTATTTCTACCCTTCACTTTTTAGAAACCTCAAAAATATATTTGATAAACATAGGGATAAGTAACTGAAAAAGTACAATATACAAAATGTTAGTTCACCAAATGTGTATAGTAAAAGTTCACATTTATCTGAAATATAGCATTACCTGCCGTACAATGTGAAGTCATTGGTTTGTTTGATTTTGCTTTTCTAAGTTTGTTTTGTTCATCCTTGGGCAAATTGACATGATTTTAGATAAAGGTATAATGTAGGCAAGCAGTATGGAGTCTCAAATATTTTTGTTCATAGAGTGGAAGGGGTAAGGAGTAGAGGATTTGCCAGGGGAGAGGTGTTGAGTGGCAATGCTGCCGTGGGTGGGCAGTCAGGGTTATGTGGTGTTGATTTACCGCATTTTGTGTTCTTTTTCGTAATATATATGGTATAGTTGTTTTCACCAGATGCTAACCTCTTATTTTGTGTGACACTGGTTTCCTCATTCTTGTCATGCAATTCCAAACACTTTCTTTTTTTTTTGACATTCTTTATTTTATAATTTTGTCGTCTGAACAAGGGTATTAACAGTTGGGGGTACAGTACAAATTTAAACACCCACAGTGGCTTGTGAAGCAGCCGCAGGAAATATGACCTTTGTATCCCAGAGTTTTAGCAGGTGTGCCCCTGATGGTCTAGGGGCCCTCTTCAGCTGTACCCGCTGGTCTAACATGCGCTACAGGGTTAGCCCGGCTAATGTGGGCCTGGTAGGTTTGACTTGTCTCTTTGCCTCATCCTTCCCTTTGCGGAAGTGGTGATAAGATGTTGGGGCGTTTGTCAGAGGCGAGACGGTTATTACAACGGTTTGGGGTGAAGGGGTGCCCAAGCCCTCTTCCCTGTTCGTGGCTGGGCCGAGTTATTCCTCTCAGTCTCCAAGTTTTATCCCAGACATGTGCATTCAGATGGCTAGTGGGCGTATTGCGAGTGTGTGTGGGTTTGACAGGTTTTGCATTCCTGGTGTCTCTGTCAGTTTACGGTGGACTGTGGGGGGGTCACGTCCTGTAATTCACGTGAGTCTCTCTTCTTGTCGTGTGGTCCCTTGCGGATCTTCTTCCTTCCGCCATGATTGTCTCCCTTCCCCTTGTCTCCTGCGTTCCCGTCTCGACTAGGGTGAATATGGGTATGCACATAACTTGTGGGTGTGGGTTTGGTTGTGTGCGTCTTAACATCAGGGTCAGGTGTTTTTCGATTCTTTTGGTATCTGGAATGGGTTTTGTGGTGTGACTGTCTGTGGTCTAGAAGCTGTCCGTTTGCGTGGCTGTATGTCCGGGGTGTCCACCTGTTCCGTTAGTCAGTGGGTAGTCGGCGAGGGGGGGGGGGTGAGCTGGTGGGATGACGTGGGCAGGGGAGAGAGGTGAGCCTGCATCGTCGTTGGCCAGTACCCTGCTGTTCTTACTCGGCCCCCTGTCCGGGTCCCGGCGGTATCCGCCCCGACCGGCCATGTATACGATCCAGGGCGTCCATAGCCGGGTATTGCATTCCTGGGTTCCGCGTAGCTCAGCCGTCAGGGACTCCATCGCAAAGATCTCTTCTACCCTCGCCATCCATTGTGGTAATGTTGGGATGTCTTTTGATTTTGATTTCCACCTAGTGGGGAATTAAGCTTTTGGCGGCATTGAGTAGGTGTCTCGTTATAGATTTCTTGTAGCTAGCCAGAGATGTCCGTGTGTGGTTGAAGGGCATGGGGAGTGGTTCGAAAGGCATATTGGAGTCCAGTATTTCAATTTTGTTGTGGATCTGCTGCCAAAAGGCAGCTATCGGCGGGCACGACCACCAGATGTGGAGGTCCGTCTCCTCCTCAGCCTCGCAGCGCCAACACGTATTGGTCGGAACGATCCCCATGGCGTAGCGTCTAGTTGGGGTTCTGTACCAGCCAGTCAGGAGCTTATAGTTGAGCTCTTGTATTTTGGAGCTGAGTATCCCTTGGTAGGAGAGGACGTGGATCTTTTTCCATTGCTGGTCCATGAGGATAGTTCCAGTGGCCTGTTCCCATTTGGAGTGGAAGTGAGCCGGGGTGGTCCTGTTCCGCTGCTTTCAGTAGGGCGTAAAGAGTCAAGACTCCGCGGGGTAGGTGTTCCTTGCTATCACAGAGCATTTCGAACTGTGTGAGGTGTCTGTGTAGGAGTTGCTTCCCCTGTAGGGCCGTACAGGAACGCTGCACCTGGTGGTATCGGAATCTGAGGATACCCATTGCCCGCGAAAGCCCGCAGTGTGTTGTTGCCACACCATGCACGGAGGTTTTGGGTCTCCCTTCCGCCAAAGCCCTCGATGTCTTGCAGCGTCAGGCCCCCTGCGATCTCTGGGTTGTGTATGACTGGGGACAAGGGGGACGGGTTTGTTGTGAGCCTCAGTTTGTACCTGATCCTCGTCCAGACCCCCCAGAGTCGTCCAAATGTAAGGGTGGACCCATATAGCTCTGTCCCTCATTGGGTTTTGTTTCCATATTGCCAGAGGAATTTGATCGCCTGCTTGCATTCATTCTATGTGGACCCATTGCTTGTCTGTCGTGGGTACGTGCCACTCTATGATCTGCAGGAGGTGGGTGGCTTGGTAGTATGCTCGCATGGGCGGTAGCCCCGTCCATCCTTTGTGCCTCGGGAGGGCTAGTTGTGTGCGTTTAATTCATGGGGGGTCGGCTGACCAGATAAACCTAGATATCGCTGAACTTAAGGTGCGGAAGTAGGCCAGTGGGATCGTGGTCGGGAGGTTTTGGAACAGATATAGTAGGCGTGGTAGCAGGTTCATCTTCACGGCGCTGATCCGCCCGAACGATGACACACATGCGATCCCACCTCAGGAGGTCCTTTCGTAATGTTTGAAAGATGGGGAGGAAATTTTCCTGATAGAGCCGTGAGGGTTCTTTAGTTAGCCATATTCCTAGGTATTTGATTTGGTGTGAGTACCATCTGAAGGGGAAGTTCACCTTCAGCCTATCCCCGTCTCCTTTGAGAGGGACAGGGGTAGTGCCTCCGATTTGTAGATATTGTGTTTTAAGTTGGAGGTAGTCCCGTATCTAGTGAAGGCAGCTAGGATATTGGGCAGTGTGACCGCTGGGTTGCATATGAAGAAGAGTAGATTGTCAGCATATGCAGCTACCTTTTGCTCCTTTCCACCGTGGGTTATCCCCTCAATGCCCCAGTCCCGTCTGATCGCTTCCAGAAATGGTTCTAGAGAGAGGGCAAACAGAAGGGGGGACAGGGGGCACCCCTGGCGCGTCCCATTCCGTATTTTGAACGCCGGGGATAGGGCTCGATTTATTCGTCGTTGTGTCTTCGGGGCCGCGTATAGTGCCGAGATCCACTTGAGGATCTGAGGTCCGAATCCCATTGCCTGTAAAGTGGCTTGTAGGTATTGCCAGTCCGTCCGGTCAGATGCCTTCTCGGCGTCAGTTGAGAGAAGTAGGCCTCGTCTGGGTGGTTTGAAAGAGATGGATGATGTTGAGCGCCCTGATGGTATTGTCTTTCGCTTCTCTCCCAGGGATGAATCCTGTTTGGTCCGGGTGGATCAGGTTCCAAACACTTTCAGTTATGCTTATAAGTTATGCTTTGGGTCAGGTATGCCTTGAAATGGCATAGTTCTCCTTGTCAAGCAGCAGAGGTAAACAAGTCACCCCCTAGTTGACTAAAGAAGTATAGAACTATCAAAGCAAAGTACAAAGAAATATTTAGTAAGCAATACTTACTAAAGTAAAAATTTTGCAAAAGAAAAACCAAAGCTGTTTCCTAGTAAAAGTGCTACATTTAAGAATTATATTTTGTTGTTGAAAATAAAGCTTTGTTAGTTTAACCCCTTAACGCCGTTACGGCGTTCTATGCCGTCGCAGCTTTAAAGCCGTTGCGGCGGCATAGAACGCCGTAACGGCTTTCTGCCCCAGGGGATCGCAGCTACCTACCTCCGCTGCGATCCTCTTCTGGAGGGCTGCCAGACTGCCCAGGCAGCCCTCCCCCGGCAAATTAGACACCCGGGGGCCATGTGATCGCTCTCAAAGAGCGATCACATGGCCCCCTATAGCTGGCTATGGATCTGCCAGCAGGGGGGCTGTCTGAAATAGGTGGCTATATTGGTCACTGATTTGTTTTTGTTTTGTTTTTGAATGTCAGAAATGTATATTTGTAAATGTTGAGATGTTATATTGGTTTCACTGGTAATAATAAATAATTGAAATGGGTATATATTTGTTTTTTGTTAAGTTGCCTAATAATTATGCACAGTAATAGTCACCTGCACACACAGATATCCCCCTAACATAGCTAAAACTAAAAACAAACTAAAAACTACTTCCAAAAATATTCAGCTTTGATATTAATGAGTTTTTTGGGTTCATTGAGAACATGGTTGTTGTTCAATAATAAAATTAATCCTCAAAAATACAACTTGCCTAATAATTCTGCACTCCCTGTATATATATATATATATATATATATAAAAAGATGATGGCTTGGCACTCTCCTCAAAGCAGATAATCCATATATTACTTGCCTGGGTGCAGATCTTAAGCGTCAATAATATAAAAATAAAGAATTCAAGATGCACTCACAGGTCTTCAAAAATAAGGAAAAAACTGGTGTTTTATTAATCCATACGTGATATACAACGAAAATCAATCGACGTTTCGACCCTGCCGGGTCTTTTTCAAGATCATTGTGTGCATAACAATACAGTGTATATATATTAAATATAAAAATATATGTATGTGCAATAGAGCAGTTAGGTGAAGGGAGTCTGCCCGTTAGAACCCGGAAGTGATTGGAAGCCGCCCGGACCGTCACGTGATCGGACGTCTGACGGAAGCAAACAGTAACCATGGTGATAGTGTACACACCGTTACCATGCCAAGCACAAAAGAAGCAAATAGCAGTGAAGGAAAGTTGATTGTGTAAACTATCAACATAATAGAGTGATACATATTACCACAGATAGATGAAGCTAAAGTGAGAACAACTGTGTCATAACGTGCAAAGTAAAAAATGTGACATAAGTGAAGAAATAAGTCTACAAACAATGTGCAATATATTACATCATATCCATATAATCGCATCAAAAAATTAATTAAAAAAAAGCAAGAGTTCAGGCATATATATATCATAATATACAAATGAAAAAAGAGATGATAATCTAATCCCTAAAAGATAGGGAGAAATATTTGATGTAATAGTGACATAAATACAGAAAAAATATATTTAATACTCTCATAATAATAGATAGAAGGAGCTCAGAGCTCTATATAGGCATATTATATTGCAAAACAAAAAACAAACAAGCCAAATATAAATTACTGACCTAGAAGAAAAAGGGGTAGGCTACTATAAAGACATAAAGACATCCTGTCAGAAGTTATAAACTATAAACCCAACTACACCAGGGAACTGACACATCTGAATACATAAGAGAATATCTATAATAAATCGCTAGAAAAATCAACATGAGCAAATCCCGTTCATATTATGTAATCTAGCTAATGGCTACTGAAATAAAACACATATGATCATAAAAAAGAAAAAATATCGAATACCAAATAGCTAATCTTTAGAGATTTGCTCAACGAACAAGACAAATTTTTATGTATATATAATATCACTATATAGCCATAAGGTTACGGTAGTATAACCAAAATTGCTGCTAAGTAAAAAAACTCTGGTCACAAAAACATAGAGTACACAATATTCTCATTTAAACCTCTAGGGGTTACTGTGTCCAAATAATGGATCCAATAAGCCTCTCTCTGTAGGAGGGTTTTGGATCTATCGCCTCCTCGGTCCAGCGGGGGAACATGGTCAATACCAATAAACTTAAACGTAGGTAAATGGCCAGAAGAAATGGCCAGTGTTTGTGACTAAGTGGCTACTAAAACAGACTGGACATACCCTGTTTGCAATACCTTGGGTTGTCTACTATTGCAAATGGTATGCCATCATAGGGGTAATTTTCATTCTTGGGCTACCATAGGGTCACAAAGGCAACGTAAGCAATCTGGCGAATTTTAATGTGAAAAAAATGAAACACAAGCCTTATATTTGACGCTGTAACTTTTGAAAACACCATAAAACCTGTACATGAGGGTTACTGTTGTACTCGGGAGACTTCACTGAAAACAAATATTTGTGTTTCAAAACAGTAAAAAGTATTGCAGCAATATCATATGTGTAAGTGCTGTTTGTGCGTGAAAAATGCAAAAAACTTCACTTTTACTGGCGATATCATCGTTGTAATACATTTTACTGTTTTGAAACACTAATATTTGTGTTCAGCGAAGTCTCCCGAGTAGAACAGTACCCCCCATGTACAGGTTTTATGGTGTCTTGGAAAGTTATAGGGTTAAATATAGTGCTAGCAAATTAAATTCCCTTTACTTTCGGCATGGGTTGTCAGGCAGGTCCTGCTAATTGTAATTAATTAAGATGCCTAATTATGTAAAAATATTACATAAATATATATGTAGAATTAATATATATATATATATATATATATATATATATATATATATATATATATATATATATATATATATATATATATATATATATATACACACATACATATGTGTATATATATATATAATTTTTTAAAATATTTTTATTTATACATAGGTGTATATATATAGTGATATATACGTATATATTTATGTATATAGATATATATTATTTCGTTCTACGTGTATTTTGATATAAATATATATATTAATATCACAATACAGTTAGAACGAAATAACAAACATCTATATATTTTTTAATTATTTATTTTTTTATTATTTTTTTTAATTTTTTTTACGTATTTACAGTTTTTTATATTATATATAAATATATATATATATAACAATAATTATATATATATATTTAATCATTATCAGTCTACGTGTAATTCGATAGTAATATATATATATATATAATTATATATATTAATATTTAAATACACTATGTGTAAGTGTGTGTGTATATATATATATATATATACACACACACTTAGATCATATATATATATATATATATATATATAATATATATGATCTAAGTATATTTTATTTGTAACTGTAATTTTTTTTTTTTTAACTAATTTTATTTTTATTACAGGACAGGGGGAAGAGACAGTGTCAGCCAGTGATTTCACATCACTGGCTTACACACAGGATCAGTGATCACAGTGACTGCCTGTGATCACCTCCTGCAGATTGGGTAATTGACCACAGGGGGGAGTGCCTGGGTGGTACAAGCACTCCCCCCCTTCCAATCTGCAGGGGGATCTTTGTGCCAGTTACATGTGTCAGCCAATAGGCTGACACATGTAACACTGATCGCAGTGACAGGCTGTCACTGCGATCAGAGCGCTCTGAGATTAGCGCCGGCCACGTGGGCGGCCATTATAGCGAGGGCGTACTATTACGCCCACCGGCGTTTAGAGCCGGCTACTGCAGGGCGTAATAGTACGCCCTCCGGATTTAAAGGGTTAATTCGCAAGCACTATATTTGACCCTGTAACTCTCCAAGACACCATAAAACCTGTACATAGGGGGTACTGTTTTACTCGGGAGACTTCGCTGAACTCAAATATTAGTGTTTCAAACTGGTAAATTGTATTAAAACGATGATATTTTAAGTAAAAGTGACTTTTTTGCATTTTTGACAAACAAACGGCACTTTTATGGACTTTATTATTGTTGTAATATATTTACTGTTTTAAAACACTAATATTTGTGTTAAGTGAAGTCTCCCGAGAATAACAATACCCCCCGTGTACAGGTTTTATTGTTTTTTGGAAAGTTATAGAGTCACATATAAGGCTTGCATTTTATTTTTTTGACATTGAAATTTGCCAGATTTCAATTTGAGAATGGAACGTTCAATATTTGACCCTGTAACTTTCCAAAACACCATAAAACCTGTTAATGGGGGGTACTGTTGTACTTGTGAGACATCGTTGATTACAAATATGGGCATTTTTTCACAGCATTCACAGCTAAAATGTCAGACGGAAATACAAATTTAAAAAAAAAAAAAAAAAAATCTTATTTTCTAAACATTTTTTTAATTTTATTCATAATAAATGATGTTCCATATATGAATAGTTAATGATAAATTAAAGCCCTGTTTCTCCTGAACAAAATGATATAAAATAAGTGTGGGTGCACTTGATGTGACAGCGGTGAATTACAGGTGAACAGACATATAGCGCAAATTCCAGTTTTTGTTTACGTTTTGTTTTGATCAGAACGCGTACTATTGACTCCGTCCTGAAGGGGTTAAAATAAAACCTGGCTCCTAACTTTTTTAACCGGCTCCTAGACTCAAAGCAAATTTATAAAGACCTGCTATAATTTATGAGATCTTTAATGCGAACCTGTCTTGACAGGATAAAAAAGGCTGAGCAGCTGGAGTGCAGCTAAGTAAAAACCTTTTTAAGGGTTTTAATGAAATGCTAAGAGAGAAGGGGACACAAAAACACAAATAGGGCACTATAACATTAAGAATATAGGCTTGTATTTCAAATACTATAGTGTTCCGTTAAAGGGTCTGGGTTCAGTGTCCCTGACCACTTATCTTCAAAGAAAGTATGATGGTTCACAGGAACTCCAACCCTTATCACGACTTCATTGAGACAAGGCTATTATTGGGGTGGAGTGGCTCTGCAAGATTAGATTTATATCAATTCCTAACCCTAAATATAAAACCCCCTATTTGCCTTTGCACTCTTCCCCCCCACTTTCATTAATGTTTTACATAAATCCTCCTGTCTACTTCTTTGTGCTGAGGCAGAAATGTGGTTTGCCATACACAGTGTTGAAGCGGAAGTATGCTGTCGTTGACAATAAAGCTTTGCTAGCTTAAAAAACCCTGGCTCCTAACTTTTTTAGTCGTCTTCTAGATTCAATGCAAATCTACCAAGCCCTGACCTACAGTCCACGCAGTTGTGCTTTAATCAATCAATAAGAGATAGGCGGGGAAATCTTTGTTTTAATCCCGTCTGACTAGCAATTTGACAAATTTCTAAGATGCTGCCAACTCATGTGTGTCGATAAAATACAGTCACCACACTTCCATAAAGACTATACAAAAGAAAATGCTATTTATCATTTATTCAGGAAACAACAGTAGTCTCAAGTAGGCAATGATTTCCCATAAGATATTTGTTGCGCATGCAGATTGAATCGCCCCACTGAGGCAAAGCGGTTGTGGATGAGGATTTCCCAACCAATTAACGGCAGTCATGGTGGCAAAATAGAACAGGACAAGGTATATTTTTTAAATAAAGTTTTAACACAAGCATGTTTATAAAAAATAAAAATAAAAAAAAATGGAAAAAACATTTTTTCATACCATTTATACCATAACCTTTGCAATTATGCTTTTGGATTGACAGATATGCAAATAATAACTAAATTTGTTTTAAAAGGTACACTATAGTCACCAGAATCACTACAGCTTAATGTAGTAGTTTTGGTGTCTATAACATGTCCCCTGCAGTGTTCGGAATGAAAACAGTACATTTTCAGAGAAAAGCCAGTATTTTACATTGCTGGATAGTAACACCTCTAGTGGCCATCACACTGACAACCACTATATGCGGCAATGGCAGTGTGCATGGAGTTACAGAACATTCCCTATAGAGATGCACTGATTCAACGTGGAGTTTGTCACGCATGTCCCTATGGATTGGCTGAGATCATCAAGATTGATCATCTCAGCCATGGAGGAGGAACCAGCAGTGGCGAGGGAGAAAACGAGAGTAAAATAACTGTTACTGAGAGAAAAAAAAATATTGGTCTAGAAAAGATGGCCTTTAGAATAAGTGGGAAAGAAAAAGCTGATTACAAGCTATGGGACTGTTAGTTAAATGCAAACTCAAACGCTACATACTTATTCCACACAGTATTAACCTTAACAGAAACGAAGATCTAGCATTATGTTTTCATTCCACACCCTTTAAGCATTGTACACATCTACAATTGGAGGCACCAGGGATAGACCGATACACGTAACCAAGTAACTTACGCACTTGATCTCATACAGGAATACGGGAGGAGTATACCATTGATGCAAAAACCAATGAGCAGCCACACCACTATAGCATGCAAAATCCCCCTATCTCCCCTACTTATATCCACATAAGGCGTTAAATTCATTCATTTTGGTATGCATTGTTGTCTCTTTTTTGTATCTCATTGTTGTGACGGACCGCCTGGCACCCGACTGCGTAACTCTGTCAATCACTGCTTCCTAGTAATCCTTGAGTACCATAAGGTCCACACCAGACATCATAACCACCGTCAACACCACAAACTGCTGCAGGTTGGTTGGGGTCTCACTTTCTTCAACCCGCCCTGGACCCAAGATCAGAATCCAGCTTCCAGTGCATAGACCTGTCCTAGTCCAGAGAGCAAAGCATTTAATGGCAGCCACAATTGGCCTTATATGCAGGTCCCCATGCAAGGGGTTTCTGGTTACATATTCCATGGGCATTCCCCATTGGACCTGGGAGTAGACTAAAGCAAAAACATACACGTTTACATTGGCTCTCAGGTCCAGGACACACCCACATAAAACAAGCTAATCCCTCCTCTGTACATGGGATATAATGGAGTCAGGAACTGTACTAAACTCACTTATCTCCACTCACAGAAAACACACATTTTACAACCTCCCAAACACATGAAAACCTCAAAACAGTCACTTCCCCTGATAGTCCTGACCTGGAGGGACCAACATTTGCAAAAATCACTGATATTGATTCAGGGGTTTGGGATTTCCATGGAAGTCATAATTTGACCGACTGCACTCGATGCTCCTGCCCAAAAGAGTTCCATGAAATCAGACTGTGCGGCCGGTCTCTTTCGAGAGTACAAAATACAACATTATACTGAACAGAACGATACACAATATATAGATAAGATGGCGCAAAAATACAATATATAAGAAATAAGATAAAATTTGATATGCAGCACCCGCTATAAACCTTGGAATAAGATACAGATAATAGATAACAAAAGTGCTAGTGCTCAAGTGTTTCTTATGCATCATAAAGTGCTTTTTAAAGTATATAAAAAGTGGAAATATTAACCCACAAAAAAAAACCACCTAGAAAAACACACGTGCATATACTTGTATATGCACGTGTGGTTTCTGTGTGTTTTTATTGTGGGTTAATATCATCTCTACTTTTTATTAACCCACAATAAAAACACATAGAAAAACACACATGTGCATTTACATGTGTTTTTATTATGGGTTAATATCTCCACTTTTTATATACTTAAAAAGCACTTTATGATGCATAAGAACACTTGAGGTGTTTTTCTTTGAAAATTTTGAGCACTAGCACTTTTGTTATCTAATACCGAACAGAACGCTCTTCTCATACGATTACGAACGCCACTGAACATACTTGGAGATACTTGGGTTAAATACACTCTACGACCAAAAACCGCTATACGTGTTCGCGGGAACAAGATGGCCGCCACCTAGTGTTTGTACATCCGAACGGCAGCCACCCAGCCAACCGTTTAGAATGTTGCAGTAAACAAGGTCAATAAGCAGCACGTCTACCACGGGTGGTCGAACAGTTCAGGAGTTGGTTCGGTATAGGAACAGAATATGCCTGATCCATTCGGTAAGTCCTATATGTCGAACCAGAAAAGGGAAAAGGCACGAACAAAGCCTTTTCACAATCCTGAACCAAAGTCTAACACCTGAGCTATAGTCCTGAGGTAAGAGGCTGGCCAACAGGCCCCTCCAAGCACCCATGACGAGGTTCAGTTTGTCACAATTGTTTTATGTTATGTCCATTATTACACACTACAGGGTACAATGAATCTAGACTACCTGTGAAGTTGTCGCACTTGACGTTTATATGTTCAGTGTTTCTTAATGTATGACAACACAGTACTCAAAGGGGACCTTGTATTGTGTACCATTAATGAGATGCTTATAACACATGCTCTGTACACTGTACTAAATGTGTTCATTGTTTTTCACCTATGCAAAAATATAATAAAATTGAGATATTGAAAAAAAAAATAGGGGGTGGGGTCTGACTGTCATGGTTGATGGATGCATCTCGAACTAGCTCCTTCACAATACTGCTGTAACAGGCATATTCCGCCTTCCCTGAGCTTGAACCTAGATAAATCTAATGAGGTCTATACTCCTTGACTCACCTGATATCCCGTGCAGCAGTCAGCAGCTGATCAAAAATCCACTAACCCCACTGTGGCAAATGCGGCCTAGCGCATGCCGGAGAGGAAAGGCTGCAGACTTCCCGGTATGAAGGACACTGATACCTGTGAACGTGTGCCCTGTTAACCCACCCCCCTGGAACGGTGGGGGTGACCCTGGTCCACTCCTCGGGGGCCACTCGTACTTGCCAAGACCGAATGGTAAAGCCTTCAAAGCTAGAAAACTCTCCTGCGGTCCACTTAATATGGCGGCGACCACATGTCTCCCCACTCCCGGTGTTGAGCAAATTGATGTCGAAGCCAAAATAGACAGACACTTCGCTGATTTCTGGAGACGGCTAGAAAGCAGGCTCTGTGAGCAATGACACAATCATGCTCCACAGTGGCTGTGTTAACGACTACCCCACAGTATCCAGCCACGCTCCCAGACTGGAAGATCGAACTGGGGTCGAAGGCGAAGACGCAAGGACCGCCACATAATCAGGACCGCCACATAATCAGGACCGCGAAGCACAACCTACCCTCAGACCAGCCTCAACCCAAGCCTTCTCCTGGTCTGATACGAGAGGTGAAGTCCACGAAAGGGTCTACCCGGCCACAGCGAGGCTCAATACAGTTCCTTCAGCTGACTCTCCAAATGTCTTTTTCTGAGTCCCTCCTGTCTGGCTGCTCTCTGCCATACGCTGCAAATTGCATAGAGTACCCAGCGGGAGACAGCGGTACGCACAGGAAAACCGCTGGTGCCGTGGATCCAACGCTTTGCCACTGAAGGGCGTAGGCTGAGTGGGGCTAGGACTCATAGCTCTCAAATTTGTTTTCCTCCTCATGTTTTTAGCCATAGAGAGACAAAAAAGTTAGCTTTGTTCTCCATTTTGATATCAAATATAATTTTATATTAATCACCTATGGTCCTACTGGGCTTCACGCTATTCCACTGACCCTCAATTTAGATTGTTAATAGATGTTAAAGAAGGGTCCCCTCCTGGAAGGCTGACAAGGTCAGTCAATCTATAATTTACCATAATCTTTCAACTACTTTTTAGAACTCAGGCGTGTCTTACTACAGTGTTTCTCACCTTATCTTGTTATCCCTCGTGTCTAGCTACCTTAAACCTAGCTAACTCGTCTTTCAAATATGTCTAAATATAAAAATACAGCATGAACATGTTAGTTTTATATAAAATTGTGCACTGATCTCAAATGCCTTATAACTGGTTTTCTCTGAAAGACATTTTACTTGCCTATGCTGTTGGGACATTCTAAGCTTGTGTATCTTTTCTGCACTACAAAAATAAAGAATTATAAATAAAAAAAATTTGCAAGGTAGGCACACTGTTAGAATTAGAGTAACCATTAGGTAAGTGGTATGGCTGGTTTAGAGTTGGGGAGTGGCGACATAAGGTTACCATTATCTACCAAAAATTAATTTAGAGCCTAGACATATTAGGCATTTCAAAATCAATACTGATATATTAATCTATTTTCAGCTCTCTTTTAATTTGTTGCACTGGATGTGTAAAAATTATAAGCATAAATGTGTCCCCCCCCCACGTTATTCACAAGTAATATTAGGTATAAAAGTATAGGATAGTAAATCAAAGTGGGTTAATCTCATAAGAACGGACATTAGGTTTTTAGAGTCGGACCTGCCAAAGATGGGGTACATTGACGTTATGGCAGGATTATGCAGAAACTCCAAGGCCATATTTAACCTTGTACTGCATGGTGCCTACAGAGTGTCCCTTTATAGAGAAACCCTTAAATGAACACTAGGAACCCAGACCACTTCAGCTCAATGAAGTGGTCTGGGTGCCAGGTCCATCTAGGATTAACCTTGCCTGCCGTAAACATAGCAGTTTCAGAGAAACTGCTATGTTTACATATGGGTTAATCCAGCCTCTAGTGGCTGTCTCATTGAGGGTGGGGGCACCCTCAAGGCACTATAGTGCCAGGAAAACGAGTTTGATTTCCTGGCACTATAGTGGTCCTTTAAATTACGGTGCAAATACAAGATTTTTTTTTTTTTGTTCAAATCGTGGACAATTACCTCCATCCTTAAGGAGTAAAAGTATCACCCATATCAAAATGTAAGTTATGTAAAGTAATCCCAGGATCATAGCCTATGCCGAACTGTGTCTATCCTAACCTTTGGGTTAAGGTTATGGATAGTTTTAACCACAAACAACACAAAACTTAGGGATACGGCTGAAAGTGAATCTTAAAAGAACATAAAAATATACAAAATAGTGAAGTACAATTAACACACTTTTATGCGCTGTATATAGATGCACTCACAAGATTGTTTGGAATATATCGCTCATAGGGTGCCTCCCCCGATTGAGATGGGGGCTAGTAATCCCTTGGCTCCTTTTGAAAGTCCTTAATAATGCTCAGGACTCCAGACAGGCAATGGTAGGAAAAAAGGATTTTGTTGATAAAAGGTGAATAGTCACCATCAATATAAAATATAATTAAAAGGAAAAACGGTATGGTCCTACGCGTTTCGTTCTGTAAAGAACTTCATCAGGGACCATATATAAAATAAAATCAATATACAATCATAACATATAAAAAAAAATCTCCTATTCCCCCCATTCCCAAGTCCTCTTTAATTAGGGCTAATCCCTATGTCCATTGGTGGTTCCGTGAGTGGTGTCCAGTATCCGTCACTTGATTGGTTCCGTGGGGGAGCTGTTCAGCTGTTTCCCATCCTTCTCGCATTGCTGTAATTAAAATTGGCGCATTCGGATAACCGGAACCGGAAGTATGGGTTGTACCGCACTTCCGCGTTCCACATGCGGCTCATATGCGTTCCACTTCAACATTATTATATGATCACAAAATTCAATAAAGAGCAATATATTCAATCTACTAGAGAAAAATGGTATTAGTAACTTCATCATTTGCATATTTTTTATATAATTAAGCTTATAACAAATCACCATTATTTAATTGCTATAATCAAACAGTGAAAAAAAAAAGGTATTTATAGAATGAGAAATGTACAAACATACATATTTTTTTGGTTACATATAATCCAATCACCAAAATTGTTTTTCTTTCCTTCTTCTCTTTCTTTTTGTAATATTTAAAGTGTAATATACACAATTAAACTATGTGGTATATATTAATACTCATTAATTATTATGTAATTAGTGCCAAAGTGCTAATATAGAAATAATAATAAATAAATCAATCTTATAATGTTCCTATAAAAATCTCCAATATTAAGTGGAGTTACACATATATCTAATATTTCAAATAATTGTAATATGGACGTATTTTAACCCATTATTTTCTTATTTTTTGTCAAATGACAATAACCCCAAAAAAATACATAAAACATAAAAGTGTTTGAAATAAGTAATTATATGGATCTTAGTCCAAAAAACAAACCAAGTCAATGCCTATATGAAGAACCTTTGGTTCTAAGGTACTTAACCTATGTATCCAGAAGGTTTCCCTCTGGGATAATTTCTTAACCCTATCACCCCCTCGCCAGAATGGAAAAACTCTTTCAATACCCATAAACTTAAATTCCCTAAGGGAGAAAGAAGGACAATTAGAACAGTGAGCCGAAACAGAATGGGTTATGATTTTTTTCCTAATATTGTTTAAATGTTCAAGTATTCTGACCTTTAAAATCCTTTTTGTGCGTCCCACATACTGTTTGCCACACGGACATTGCAGTAAATAAACTACATAGTCCGTGTGGCAGCTAATCTCAGATTTCACTGCAACTCATTATTGGAGGATAAAGGTAGTGTAAATGAAAATAATATAAACTTTAAATCATCCTTTATAACCCAATATAATACTGATCATCATAAAATTAAAAAGAGCCTACAGGAATTCTGGCCCATCTTGCTTCAGGACCCAGTTCTAGGAAGGTCTTTATCAGACCGCCCTATGGTGATCTATAAAAAGAATAAGAATCTTAAGAATCTACTGGCTCCTAGCTATGCCATCAAACACCCTAACACCAACATTTCTCCAGCCTTTGGTTCTTTTAGAGGCTGTGGAACTTGTAAAGCCTGTACTACTACATCGTTGTTAAGAACTAAGGATTTTTGTAGTAACACCACAGGGGAAATTTTCAAAGTGAAAAATATTAGGAAAAAAATCATAACCCATTCTGTTTCGGCTCACTGTTCTAATTGTCCTTCTTTCTCCCTTAGGGAATTTAAGTTTATGGGTATTGAAAGAGTTTTTCCATTCTGGCGAGGGAGTGATAGGGTTAAGAAATTATCCCAGAGGGAAACCTTCTGGATACATAGGTTAAGTACCTTAGAACCAAAGGGTCTTAATATAGGCATTGACTTGGTTTGTTTTTTGGACTAAGATCCATATAATTACTTATTTCAAACACTTATGTTTTATGTATTTTTTGGGGGTTATTGTCATTTGAATTCTAATAACAAAAAATAAGAAAATAATGGGTTAAAATACGTCCATATTACAATTATTTGAAATATTAGATATATATGTAACTCCACTTAATATTGGAGATTTTTATAGGAACATTATAAGATTTATTTATTTATTATTATTTCTATATTAGCACTTTGGCACTAATTACATATTAATAATTAATGAGTATTAATATATACCACATAGTTTAATTGTGTATATTACACTTTAAATATTCCAAAAAGAAAGAGAAGAAGGAAAGAAAAACTATTTTGGTGATTGGATTATATGTAACAAAAAAAATATGTATGTTTGTACATTTCTCATTCTATAAATACCTTTTTTTTTCACTGTTTGACTATAGCAATTAAACAATGGTGATGTTATAAGCTTAATTATATAAAAAATATGCAAATGATGAAGTTACTAATACCATTTTTCTCTAGTAGATTGAATATATTGCTCTTTATTGAATTTGTGATCATATAATAATGTTGAAGTGGAACGAAGGTGGAACGCATATGAGCCGCAGGTGGAACGCGAAAGTGCGGTACAACCCATACTTCTGGTTCCAGTTATCCGAATGCGCCAATTTTGATTACAGCAATGCGAGAAGGATGGGAAACAACTGAACAGCTCCCCCACGGAACCAATCAAGTGACGGATACTGGACACCACCCACGGAACCACCAATGGACATAGGGATTAGCCCTATTTAAAGAGGACTTGGGAATGTGGGGGAATAGGAGATTTTTTTTTATATGTTATGATTGTATATTGATTTTATTTTATATACGGTCCCTGATGAAGTTCTTTACAGAACGAAACGCGTGGGACCATACCATTTTTCCTTTTAATTATATTTTATATTGATGGTGACTATTCACCTTTTATCAATAAAATCCTTTTTTCCTACCATTGCCCGTCTGGAGTCCTGAGCATTATTAAAGACTTTCAAAAGGAGCCAGGGGATTACTAGCCCCCCATCTCAATCGGGGGAGGCACCCTATGAGCGATATATCCTACACAATCTTGTGAGTGCATCTATATACAGCGCATAAAAGTGTGTTAATTGTACTTCACTATTTTGTATATTTTTATGTTCTTTTCAGATTCACTTTCAGCCGTATCCCAAAGTTTTGTGTTGTTTGTGGTTATCTATATATGAAAAGGTCGTCTTTTTTGGGTAACGATCTTGGGAGGCTGCACTATAATATTTAAGTTAAGTATTTGTATATATTTCACTACGGTTTCTATCTATAGTAGTGTTTATATTGTTTTGTACTATATGGATAGTTTTATGCTTATACACCCTGTTCCAAATTATGCAAATTCTATTTAAGTGTCACAAAGATTAAATATTTAGTTTTTCAGTTTAACTTTTGTTTGGCACTGTGTCTCAGGGCTCTTTTGATCACTGAAAACAATCTCGGACACCTGTGATAATTAGATTGCCAGGTGAGCCCAATTAAAGGAAAAACTACTAAAGGAGGGTGTTCCACATTATTAAGCAGAGCACCATTTTCATGCAATATGGGGAAGAAAAAGGATCGCTCTCCTGCCGAAAAGAGTGAAATAGTTCAATGCCTTGCACGAGGTATGAAAACATTAGATATTTCACGAAAACTTAAGCGTGATCATCGCACTATTAAGAGATTTGTGGCTGATTCAGAGCAAAGACTGGTTCATGCAGATAAAGGCATATTGAGGAAGATTTCTGCCAGATCCATGCATCGGATCACAGAGCAGCTGCTAAAAACAGATAACTGAAGCTGTTGGTGCCTCTGGAGTCCCACGGACATCAAGGTGTAGAGTCCTCCAGAGTCTTGCAACCATGCAAAAACCTTCTATTCGGCCACCACTAACCAATGCTCACAAGCAGAAACGGCTGCATTGGGCAGAAAAATACATGAAGACTAATTTTCAAACAGTCCTGTTCACTGATGAGTGCCGTGCAACCCTGGATGGTCCAGATGGATGGAGTAGTGGATGGTTGATGGACGGCCACCCTGTTCCAACAAGGCTGCGACGTCAGCAAGGCGGTGGTGAAGTCATGTTTTGGGCCGGAATCATGGGAAGAGAGCTGGTCGGCCCCTTTAGGGTCCCAGAAGGTGTAAAGATGACCTCTGCAAAGTATGTGGAGTTTCTGACTGACCACTTTCTTCCCTGGTACAGAAGGAAGAACTATGCTTTCCGTAATAAAATCATCTTCATGCATGACAATGCACCATCTCATGCTGCAAAGAATACCTCTGCATCAATGGCTGCTATGGGGATAAAAGGAGAGAAAGTCACGGTGTGGCCTCCATCCTCCCCTGACCGAAATCCTATTGAGAACCTTTGGAGCATCCTCAAGCAAAGATATATGAGGGTGGGAGGCAGTTTACATCCAAACAGTAGTTCTGGGAGGCTATTGTGACATCTTGCAAACAAATTCAAGCAGAAACTGTCCAAAAACTCACAAGTTCAATGGATGCAAGACTTGTGAAGCTGCTATCAAATAAGGGGTCCTATATTAAAATGTTTTAAAAGTCAAAATGTTGTTATAAGTTTGATTGATAGCTTTTGATTTCAGTAAATATGCTGCAAACACAACAAATGACAATTGTCACTTCTTTACAACCTATAAAGTGTTTTATAAGTCATTGTAAGTTTATTTAAGTTTAAAAAAATACTGTTAGCATTAGGTTTGTTCAATAAAATTTGAATTGTACTCAATAGTTGATAACATGAGAATTACGCTGACTGTTATTTACATAAATTATTTAGGTAAATGAGAAAAATATAATTTGCATAATAATTTGGAACAGGGTGTATAGGATGCAGGCTTTGAGGCTACGCTGATGCAACAAAGGGCTGCACGTGCAACCCATAGTATGAGGGGTGCAAAGCATCCTATCCATGAAGGCAAGGGTAGCCTCAAGAGCAGTCATGCCAGCCAGCTGCCTGCAAATGCAGTGTATGTTTGTGAAGCTCTGTAAAGGAACATCCAGACAGAGGACGATATACTAGTTATGCTAAACGGGGGCCGGTGGAGAGATAAAAGTAACGGGAGTGACAAGAACAGAGGCTCTATCTGTGAATGTGAGTATGTGCCTAAATGTACAACGGAGTGTGTTAATGTGTACACCTGTGATTGATGTATGACAGTGAGTCTGTATGTGTGTATCCATGTCTGTGCATTTCTGAGTGTTTTAGAATGTTTCCTGGTGTGTGCATCTGTGTGGTGATTTACTGGTATGTTTCCATGTATAAGACTATATTTTTTTCTAAATTCTTTTAGTCTAAAATTGGGGGTCGTCTTATACACGGAATGCCACTGCAGGGGCTAAAAAAAACAAAGTGTTGTGCACGGGACCCAAGCCAAGATGGCACTTGATGCGTTTCAGTGTGCCACTGCCAACATGCATACCTGGCCTCCCTCTTGCTGATCCACTTCTGAATGATGTGGCAAGGAGGAAGAGGTCCCTATACGAGTTGGAGCTGCAGCAGAGTCAGCATTTACCACCAACGGAGTTTCAGAGACATGCCACACCCTAAAAGGAGCAGCCATATTAAGGTATGCTCCACCACAGGTAGGTCTTGCTTTCTGATTTATATTTATGGTGGAGGAAATGGTGATCAGGAAGCTGACGGAATACGGCTGTGATGTCCCTGCATGCCCTCAAACCACCTGCTGTATTGTGGGAACTGTAGTCTCCCACCATGCACGATGGAGACATTAAAGGACCACTCTAGGCACCCAGACCAGGCACTCAGCTTAATGAAGTGGTCTGGGTGCCAGGTCCAGCTAGGGTTAACCCATGTTTTAATAAACATAGCAGTTTCAGAGAAACTGCTATGTTTGTTAATTGGTTAAGCCTTCCCCCAAAGCCTCTAGTGGCTGTCTCATTGACAGCCACTAGAGGCGCTTGCCTGCTTCTCACTGTGATTTTCACAGTGAGAGCACGCCAGCGTCCATAGGAAAGCATTGCAAATGCTTTCCTATGCGACCGGCTGAATGCGCGCGCAGCTCTTGCCGAGCATGCGCATTCAGCCAACGGGCGGAACGGAGGAGGAGAGCTCTCCGCCCAGCGCTGGAAAAAGGTAAGTTTAAACCCCTTTCCCCCTTCCACAGCCGGGCGGGAGGGGGACCCTGAGGGTGGGGGCACCCTCAGGGCACTATAGTGCCAGGAAAACGAGTATGTTTTCCTGGCACTATAGTGGTCCTTTAACTTCACAGAGTGGCATAGATCAGGGGAGGCATGAGAATCAGAAGTGTGTTGTTCTCCTCAGAAGTCACCTCTAAGATATCAAAGTTCAATACTTTTCTCTCAATTATTGGCTCAAAAAAAATAGGGGTCGTCTAATACACAGAAAAATATGGTAATTTAAAAGGGACACATAGAACCAGAACCACTACAGCTTAATGTACTGGTTTTGGCACAAAGTCCTTATTCCTACACGGAATACACTACCTTTTTCTAAGGACAGCTCTAGAGCTGACACTCCAACAGCAACTAAATGTGCGCCCTATTACGGTTGCGCAATCTTTGCATGATTGACATTCAATACCTTTAAAGAGCACCTGTTACGTCCCAAACAGGATTTTATCTATACACTGTGCTAACAAATGTATAAATTATGAGACAAACCTATCTAAAAATATGTTTTTATCCTAGCTGTCAGTAAATGCCTCTGCATGCCGAGGCATTGACTGAAAAGGGGGGCAGTAAAGACCTCCCAACAGAATGTCCCTTGGCTCTCCTCCCATAGCAACCAAAGCGAATGCACTACAGTTGCTAAGGAATCTTCCTAGCGTTGGCTAGAGAGCATAGGAGCGGGGTGACGTCACTCCTTTTTGGCACAAGCATGCCAATGTCACTGACGCGATTTGCCCTCATTGGGGGATACATCTCAAGCAGGACAAATCAAAGAAGAATAGAGGCGGAGGAGCGTAGGCAGAGGAGGCGAAGATGGCCAGGAGGTGGGTGTTACACGAATAGGCGCTGTAATGGAAGTAAAGTGAGTAAATCTTTATATTTTACATTGAACACACATGTATACATAGCTAAAAAAAAAAAAAATGTGTCCATCAAGTTTAGCCTCTCTCACATTTGTTTTTCCTGTTTAATGCAATATAAGGCAAAATCCGAGTTTGAAGTGCAATTTTGCAACAAATTATGGAAAAAAAATTCTTCTTGACTCCAGAATGGCAGATTTATCTTTGAATTAAGAAGCTTTTACCCTACAAATTAGAATTGATGTCCCTGTATATTATTATTTTTAAGTATTTATCCAATTTCTGTTTAAATATCCGTATAGCCTCTGATAAAATCTTCTGTCGAGGCAGAGAATTCCACATCCTTATTGATCTTAATGTAAAAATACTTTTTCCTTTGCTTAGACTAAATCTTCTTTCTTCCAGTCTAAATGCCTGACCTTGTGTCCTATTTATGAATAGATTTCCAGACAATAGTTTGTATTGGCCCCAATTGGGATTTGTATAATGCTATCATAACGCAGGGCTTGACAGATCCCAGGCGCCAGGTCGCCATGGCGACTAAGAATTTTTTCATGGCGCCGGGGATTTGTCAGTCCGTCCCTTCCACCTCCTCTCTCTATCTCTGCGCGCCGGGAGGAAGTGAAGTGAACTGTAACTACTTCTTCCCGGTGCTGAGACCGCGCAGGAGAAGGAAAAGCTGACAGGGAAACAGGTTGAGATGTCTCTGGTCGCAGAGCCACCCAATCTGCAGAGCCGCTCGCACGCACGCTAGCCTGCCCATTCCCCTGCGCTGGTTCAGCGTCAAAAGGAAGTAAAGTTCCTTTCACTTCCTCCCGGCACACTGAGATAACAGAGACAGGAGAGTAGGAGTCTGGATCAGCGGCAGCCCACTCCTATCAGCTGCATCCAGCCCCACTGGACCCAAGAAAAGCCCCTCCTGCGCCCACGAGGTAAGAGGAGGGTGGTAATATATGTATTTATCTTTTTTCTGTGTGTGTGTGTGTATGTCTGCATATTTGTCTGTGTGTATCTCTGTGTATATAAAAAAAAATACTTTGAGAGTGTGTTTACATATATCTGTGAGTGTGTCTGTCTGTGTATATGTGTGCCTGTTTCCGTCTGTCAATGCATGTACATGTTTAGGTCACATGGGAATGGTGCTTTTACTTACCGTTTTTCCAATTACGTGCCCGTCTCACTGCGGCTGGCACACCTCCATAGCTGAGATAATTTTGGTGATCTCAGCAAATCCAATGCTTTTCCATAGGAAAGCATTGTGAAGCTATTGAGCATGTGCCGCAAAATGCCGGACTAATCAGCATCTCCTCATAGAGATGCTTTAAATCCATGCATCTCTATGGGGAACGTTCAGCTCCTCTATGCAATATACAATTCTTAAAGGAACAGGCTATAGACACCATAACTACATTAAGTTACAGTGGTTCTGGTGACTATAGTGTTCCTTTAAGAATCGTATTTTTTGTCGTTTGAAAAAAATAAATGGCTCCTAACTTTTTTAGCAAATTGATAAATTGGTTAACTTGCTAAATGCTCCATTCCTTTTATCAATTTTGTAGCCTGCCTCTGGACTGTTTCTAGTGCCATAATATCCTTCTTTAGAACAGGTGCCCAAAAGTGTGGTCATCCAGTAAATAGTAAAAGAGGCAAAATTATATTTTCATCCCGAGAATTAATGTCCCTATTTAAACAGAATACCTTACTGACCTAGCTGCCGATTGACATTGCATATCGTTGCCTAGTTTGTTTTGTATAACAATTCCGAAATCCTTCTTGTGTTGTTATCCCTAATTTACTACAATTTAGAGTGTAAGTGACTTGTGCATTCCCCCCCCCCCCTCAAGTGCATAACTTTGCATTTTTCTATATTTAATTTAATCTGCCATTTGAGTGCCCATTCCCCCAATTTATATAAATCCCTCTGCAGCAAAGCAATATCCTACCCACACATCGACTGCAAAATCCTGATCTAGACTTCTGCTTACTTCTTTGTAGAATGCAATTAGGTTAGTTTGACATGACCTATGTTTCATAAAACCATGCCGATTATTGCCAATAACAATGTTCTTCCCAATAAATTCCTGAATTGTATCCCTTAATAACCCCTCAAATACTTTCCCAGCCACAAAAGTTATGCTCACATGTATCTCTACGATATATAATCAATGTATATGAAAGTGATTTGAATAATTATTTTATTACATTACAGGTTCACTATAAGCTCAGAACGAAGATGGTGAACGTTCCCCATAGAAATCCCCTGGTATAATGTAACTGTGAAGATTCTTAATGGCACAGTGCGCCAATTGTCACACTTCTATGAAGAAGCATTGGATTTGTCACTGATGACCTCCATGATGGATGGAAAGTTGGGTGCAGTGAGAAATTGAGGTGGTTAAACAATGCCCACATGGGGCACAAACAAACCCCCCCCCCCAAAAAAAAACACCCTGGTCACCAACATTTGATTCACCACCGGAATGCACCATATATTTTCTACACAATCAGCATTTTATCTGTATGGTTTTGACATGGGCAACATATTTAATACATATTTTTGATGCTAAAGATATTTCTGTGACATTGCTTCACAAAGGGGCACAAAGAACAAGTCAATGCAATCAGTTAATGTCTTAATTATATCCAAGAGGACTAACTAATTACTTCCTACTTTTAATAAAGGACATATTTAATCCACCAAACTTCACAATAAGTAGCAGAATTTGACCAAAAAGCATCTCAACACAAAAACAGAAAAGAATCATCAGAATAAGCATTTGCTATAAGTCCAGATTGTGGCCAAAAAAAGAAACAAATGCACAGAAAACACAACTGAAATAAAAGCGCCTAAAATTCAGATACATTTTAAATGCTATCAAGTTAGAAACAAGCATACACCACTACAATTACATAGTATATACAGTGAAAAAACACAGGCAATGAGACAGTTATATACACTATGATTAATAATACGAGCAAAAAAGCCATGTATCCTAAAATTGATGACTTGTTGTGGCAGATTTTATAGTTCTGTTTTTAAATGCATTTACCCATTAAATAGTTTTTTTTGGTATACAGTATTGCACTCTCTTTTTTTTAAACATCATTAGAGGTCCCAAATCGCAAGATACCTATTGGGACAAGACGCCACTTCTGGCTATACACTAAGAGGAAATGTGCCTACTTTTCAGTACTATCTTGTGTGTTCTACTTCCCCCTTCCCCACACTGATTCAAACTATATCACACTATTTTGAGTTTCATTTTCTCTCCTAGATTGCAATATATTATTATTTATACTATTTAATTTACCAGGTTGTATATTTATATTATTTGATTTACTTCTTTGCAGAGCTTTGCTTTTTAGTTATACATATTTTTTGGTTTTGTATGTTTTATGGGGTGTTCGTGAGACATTATCGGTTAGCCTTAGTTTTATACTTTTTGATGCTCCGTTTATTTGATGACAGCTGGTGTCTAACTTTCCTTACTTTAAAAAGGCAACACAGCAAAACATATTCACTTGTACCTACCTACCTTGCTCTTATGTATACTAATGCAAGTTATTTAAATATATAAAGAAAATTACTGCCATGAAACAATACTTTGGGAAAAGAAATCTATTTCAACAAGTGCATTGATAGTAGCAGGTGTATAAATGAATAGTATTTACTAATATTTGTTCACTCTGGATAAGGGCACTACATAAAGGTTAAACAATCATTTGTAAACGGGACTTTAGATGGCAATTATGTTCATTCACATGACTCTACTGTGACTTAATTCAACAACAGACAATCCCCCAATTAAAAAGAGAACTATATACACCAATTATTTTTAAATTTAACAGGTATGTTTACAGACTTCAGAGACAGTTCTCAAACGACCTGCACTCTTGTGAAACTAACCAAATCCCCATCTGTAAATGGTCAGTCAATGCTAAAGACCAAACCAAAAATACATGATGTCATGCAATCACCCAATGCATTTTACTTCTGTGACAATTAATATCATGCTCCTCTTCTATAATTGTCTCCCACATTCACCTGTCTTATGTCCTTTGTTGCGCTGGTTAAATGGTCAATAACTGAGATTTTAATCAAGTACTTTCAGTCAGCCTACTTGTACTACATATGCCAATAGTACCAAGGAACGCATTACCAAGGCAATCAGTAGATAATTCTTGGTAAAATTCAAATATAAGATTCATGAAATCATGGTACATCGATTTCATGTATTTTCCACCCCTAACATTATGACAAATTGGTAAATGTATTAAATAGCTGCATTGTCTTTCACCTTTGAACGTAACCTTCTAGGTCTCAGATTACCACCCTGCTACTCATAAGAACTCTGTTTTCTCAAATCTTTGAATTGGAGCTCTACACTACATTCCTTTTTATTTATATATATATATATATTTTTTAAAGAATGTTGCCATAAGATGCCTTTTATACACAATTATAATAATTCTGCTCTCACAAACCTAGGAGACGTAAGTCCCCTTAACGTCATTGATCATTCTTGTATCAACATTTTAAATTATTATTATTATAATTCAGATCTGCAGCAACCCTGTGCAAGAATGACAAATGTGTTGTCGCTTCTTTTTACTTATATTAAATTTTTATGTTTACAATTCTTAGCATCAACTCTGTGCAAGAATATTAATAATCTGAATATTTTATATTAATTTAGGGATTTATTTTTTAAATAAATGTTTTTTTTAAATCTCTCCTTGTGGCAACAACACTGTATGGCTTAATGAGTACAAAGGGAAGGTTTCCCAAACACAACATCAATTGACCAGAGATACCTCGACCTTACCAGCTAATGGTATAATTATTGTGTGTGAGTATGGGGGGGGGGGGAATATTTTGATTATTACTCCCCCCATTGTTGTAATACCCTGAGTAATGATAGCACAGACACTCCATAGGGCTGCATTGACAGATAATAATAATAATAATTAGCACGGCCTGCACACAATGTCCTCCATAACCCGGGCGGTGCTGTAATAATACCCTCTCTCTGTGTGTATTGTTATTATGGTGTATTGATTATGTATTGATTATATCCATGGCGAGCTGTGCTGGCCGCACGGTTCCCTATTAATCAGCAGGTACACTCGGTGAAGAAGCTTACTGTTATATCTGCCCAACAAGCTCTTGTCACCCGTGCCAGCACGAGAGGTGTCCGCGGTTGGCCCGCAGCTTGTCACCTAATCCTCCCGTCTGCCTCTCCGGCTCCTATCCGCCTGATCCCGAGAACAGGCCGCAGCTGACCATGAGCCCGCCCCCCTCGGAGAATCCGATTGGCTGACAGCGGTCGTCGTTCTCACAGCGCGGCGACGCGATTGGACGAGACGCCGAGGCCCAGCCCTTCTTCCTGTAACCAACAATGTTGTCGTTTACCTTTGGTCAAAGGAGGAGGGTGGGGGGGGTAATATGACATGGCCCCGCCCACTTTTTTTCCCCAACGCCGAGCGCTGGTGTGACGTCAAAACCAGGAAGACGCGATCACGTTGGATTGACCAATCAGCGACGGCGACACTTCCACGCCTATAAATAGAGAGCTATCGCTGAACGTCCGTCATTGGGCGATGCTGTTTGTAGGGTTGAGCGCTGTGCTGTCTAGCGGCCACGCCCACTTCCAATTCAGCGGAAGTGGGGACGTGCCGAAGCGCACAGCTGATTGAAGGGGGAGGGGTGGTGGTATCGAAGCGCTGAGAATAAACCAGAGTTGGGGGGGAGGGAGTGAATGCGCTTTAATGTCGGTTTGGCCGTTAAATCGCCGGGATGGGCGATACTAGAATACCGAGCTCCCCCGTGACTGGCGGAGGGAGGGCTGGGAATCCGAGGGGGTTTATTAATCGCTCAGGGGCGGGGCTGCGGCCATTTTGTAAACGAGCCCATGTTTATTGATCTGCATACAGAACAGGGAGAGCGTGTGGAAAATGTACTCCGCATTGTTCGTGTCCTCCATGGCCAACATGGGCCACTTACTCAGTCTGTGTGTGTTTATCGGGGAATAGGGCAATATCAGCAGCCTACATTCATTGGGAGACCTGTTTGTGTAATCCAGCTCTGTGTATAGACACATTTAATTAATGGCTACCTATTAATGTCTGCATTCAACATAATTTAATCAGAGAGAAGTACTGCTATAATCTATCATGCTGCCCACCCACCAAAGAAATCAGAACGGGTTGCACAGAATTCTAGAGAGAATGCCGCACATTGCAATGATATTCGGTGTTCGACAGGGCTTTGTTATTGATGGCCACCAGCATGGCAGTAAATCGTCAGATAACAGCAGTATTTAATATAAATTGTAGTGCAGTTTTAAATATCATAATTTCATATAAACAGAAGCTGAACACACGGGTGATGGATGAACTGAAAAAACCCAAAAACAGCATGGTTAATGGGATAACTAATAATTTATTGTGGACTTATTATTTATTGTATTTATATTTTTTCTTCATCCTTGTGTATATAATCAAGCACTGTAGTAGCCAGGCAAGATTTCAAGTGTGAAATACCTGCAGAAAGTTATGAAGATCCTGGAGGCGGATCAAACCTTGTTTGGACTGCAGTGATACTTTGAGTTCTGAGGTGGTTAACAAAAAGCCAAGTTTTATATTTTAGACATTTTGACTTGTAGTGTACGGTTTTTGATTAGTACTCATTTTGTCGGTTAGTATGTAATGGCATGGAGTCAAGCATGCGTTGTGGAAGAATGTGGTTAGGTTTCCATTATTCTTCAAATTGTTATGGGCATGCATTGATCATTCTTGTATCAGAACCATCTTGTGAACAGTGGAAATTTTAAAGGAAACGTCTGAATATAATACACTAGCCTGCTAAACTGCTTGATGTGGGAAGTGTTTTTTTTTTTTTTTGTTTTTTTTTCCTGTATTTTTAAATAAATAACTTTACAAACTGTGCAGAATTCAGTAGAAATTGGAACTCTTGTAAATTAACCATGCTTTTTGCATAAGCCGCCTTCAGGATTGGCAGTCAGCCTGGTGTGCCTTCATGCATAGCTCACTGTTCTTGGGATGGACTCTCTTGCTTTGGTCACTTTACCAGCCTTCTCCCTTGTACTGTGGTGTCCTACTTTACAGGATACCTATGTTGAGGAGGAACGGGTATGTAGTTATAGTGAAAAACTGATCAACATGTAGGTTATTGGCAAGGTAGTTATGCTACAAGCACTTATAAGAAAACCATCCAGCATAAGCAATTTTGTATCGAACTTTTAGTAAAAATTACTGGATTTGCTATTCAAAAATTTAATAATGGCAATCCATTACAATTCGGTACAAAGGAGCACAATACAACTGGAACCATTCAGAGTACAATACAACTGGAACCATTCAGAGTCTGATTTTAAATTTTTATTTTTAAGCAAACCTTAAATATAGAAATCGTATCATATGTATCAATCTGTTTACCAGTTCTTTCCTGTATATTAGGAAAGTCTGATAAATATGTTCATACAGGTGCACTTATTAAAATCTAGACAGTTTGCCAACTGGCAGAGCTAGCAGCAAGAGGGCAAATTAATGGGGGTCCCCCAATAAATGACTGTGGGGGCAATTCACAAAGACTTTGTAATAAAAAAAGCAAATGCTGAAATGCGTTTAAATCATTTCAGCTCATTTCTGTGTTGCTTGAGTGCCACAGAAGGGGATCATTAGTGGAGCCTGGCAGAAGAATGGAGGCAGGTCACTTCTGCTTCAGATTCAACCCCCCAAAAAAAGAAAACAGAAAAGGTGCGCAGGGTGTGTTACAAGAGGGGCGTAAGAGCTGAGACCAGTTATTACTGCCCTGATGGCCCCTCTCCGCCCTGCCCTATTTATTGCCCACTGTTTTAAAATTTTCCACACCCAGTTAAGTAGACCAGTTTTGGGATGTGATTTTAGTCATCTGTCTGGTTATCGAATCTTGGTTTTGTCTCCCGATTATCCTGTCTTCTCTGATCCTTGACCTCGGCTTGTCCTATCGTTGTTCCGTTTCTCTTTACTCCTTTGACTATTCTCCGTTTGTATAGCCCGGCCATTCTAAGGACCGGTATTACAAGTTTCTTTGTTCTCTCTCTTTGTGGTCTCTTTGTTTTGGAATCCATGACAGTGTTGCTCGATAAGTACTACCCCCTGATAAGTTTATGCCAAATATTCCCCCTTTCACAGCAAATAGTATGCACTTGTTTATAATTTTGAATTTATGAGGTGTGTGTGTATTGATATGGCCTTTGAGATAATTTGCAATCCTGAGCTGGTAAGATGAGACTTGGGCCCAGCATCCACTCTTGAATAATATGGAATTGGTGTCTCAAATGTGCCCCTTCAACATCCACATATCCCTGAAAAAGGTACACATGGGAAAATTGTTGTACTAAGATGACAGAGGAGCAACAAATTAGGTGTTATACTGCTGTCGCACACAAGGATTGTAAAATATACAGTAAAATCTCCAAGTGTGTCAAAAAGGCAGAAAAAATGCTAATTGCTACTAGAATTGGTACAAACTAGAAAAAAATGATCCTACTCTAGGGTTTAGGGTCTCCTATATGGCATTGTAGCTTCATGAAATAGTGCCAAAGACATTCATTGGGAGTATCATTTTACTCAGACCTAGCTGAGCATAATTTTGGGGCTTCGAACTTACGGGCACATATGAAATATACAAATTGCCCAGCAAAAATGTAATCCATATGTAAAAAAAGCCCCACATTATTTACTACATGTTATGGCATATATTGGTGAAAAAATGGGGCATGTCAAGGCACAATATGCACCATATGAGATACCCTAGAGGGTCTATTTTTACATATGGTAGGCCTTTGTGTGTTTTTTTTTTTTTTTTTTAAGTCAGACTGCTATACCCCAAATTTGAAACATAAGCCCATCAAATCCATCTCTCAAAATTCTATTTTAAATTCTGAAATGGACAGGTCTCCTGTATAACACTGTAACTTCACAAAATAGTGCCAAAGACACAATGCGGGTATCGTACTCAGCAGATGTAGCTGAACACAATAAAGTTTTGTACAGGAATAGCACTCACCAACTTTACAAAATACACATGAGAAGATCTTTGTTATAAGTTTGTCAAAAATCCCCACATTTTTACTCCAATATTTAGCAAAGATTGGCGGTGAAATGGTTGCGTAAAAAGTGTCTAACCTTGGGTAAATGGCCTGTGATGTCTACATTATATAAATATATACTTGTGTGGCAATTGTTTTCTTTTATGGCTATTAAGCTTACAAGACAAACATACCAAATTCTAAAATGGCTCCTCATTAAGCGTTTATTTTACTCCTTGTGTTTTGTGACCTGTAACTACCAAAAAAAACTTAAAATCCTAGACACATTATAGATTCTGTAAATCAGAACTAAATCAATTTTATTTCGAATTCCTTTCCTTAACCTGCACTAATTATGCACACATTATTGCATTTTTTTAATTAAGCATTTATATATGAAACATCAAATTAAAGCCTTTTCTGTCCTTTAAAAAAGGTATTTAATGTGGTGGTGCAATAAATTAATAAAATGCAAACTGCAATTGAATGCAAGCAAAAATTGCATGCCATTAAGTGCAAGAAAAGCTTGTATTCTACAAGTTATCCTGAAAAGTTGTGTATAAAGAGTACATAATGGCTCCTAAATGTACTCAATCGAGTTATAACCGTAATGGTAAACACCCCAGAAATTACATTTCTTTAGAAAAGTTGGAAGTGATAGAGGTATGAAAAGGACGAAAACATTGCATGCATTAATAATTTACTTGACAAAGGCCTTATTTTAGTCTCTGCCAAGAATCAACATCTTTATGTTCTGCATATTACTTTTTTTTTTTTTTGGTAGATGTATGCTTAAAACATTGACTTATACATTGACATGGTAAATTGTAACTAGAAAAGCTACAATTTCTGGGGAAATTGTGTGTAGTGTTCTTGCCTCCACCAGTAGTCTACAACTGGAGTGAGCGGAGTAACTGTTATTTATTTATATAGCACATTTAATGGCAACATTGTTGCCCAAAGTTCTTCAGTTACATTAAAACATACATTCATAAAAACATTAGCAGGTGTACAAAAGGCCCTGTTTATGACATCACTTGCTGCTCTAGCCTGGCACAGGTCAGAGTATTTTGGCGGTTGCCATCTTCAAACGGTCGTATTTTAAAAACTATACATCCTACAGCGAAGAGCTTTATATTGTGAGAATCACAAGACCCAGACCTACATTTTGATGCATAGTATGTCTCTGAAGTATTAAAAATGAAGGCACAGTCACAGTTTAGAAATTGCACTTCAAATTTGAGCTTTGCAGAGTGAAGTTTCTATGAATGTCAATGGACGGAGTTAGTTGCAAACAAATGATTATATTGTGAAAACTATCAGGACTATGGCTTAGCCGTGGATTTTTAGTGGCAGCAGGGATAGCTGAAAGTTTTGATATAAGATTTGTGTAGGTGGGCTTGAAAATGAGGGAGTGGTGGCAGTTTAGAAATCATCCTGATTTTTCAGGTTTTGCCAGCTCCCACTCTAGCTTTGCCATTCATTCCTATGGGACAAATTTCGCCACAAGAACGACTATATTCCGTGAAACGTTCCACAAAGTAATAGCAATCCGATCGGGAACAATCTGCACGTTTTGGTAAATTTTGGTCTATGTTGTGTAAAAACTGTGGGAGGAGTTAGGGTGGCAAATTTGGCTATAAGAATAATATATGTGAGAACATTAAGTGGTCTTGCTATGCAAGAACACTTAATAAATCTACATTAGTGGCAAAAATTGGGAAACTTTTTTTTTTTTTTTGGGGGGGGGGGAAGAATTTGTTTTTTCTTGGCTAACTCACCACATCAGCCATCAGTCTTGTTTAGAATAAGCTATTAGAAATCTAGAAATATTATTTTAGGCAGAATATGGGGAGAAACCCCACTGAAGATAAATGGAATAGCTTCAAACAAATATTAGCAAAGTACAATCTCAGTATGTACCTCTGGGTAATAAATATAAAAAACTAATTAAAACCAATGTGGCTTAGAGAGAAAGTAAGCAAAGAGATTAATGAGAAATCGATATCCAAAGAAGGCAAAAACAACCCCTCAAAATGTAAGTACATTCTTAAAAACAAAGAGTGTAGGCACACTGAAAACAGAGATGGGTGTGTCACACTCACTCTGTGCATTTTAAATCTATTACAAAAAGGAGGGCTATTCAATAATATAGTACATGAAAAGTGATGCCTTGAATCAATTCAGTAAAAGTCTAAAGGTTTGAGGTCCTCTAGTGGTGGAACTATGAAATTCTAATTTCAGGACAAGATCCAATATGAAGTCTGGTAAGTTCAGTTGGCTGTCTTATTGCAAATAAATGAATAGAGGTTAATGCAATACAGTGATATCTTAATGTTAAAGGCGTTGTTTGCTAATGTATATTTAGGGAACCAGATTAAGCTCTCATAAAAAATAAATATATATATATATATATATATATATATATATATATATATATATATATAATTTTAAATAGATGTAATAGAAGTTTGTTGGATCACTGCAAATGTCACATTACAAGTGATTATTTCAACTTAAATTATTACTTGGAGGTAAAAAGTTGTGCCATACACTTAATCCTGGCTAACTTAATATAGATCTCTTCTGTTTGCTGCCTTTCCTCATTTTTAAGCTCTCAAGAATCCAATCAAGATATTTGTATCTGATAAGGCCTGTACACCATTGTTAATAAATAACGTGTATATACAAATGAGCATATCAATTAAAGTAAGATTCTGCAATATTGATATGAAGTTGTATAATTTTATTCACTATATCATAAATTAAATTTCTACCTGTGTAGAAAAGTGTGTGGTGTGGGTTCCCGCCCTCCCCCCCTCAATGTTTTGGCACTAATATAGAATTATCTTCTAGATAAAGAGAATTGTTTAAAGGAGTCATCAATTATTTATTTTTTTGGCCTTTAGAAAAATACGTGACATTAATTATTAGGGAGTTTATATTTTTTTTTTCAGTTTACCCATTTATTTAATTGAGAAAAAAAGATAATTTACATTTACTTACCAATTTTTAATAGAAAATTAACTTTAATAGAGTAGAAGCTGAATTGTTAAATATCAATCAGTGCTTGTAATGAATTTTGGACATTGCTTAAAGTTAAAATATCTGCATAGTCCTCAACCAAAGGGGACACGAACCCTGCCGACACTGGGAAAACCTGGGACTAAGGACTGCCCCCCCCCCCTCCCCAACCTACCTTCTACTCCCCTCATCCTAACCCTATGAGCCTTGATTCACCATTCTCTCATCCCACCCCTCTTTACCGATTGAATTGCCATCTCAATTCCCTCTCTACCCAACCCACCAAATGCGACCGACTACACAGTTTAAAGATACTTTAGATAAAGGAAATTCCAGAAATTTACATTGTATCATACAGACTTTTTTTTTTTAAATGCTGTCAAATGTACAAGGTAAGAACTGCTAAATAACACTGTAGAAGGGTAGAGACCTCTGTTAGAATAAGTAGTACACAGGGGCTTAAGAATAAAAGTAGATGTATAATGATGTAAGAGGGAGTAAGGATCTGTAGAACAGTGAACCATCCTTAGTAAAATTAGGGTTCCCACTCACTGGTGATAAACATATCTAAAGGTGTTTCAGGGGGCTGAGGAGATGGAAATAAAAGTAAATGAATAACTAAAGGTCATAGAATACCTCAGTTGGCAAAGTGGCAGAAACCAACCAACCTTCTTGGAAGAGTTTTTAGCTTGAAACTGCTGTAATTGTGTTAATGTAATTAACTGGCTAAATTACTCTATACTCTGGAGTTAGGAGAGTGAATATTCACGTGATGTTTATAAATTATGAATAAAAGGGTGAAGTGAAATTCTTAATTGAGACCCAGGGGTGATGGTGATTAAAATTCATAAATCCGTTTGGATTATTTTCTCAGTAGTCTCATGCTGAAATTCCCCTTTCTTGAATTTGTTGTAATAAGTTCCAGTGCTCTTGGGAAATATTGCATATTCTATGTTTCTATTGATTAGGTATGGATGTCTAGATTGGCATAAGTCAATAGGTTTTTCTTTTGAGAACTCCGGAATTTGACTGGGGGTCTTGTCCTTTTTATAAGGCTAGAGTTGTACTCTGACGTCTGTATGGACACATCTATATAGTAACTGAACAAAGGGACACCGGGTCTCTCTCGGTAGCGCTGTAACTCTCCCTTCAGAGTTCCAGCAATTACTATTTGCTGTTGAACATCCATGATCATGTAACATACTTTGTGTTTTTATGTATCAGTAACTAAGAATAAACCGTGTCAGATTGCGTACTAGTACTTTTCATTAATAGACATATATTAATGTTGCGAGCCCTTGACCCAAGAATTATTTATATATATATATATATATATTTTTCAATCAACTGGAGAAAGCAGAATTTATTACTCGGAATTTGGAATGAGTTGAACCACTATCATGTAGTTGGCAAACATGGTTCGCCACTGGGGTTGAGATGTTCTAGTAAGTGAATTTATATGTTGAAGGATCTGTTGCCTAAACTGTTGATTTAAAAATAAAAATAAAAAAAAAATTCTTACATATTGGAGTACGAAGCTGCATGTGATCTCTTATACAATCCGTGTTGTGCTGCAGTTTATACAATCCTGTATAGGGTATTGCTTTTTAGTCCTCATTCATTCTGCCCGTTTAGGTGGTTAATTTGCAGGTTTTGGATCGTCTGCAACTGTATAGGCTTTGTGTTTGAAAGCCATGTTTGGGGAACTCCCTGTGTTCTGTAGGCTGTGAACTAAAATGTGTCTCAAATTTTTGGATCTTCGTTCAGTTATGCTTGGGAAGTGTATTAAATTGTCTCTTAGGTCATGGCCATTGTAAAATATCTGCTACACAGATTCCAAATATTTGCCATAAGTCCCAATGCATCAAATTACTGTGTTTGTTTAGGTCTTAAAGTTCTTAGGCATGTTGCTCTGTCCTTTGGAGTTACACGTTTAAAGTCACTCTTCAGAATTTAGTTTGGATATCCCTGTGCTTTAAACCTTGCTCTAATTTCTTTTGCTTTTTGAAAAGCCTCTTTACTAGAGCAATATCTTACTAGAGCAATATCTTTTTACCATTGAATATTGGGCGAATGAAATGCCTACCTCCAACTGGAAGGGATGATGACTCTGCCAATGGAGTAAATTGTTAGACTGACTTCCTGAACGGTTCTGTTTATACTTTGCCATCGTGTGTGTTTTTTGTTTTTTATCCAAATATTCCAACGAACAGTAACCTGTACCTGTGCCACCTTAGGACATATTGCCTGTATTGTTTATCAATCATTTGCTTCAAAATTGTTTACTCCCACCAAACCAGATAGAGGTTGCCATAGCTAGGGGCACAAGCCATGCCCATCACTTTGCCCCTCAGTTGTAAATAGTAGTCCCCATTGAAAACAGTTGTGTGAATAAACTCCAATAACTCAAACAAAATGTTTAACTGAGATGTAAATTTCAGAGATCAAAAAAAAGTTTACCCATCTCGTAAGGTATTTTCAGCTAATGAATTATTCCCATCGACAATAGGTCTACCATAGGCTCTTGTGACCTTTTGAATTACACAAAGTATGTACTATATAGTAGCACAATACCAGAGATTGCCATCACCAAAAAAAGTGTACCTCACATACACAAATGAATATAACAGACAAATTTTATACATCTCCGTAGTGAAGTATAAATAAAAATTGGGATAGCAAAGAAAATGAAGGATACAACTTGTACAACAGGGAATAATCTATGGAAGATCTAGAAATATAAAACCACAAATGGTGAAGTATGTACAGGAAAGGTGACTAAATCCAGGAGGTAGAAAACTTACAAGAGAACACGATGTTCTGCGCCTATCTTCCCTCTGGGGTATGTAGGAAGTGAGGTCTCCTTATACAATAGATCCTCAGGGGGATAAAGGCAGAGTAGTACTTTTAAAATATTACAAAATTTGAATACACTACACTTACATCAGTGCTGAAATCAACTAGCATATCTCCACTAGCAAGTGGAACAAGATGAAATGTCCATCAAAACGAAATGGAGGCAGACAAATACAGCAAAGTAGTACAGGAACAAAATTAAAAACAAATGATCCTGGAGACAAAATAGTCCAGACAGTAATCCAACGCGTCTTGTCAGAGCTAGACTTCCTCAGGGATGTAGTGAAGATAAGAATCAATTCTCATTTATACCGATCTGTAAATGGACACAGGTGTCTTCCATCAAACCATTTCCATTTTCCCACGGTGTAAAACACTAACGGGTTCGGCTGGTGTCTTCTCATTGGACGGATGCAATTATGTCCGGGTGATTTCTAGTTGGAGAGCTTCACTTCCGCGTTCCACCGTGGAACACACGGGTGTAAATGGTGCTCTAGTGTACCAGATCATAGATAAATTCACTTCCGCGTTACACTGTGGAACACGTAACGAAAAATATAACAGCGGCCTCACCACCACAGGACAGATATATAGAAGGAAACTTCTGCTATAGCAATATGGATCAAATTAATCAATCTAGATGTACAGAGTTTCAAAATATACTTGAAAGAGGACATATGGAACACATACTATAAGAAAAAAAAACCTGTGGAAATATGAAAATATATGTAAATTGATTAAAAAAAAATAAAATTAAATATATGATTCCATAGGTGACTTATTTCGCCCAAATATGTACAAAAGATGCACACACTATCTGGTATATGTCTGATATACAAACTCTATAAAAGAGAACATGATTAGTATACATAGAATAAATACATGAAATATGACCTAGTAAAGGTCAAAACCCTTAACCACAGAAACCGAAACCTGTCCGTCTATCACGACTGCCAAGAAACCTATTTTTTTTTTTTGGGTCTATTAAATAAACTCCCTAGTTATGGATAGAGGGTAATACTTATAAAATTAAAGACCTGCTTAATCAATATCTTGATTCAAGCCTTTTTAAGTGGGGTGGTTTTTTTTTGTCTTCCCCCCCCCCCGCCCCCACCCCCCCAAGTTCTATATCCATTGGGCCTCTTTCTTAGCCAATTAATTCATTCTATTTGCCCCTCAGTGATTTTTCAATTTTATCTATGCCAATGGCAATGAAAGTGGACCAATTTAAATAAAGCGCAGTTGTTGCTGTGTTTTTAGGTACACTATATGATCTGCTTTTGTTTTTATATTAAAATGTTCCCGAATTCTGGTGTGAAGTTTGCGGGTGGTTTCCCACGTATTGGGCTCCACAGCCACACTGTAATAGATAAATGACATGTCAATGAACAGTGTATAAACTTTTTTTTTAATTGAATAGGTATTCGTATACGTCCCTGTAAAAGATGTAGTCTTTCTTTTTTGATGAATGCAAGTGGAACAAGTTCACCATTTGTGAAAAATGTTTTTAAGGCTTCTAAAAAATTGTCTAAATTTTTTTTTTGTATTTCCGGTTTGTCTGGGTAAGACTTGGTGCTAGCTGGTTTTTCAAATTATCAGCTTTTTTTTTTTTTTTTTGTAGACCACTGGCTTCTCTGGTATGACTTCCTAAGATGTCATATTTTTTCAGGATTGCGCAGTGTTTAGCAAGAATTGTTCCTCGAATACATGAATATTTGAGCAATTCCTCCTATGAGTTACTTGTCCTTTTGGGACATTATTGAGCCATGTATGATGGTGTAGGCTCATTTTATTAATTGCTGTATTGCAATTGTTTTATTTTTTTTTTTAACGGTCTTTGTGTGTAAAGCACCCTTTTCCACACAGTTAGATCCAAGAAATCTATAGTCTGTGTGATTCAAATTCATTGAAACTAAAGATCTCTAGGCCAGCAATCTCTCCGTCCCAAATAATGAGGGCGTCATCTATGTAGTGTCGCCAGAGGACGAGGTCTCCCACAGGGTATTGTCCCAAATGGATGCACAAGGTCTCCCAGTGGGACACATACAGACTGGCAAAACTGGAGGCAAACCTTGTCCCCATGGCGACACCACACAGCTGAAGAAAATGAGTCAAACTAAAAAATAATTGGTTAAAACAAATTGAATGCAGGATACCAAAAAATCTCTGTATGGGACATTTTTTTTTTTTTTTTTTAATGTTGGATCAACACGTCCCTTGTAACCTCCAATCCCTTGGAATGGGGAATATTGGAGTACAGAGAGGTGACGTCCACAGTGGCCAGTACATAGGAAGGTTTCCTAAATAAATGACTGCAAGGTTTTTGAAGTATGTTTAGTGTGACGAAAGTGCCCTTTGCCACTTGTGCCTGGAGAGAACTAATTGCCCGCCTCTTACCTTGTGACTATGGCCCCTGGGAAGTATTGCCATTTAAAGCCCTGTTTGGACTTATTGGATTTTGGGACACTTTTTCTGCCCATTTGAATCCATGGGAAGGTGTGCCTCTTCCCCTACCCTGTTTCTTGTCCCATTGTTCTCCAGCAGGGCGTTATCCAAGGGACACTGCCAGACCAGTTGAAACTGCTTTGTCCCTCAGTCTCTCATCAGCCCTTGCTATTGTTTAATCCCATGGCGATTTGATTGTTTGTGGTATCTGAGCGCTGTTAGTCTATATTGAGCGCTCAGATCCAAGCTATCTTGGGATAGGTCAAATGTGGGGTTTCAGTTCTATAGAATATTAGTTATGCATTTTAATGTGTTTTGTTGCAGTTGTAACTTGGTGATCTTTTTAGTACCTGGCGATAATTGAGTTTACTACAGTTACTTAAGCCAATTATCTCCAGGATAGACGAGAAAATAGACCGATCGCACAGCCCAAACCTATGGAACTCTTTTGGACAGCAAAGCCATGCTTTCCACCTAACTTTTAAACCACTGGAGGGAATTGGATTGTATGTATATTTTGAGTTATGAATATTGTATGAAACTGTATTTCCTGCCTGTGATTAAGTTAACCCATTGTGTACAGTAATTATATCACAGGCAGAGGGGATGGTTTGTGTGTTCTAATTGGAAGTGTGACTGTATTGTGTTTGTGTGGCTGTTCCACAAGACCACGTGGGTGGTAACCTTGTGAGAAAGGTTGCATATAAGACAATAAACCCTCAGACTGAGATTCCTGCTTGTCCCTCAATACAGAGCCGCGTCTCGTACTTCGGGGGATTATTCGTATGGTTTTCCTGTTCGGCTGTTTGGAGTGTGGATTATTCGTGTTCCTATTCGGTGCTTAGGCGTATTCAATAGCTGACCTTGTATTCGGGAAGGGAACATCTTTGGCTGCGTTAACCCCTTCTATACCTGGGGTACCGTTACATTTAGTATCTCTGATGTAAGGACATAAAGGCACGTATGGTTTTAAAAATAAATCTATATACTCAGAGGTTACAGGATAAAGAATTTATCCTACTGATAGGATGGCTGGTGGGGGGTAGACAGACCTTTGTGGATTTTCTGAAAATAAAATATAGCTATTTTGCATGTAGGGTTGAAAATATATTGAAATTCTTGTGTGGCGATGATAGTTATCAAATCCTCTTTGAAGTAAAGATTAAAGTTCTTCCAAAAAAGTTTTGTAGGATCTTATTTTAGTATTTTATATGTAGTGTTATCTCCTAAAATGCGATGTGCTTCTTGCATATAATATTGTTTTACTCTTAATGACTGTACCCCCCCTTTGTCGGCCTCCTTGATGACCAGTTGGGAATTAGTTTTAAGTTTAAGGGCCTATCCCTCCTTGTTGGTCAGATTTATATTTGACCTCCATTATGTCTCCCCTAAATTTTATCAAGATCTGCTTGCACTAAATCATTGAAAACCTCTAAATATTTACTCCTTTCAAAGGTGGGATAGAAATTGAGAACTTTTTTTTAGAGTCGAGTGGATAATCGCTGCTTTTTTATTTTATTTTTTTTTATATATCCACTGGAATAGAATGACTCTACTTGATCTATTGTAGTTACGTGTTCAAAATAAGTGGTATCGTTGATTCTTGTGTTTTTTTTGTTTTTTTAAAAGAAACGTTTCACTGTTAATTTTAAAAAATTTGATTATCGAGAAATAAATCAAAAGGTTTAATACCCGTGGTAGGGGCAAAACTTTGAACTTTGGGTAAACATTTAAAAGTGGCAATCGTAGGAGTATTGTTGGGCATCCTAAATTTGAATTCCGTTTTGGTGCTGATGCCACCCACTACTGCTAGAGTCAAAACCTTAACTTGTTCAGAAATGTCATTGGATCTCCTGATTTTAAGATAGCACAATGTATCTTTCAGGTGCTTCATAGCAGAACCATATTTCCCTCTTTATCTGATGGTTTCATGATTATTTATTCAAAATTCTCTCAATACCCTACGTTTGCCCATAGTTAGGTTGTTTTGGGATATTGTAGGTGGGTGCAGGGATTCAATTTGATCTCTTGACATTTGAACAAATAGGTCTACTTTAATGACTTCTTTCAGACTTTGGGTAAACCCACTCTGACATCGGGAAGTGAAGAATCCCTGTCTTGCTCCTCGAGTTGTTGTAATAGTGTTTGTATGTGTGCAGTGCCAATTTTTTTATTTTTTGTAGTGGATTTTAATTGCACAGTGTCTCTGTGGTAAACATTTTTATATTGACTAATAAAAGTTGTTGTATTCTGTTACTATACTCGTTAATTTACTCATGTTTTGTTTGCATGGTTTATAGTAATGTAAAACTCTAAGGCCTGACCGTATTCACCCATGAGTACTTAAGGAGCTAAGTGGGGAAATCCGTGAACCTTTGTATTTAGTGTTTCAAGAATTGTACCTGAGGCTTAGAGGAAGGTAAATGTTGTTCCTATATTCAAAAAGTTACAAATCTTTGCATGGAAATTATACACCTGTGAGCTTAACATCTATAGGTAGGAAAGTATTTGAAGGATTAAAGGAAACTTTTCAGAAATTCACTGGGATGAACATAATTAGCAATAATCAGCGTTATTTTAAACTAAACTAATTGCATTTTATATAGTATAGATCAGGGTGTCGCAGTGTAAGTGTCACGACACCCAGTTAGTCTGTCGGTGTGGTAGCACATAAAATAAGCAATCACACCAACAAACTTTACTTACCTTGTTCGCAGCAGATCACTGCCCGGACTCCCTCCTGGTCCGGTCCCCAGCGGGTGCGACGCTCCTAGGAGCGTTCGCCCGCAACAAAGCTAGCGCCAACGTGTGTGCAACGTCACGTCATAGACGCGCATGCTTTGGGGTTAGAGGTCGGAGGCAGCCAATTACAGCCAAAGGAGGGTTATTTAAACCCAAATTACCTTTGGTTCAGTGCCTTGTCATGGTTTCCCTTATTTGGTTATCAGAGTATGTTCATGTTCGTTTTATATTGTTTTTTTACTTTGGCTTAGTTTTGACTTCCCTGAATTCTGGCATCCTTGACTTTTGACTTTCCCTCATCGTTGTCTCTTGTATCCCTGACCTCGGGAAGTATTCTGACTATTCTCTGGTACGCCAAGTCCGGCCATTCTAAGGTCCATTAAGACGTTGCCTTTAGTCCTAGGTGTGATCAACTAGTAATCCTGACAGGAAGTGATCTACTTGTATTTTGCAAGGCGTTTGAAACTGTTCCTCACAACAGGTTAGTGTTCAAACTGAAAGAAATGGGTCTCGATGAAAATTCTTGTTCTTGGGTACAACATTTGCTTAAAATCAGAGCAGAGAATTGTCATTAATGGTAAATTTTCAAGCTGGACAAAGGTGGTAAGTGGTGTCTGTTTCTGTTCTGGGAAGGCTTGTAATGAGCATATTTGTAATTGATTTTGAAATAGGCACTGAAAGCCATGTTTCAGTGTTTGCAGTTGACACAACACTGTAAAGTAATTTGTGAGCAGGATATTGCTTTGTTGCAGAGGGATTTATATAGATTGAGGCACTCAAAAGGCAGATTAAATTTAATGTAGGAAAATGCATGGTAAACCATGCACAAGCAACTTACACCCTAACTGATAGTGAATTAGGGATAACACCACACGAAGGATTTAGGAGTTGTTGTTGGACGGGGCCAAGCTGCTGAACTGAATGGTCGTATGCTCCATATCGCAAAGTCAATTTCCCACTAAATATCCCTCTTTTTTGCTCACTATTTGCGGGTCATACCTGAGTCATCTGGTATTTCTGGCGGCAGGTGCATGGTAAGTGCTCTGCTCTATTGTATAATCCAACCCTCAGAGCTGAAGGTCTACACTTACCTACTCTGCTGGTGCCTGGACCTTCTTTGCAAAAGTTAGACTTGTCCCCAGTTACGAAGGCCGTCATGCAGGAACTGCTAGTGGTCATCCAGCGTAATATCCACAATAATCTCTAAGGCCTGATAAGCTGCATTGGGGGCTCTGCAAGTCACGGTCCTACAACAGGCATTACAGATGCTGCAGCAACAATACATTTGAGCAGCTGTTCACAACGTTAGAGGACTCTAGACGCGGCAAGAACCTAAAGATAGGAGGAATCACTTCCTGCAGCTTTTCATGGGTGTAGTCTTGTACCCTAGACCGGCTACAGTGGTTGGATTCGGTAGCATGTTCCGGATTCCCAGACCAGCTGAAACCCCAGCTACAGCATCAAGGGACTTGGTTGTTCAATTCCAGAGTGGGCAGGATAAGGCTGCTGTCATAATTGCAATCCGGGGTCACTCTCCTTTTTATAATTATTAAAAAAAAAAAAAAAAAATTAGGAGAAAGGAGACATGGTAATGTATACAACACGGCAGGTAAATCAATCAACAGAAAATTGCATAAATCAGTCTAAAATATCATACATCAGAGTGGATTGTACATTTATTGTTGATGAGGTAAGCATTTCGGTACTTGGAAACAATTCTGGTTGTATCTTTTTATAGTTTTTAAAACATCTTACCTTTTTATACCGATCTATGAGTGAGTACTTTGGCATGGTGGAGGTCACTCCAGCGATTCATATGCGTCCTCTATGCACACGCCATCAAATGTTGGTGGCAAATGTCCCACACACTGCTATTACTGCATGGAGACACTTCCTATCCGATCAAGGATCTGCAGGGGCTACAGCACTCTTGGCTGCCTTGGGTCTTCCGCAACAATCTTACAAAAGTAAGGCCGCGCACAGCCTACAAGCCTCATGGCTGGGACTCAGCAATTGTCACTCTGTTCTTTCCTCATGGGTCCACATTGGACAGATATGCAGCATTGAAAAATCAATATGCACCGGCACTCTTCAAACCTAGTGGAGCTAGGTATCAGGGTAGCCCTCAATGAATACGCTGGATAATTACAATAAATACATATACCGCACTCAAATATAGATGTAAAATGTATCTTTATTCTGTCTATTAAAAGTTAAGTATCTCTTAAATACAGGGAAAATGTAAGACAAAACTACTACACCTTAGATATACCCTAACTAACAAAGGAATAAAAGTATCCCCAATTGATATATCTCCGTATAACCACTATTTTAGTGTAATACAGCTCTATGTAGGTAGAAGACCCTGTTTGCAATTGACACTGATCATCAAAGTGTCTTTTTATTTTCTTTTTTGACATTCAGAGTACCATTTATCACACAAAATGTATCCACTTTCTTTTAATATTTATAAAGGAATATTCATATTTCCAATTACTTGCATATCTGTATATAAAATTATTCATGAACATTAATTAAAATCTTACATTCCAGACAAAGGACATGATAGATGTATGTATTCTCACACAGTTACAATAAAAGATTCAACAGCGTAAATTAGTCCAGGTATGAATTATCTAAATTCACAGGGCAGATATCTGTGCAGGACAAACCATGATTACCAGATCGTATTTCTTTCAATTGGGTATCCTTAGAAATATTTTTCAGATGTAGCTTGGTATGCAATTTGAGACATAATCTCTGACCACAATGGAATTTCATGTTTTTCTTCCAGTGTCTTGCTAAACATATTAAAAGCTAAACAGATGTTAATGAAAGATCTGGGAAAAAATATGTGAAGGAAGATCCTTATGAAATAGAAATGTTTGGGGCGATAGTACATAATTATAAATCTTTACATAAATAACAACCAATTGATACTAAACAGCTTAAACTAGCTTCCTTCCTGATTATAGTGTATATGCCAATGTTCAGGAGGTTTTGTTTGTTGGAAGTGACTGTACTAATAGATCCTTGAAGTTTTTACCCTTCCTAGCTACTAGGCTGGTATAAGGTGGAATGACATCTTTGAGTTGTTCGTCCTGTCTTAAGAGTGGCCAGAATCAGTTTATAATCATTCTCACTTGATCCCAACCTGCATCAAAGGTAGCCACACACCTAATTTGTTTATCTTTATCTGTGTCTTTTGTTTATCTGGGGGGAGCTTCTATCTTTCCCGATAAGGCTCTCTCGGTCAGTCAAGAGTGCCCTATGAGAGGCCCTTTTTAGGCATCTGTTTGGATACCCCTTGGATCTGAACATGGAGCGTAGTTCTTTTGTGTTTTTTTTTTTTTAAACTTCAATGTCCGAGCAGTTATGTCTAAGTCAGATATTGGCCTATCAGGATGCCCCTTTTCTGGTGTCCAGGGTGATAGCTCCTCCAATTCAAAAGGCTGTTGGTTGCAGTCCTCTTCCTAAATAGGTCTGTCCCTATGCTTCCATCAGGGTCAGGAGTGAGGGTAAGGTCCAGAAAATTCTGCAGTAAACTTGAAATTTGTCATTAATGTTAAGTGACTTTACAAACTGGAGAAATTCTTCACCAGTGCCAGTCCAGATGATTGCTGATCGACTAAATGCCTTCACCCAGTGCATCCATGTATGGAAAAGATATATCGATGACAGACCACTTGTTCTTCCCACCAACCCAGGTGCAGGTTGGCGTATGAGGGCGCACAAGAAGTCCCTATCGCTGTCCCCTGCACCTGGTGGTAGAAGACACCATCAAATAAGTTGTGTTAAGATGAATCCTAACAAATCCATAGTGAAGTCACTGCTTGTCGTATTGAGTTCCCCTTTTCCTAAGGAAGTGGTTTGTATGTTCCAAACCTAAAGTGTTGGGAATGGAGCTATAAAGTGCCTCTACATCAAGGCTGCATAGTATAGATTTGTCTGGCATATCCATATGTATCAAATCTGCTAAAGTTTAATATCCCTCAAGTAAGAGGGTAGTTGGACTACTAAAGGTTTTAGAATACGGTCTAGGTAGATACTGGCATTTTGGGTCATGTTACCGGCTACTATGGGTCTCCCGGTTAATACAGCATGTTTGTGTATTTTTGGTAAACTGTAGAAAGTGGAGATGTGTGGGTTGGTATTGAGCATGAATTAATGTTCATTTTTTGAGATTAGTCTGTTATGTAGTCCTGTTTGTAAGATTTTTTTTTAGTTTTTCCATAAAGGTTTTTGTGGGGTCTGTTTTTAACCCCTAAGGACACAGCTTCAAAAGCTTGTCTTGCACTTAAGGGCACAAATTTTCACATTTTGCTGTTTGCGTTCAACTGCAATTTGCATTTTACTATTTTATTGCATCGACATATTATACTGTTTTTTTAAAGGTAACATACATATAAATGCTTATTATAAAAAAATTAAAAAATGCCCCAAAATTTAAACATATTTGGTTTTTCTTCAGTTTTTGCAATAATGTATACATTATTTGTGCAAGGAAAGTAAAAATGTAGTTCTGATTTACAGAATATATAACGTGCCTGGGATTTTCAGTTTTTTTTTGTTTTTGTTTTTTGGTAGTTACAGGTCACAAAACACAAGGAGTAAAAAACTTTAATGTGAAGCGATTTTAGAATTTGGTATGTTTGTCTTGTAAGCTTAATAGCCATAAAAAAAACACAATTGCCACACAAGTGTGTGTGTGTATATGTATATGTATATGTGTGTGTGTGTATATATATATCACATCACAGGCTATTTAACATTATTTTGACACTTTTTATGTAGCCATTTCACCGCCAATCCCTGCTAAATATTGTTTAACACACAAAATTATAACGAACTTCTCGTGTATTTCGTACAAAAACTGTACTATTCCTGTACAAAACCTAATTTTGTGTTCAGCTACATCTGCTGAGTAAAACGATACCCCCATTGTATGACTTTGGCACTATTTCGTGAAGCTATAGCGCCATATAAGAGATCTGTCCATTTCGGTATTTACAGTAGAATTTTGAGACTGATTAGATGTTTCAATTTGGGCCACTATAGCAGTTTGACTGTTGAGGAAAAAAAAAAACCACAAAGGCCTACCATTTGTACAAGTAGACACTCCAGGGTATCTCATATGGTGCATATTGTGCATTAACATGCCCCCATTTTTTTCACCAATGTATGTCAGTTTGTGGTAAATAATTTTGTGCATTTTTTGCTGGGCATTTTGTATATTTGATGTCACTATGATCAAAGCCCCAAAATTATGCTCAAATAAGTCTTCTGAGTAAAATGACACCCCCATTGTATGTCTTTGGCACTATTTCGTGACGCTAGAATGCCATATACGAGACTTGTCCATTTCGGTATTTACAGTAGCATTTTGAGACGGATTTGATGGGCCTATGTTTCTATTTGGGCCATTATAGCAGTTTGACGGTTCTAAAAAACCCCACAAAGGCCTCCCATTTGTAAAAGTAGACACTCCAGGGTATTTCAAAAGGCATATTTTAAACCTAAGCGTAGGATAATTTTTTTGCTAGTTTGTACCAAGTCTAGTAGCATTTAGCATTTTTTTCTGCCTTTTTGACATACACTTGGATGTTATTGTATATTTTGAAATCCTTGTGTGCTACGGCAGTATAACACCTATTATGTTACTCAGCTATGTAGTCTTAGTGCAACAATACCACCATGTGTACATTTTTCAGGGATATGTGGATGTTGAAGGGGCACATTGGAGACTAAGCCATATCAGTTTTTTCAAACTTTGAATTTTGACGCTGGGTACATGTGCAATTTTAGAGCATCTTAGCAGGCTGATAATTCAAACTACCCCACAAAGACCTACCTTTTTTTTTTTTTTAAAGAAGATATTAATCACCGTATTAACCTGCATCAAACTCTGTGGCACTGCCTGTCAACTCTGTCTGCTGATAGAATTTTTTTTTTTAAATAACATTTAAAGTTCTTGTGTAAAAAGTAAAAAATGCTTAGGAAGTTATGAATTCTATTTTTAATCTTTTCATCCCTAGCGTAATACTAAACTCCCCAACTTCCTATGAATTACCATGCACCTTTAACTAAAATTAGAAAAATAAAAATAATGAAATAATCAGAGGTAAGAATTGCAGCAGCCTCCTTGGCCCTAAACATTGTCAGCAACTTTAAAATGGAAGAATTAAATAAGAACAAAAGTGTGTGTATAAATAAAATTTTCTCCCTGGGTGTGAAACTTTTAAAACAGTTGCCAATACAAAGGCTGGGCTGAGAGGGGCAATCAGGGAAATAAAAGCTGGTTTTCGTCCTTATGCCCCTCTGGTAGCACAACCTGCACCTTTTCTGAGATGTCGTCTTTTTGGGGGTTGGTGGTATCCGGAAACAGAAGTGACCTGTCTCAACCCTTCTGCTGCTGGGCCCAGCTGATGGTTCCTCACTATGGCACTCAGTGAGCAGCCCAGAAATAAGCTGAAACTGGAAATCCAGAAATGTGGATTTAATGTCAGCATTTGCCTTTTTGTACCGAATAAAGGCATTGAGTCGCCATTTGCATAAGGTAAATGCCAAGCTTTTTGTACCATGCCCGGGTCTTCCTCAGTATTAAATAGGGTTGCAGCAGTTGGTCGGACAGGTGAACTCCCCCCATGTTCTTGTTATACTGCCTAATGCAGACAGGCACCTGTCTAATTTCTTGTCTGGCACGAACTGTGACTCTAGGAGTCTGCTCAGTATGCATAGATGTTAGCATGAACACCTCCTTCTTATCTTTGAATTTGAGAGCCAGCAGTTTGTCCTGGCAGAGAGCAGCTGTTTTTAACCTCTCGAGCTTTTTTTTGTGCCAGGGCTTCTAGGAAACCGACACATGTCTTTCGGATAGTGCTACAGGCCAGTTTCAAAGCAATAAAGCATCCTAAGAGGGATGCTATTATAGTATTTGTCTATAACTAAATGATACCCCTTATTTAGCAATGGGTTAATTAAATCCCATATGATTTTTTTATTTTTTGTTTCCTCTCGTCCCAATGATATCCGGGCAACCTGGGGGATCCAAGTGGCTGTCTTTACCTTCGTAAACACGGAAGGTGTAAACATAACCACTGGCAAGAACTACACAAATACAGCAGAGGTACATTAAATACAGGGGGGTAACCCCTAGTGGAAATGAATAATGCACACAGAGTAGTGTACCTACAGAATTGGGAGAGAATAGCTTGTGCTAAATTTCTAAATAAAGAACTGAAGATATAGAGCACATTTAAAAAGACCACAGGGTCCAAGAACAAAAAATAATTTATTCAGTATTCATAATCTCAAAATAATAATGGATCCAACAAAAGTGCTAAAAACAAAAAACAAAAAAATGCACTAATTTATATAGAGTAAATTCTGATGTCTTGAGACCTATAGATACACTCAGCCACAACACACGTCTGTTATTTGAGAAAGATATGTGGGTGCAATGGTACATGGATGAATGGGTGGACGAATAGATATATACTAGGACCTTAATCAAAATCAAATCTACATGACCTAACAGTTAATCTTAATAATTAGAATAATGATAAAATAAGAGACAAATATATCGATGGATCTATATCTTAAGAGAGGGTGCCAAGTAACACAGACAGTGGTGGTTGAGGAGATAACCTTGAAATTGCCGTTAGGTCTGAAGCTTCTAACTGAAATTGCTGATTAAAATAAAGGTCAAAAGCAGTAACTAGTTGTCAATAGTAAACTAGGATATCTAGGAAAAATTATTTATATATATATATTTATATATTTATATATATATTCTCTCTCGCTGGTCAAGAGTATAGGAATGAAAGAGAGAAAAATAACCAAAAATGAGATACTGAATACACAATAGTGAAATAAACAGACTTGATGAGAAAGATAATAGCTGAAATAATAGACGTAGACCTATTGGAAATTAAAAAGAGAAATAGGTATGAATTGCTGTTATAATAACAGCACATCAGAGTGTGCACTGAATACTGCAAATGTAGAATAATTTAAGAAAGAAGTAGATACTATGTTGCCAGCCCGTTGCCAATGTATACTATATGCTGAGAGTATAAGCGTCCTAGATAATCAACATAATAGGTATAAATGAATAAACTAGTCCTGCAACTAACCACCCCCGTGCCTTCGAGGGCACCTAAGTCTAGCCTGGCTGAAAGGAGAAAATCCCGAAACGATCATCAGAAAAGGTAATTAAATATAAGAGAAAGCGGCATCTATGAAGCCCTAAGTCCCTGATGTGCGCATTTCGCCCACTTAGCTCGTCAGTGTACATTGAGCCAAACTGTCTGAAGTGGGAAATAAGGGAAATCCCCCAGGAATAGCTGCATGAAATTCAGTGCACTGTAGTTACTGACGTCCAACTGAATTCCAGGACTGCCCGTAAACACTGAGATGTCAGGCGTGAAATCATTTATAGGTTCCTAGTCACTAGCGTCATGAGCCAGTTCAGGGGACTCGGCGCTTACAACAGAGGGCCCTGCAGTATCTGGCACACTCATCACCACTCTCAGAGGCAGTCTGGTGTCAGTCGGCTGCTAGTATATCATAAGCCTCCTCAGCAGTGTGCCTTCTAGACATAAATTATGAAGGTGTAACACTTTTTTTTTTTTTTTTACTTTTTTTTTCTTTTATCCGCTTTCTTTTTATTTTTTTTAAACTTTAAAAAACTTTTCTAAACTTTGTCTCTAACTAGCCTAACACTCAATTTCCCAAATTCCCACTAGTCTACCCACTCCAGCTAACTAAGGAATTAACGTTAAATTAATTAAATAACTAAATAAAATTAACCCCTAAAGGATAAATAAATAAATCAAAATGAACCCTTGAGGGTACAAAAAAATTAGATCAGTTAAATACTGTGATCAGTATACTGATCACTGCAGGCAGTAATCAAAAGGGCAAGGAAAGGGTTAACACTGTTTTAAAGGTATTAAAATGACTTTTAACACAGATACACTTTGTACTAAATTGACACGTTTCGGCACCGATCCGTCTCTCTCCACTTCTCAAACCAAACAGAGGTGGAAGATCATGAATCCCAGCAGCACTGTGATCGCTGTCACTGGCTGTCACAGCGATAACATGTGCTGGGACAGCTCTATTGGCAGTTGCTGGTCTGCCTCTGACATCGAGGCACCCAGCAACAGCATTAACCCCACGATTGCGGAGATCTGGCGTTAACGTTAGTAAATGACGGCGATTTCCGTCAACGGTCCTTAACGCACGGACAAGCTTGACTGAAAATCTCAATCTTCGGTCGGAACGGGGTTAAGGATCTTGTATGTTTTTGTGTCAGTTAAGATTTTTTTTTTTAGTAATTTCCACATACTGCATTGTGTCCATGGCAACAATATTTCCCCCTTTATCTTAAGGTTTATCGCCTTTTTCCCTTTTAGATTTTCAAGGGCCTTACCTTTTTTTGTTAAATTGGAATTTGGTTTGAGATTTAGTTCAGGAATACAGATCTAATCTATTTCATTGCATACCAAGTCCACAAATGTCTCTACAAATTTGAAATCCCCCAATTTAGGACAGTAACCGCTCTTAAATTTTTTTTTTTTTTTTTTTTCTCAAATCTGTGATTGGATAGTGGAGTTGCCCTTCCCTATCATTTTCCTCTAATAGTTCTGCCAACATCAGGATTAGTTGGTAATCCTTGAGTTCAAGACCTAATGCTTTAGCCTTTTTGTCGTCATTTAACAAATGATTTTTGTGTAGCATCAGTTTTCGTGCGAAGAGATGAATATCCTTGTTTTAACCAATTAATACTTGTTTAGTATCAACTGGTTATTTATGTAAATATCAGTTTTGCAGTTGCCCCCTCGTTTGGAGCCAATCTTCCCTTGTGTCAAGCAAGGCATTTGCCTTGGGCGTCACTTTCCAGGGGGCGGCAAAAAAAGCTGCCCCCAAATGCCCAGGTTAATGCCTTGTTAGCCTTGTTTTAAGGGGGCCCAGAAGTTGGCAGCCATTTGTTTCTCAGGTGGGCGGTGAGGGAGCACTTTCCCCTGAGATCTGCTGGCTCAGCTCCATTGCGCAACCCGCAGTGATGCCGGGGAGCCGGAATATGATGTCCGAGATCTGTCATGCCTAGGGCACCACAATTTCAAAATATTGCACTTTCCTCACCTTGTGTATTTTCTTTCTGTATTGTTTGTTGCCATATATTGGTCTTACGCTGCACCTAACAAATTAAAACACAGCATATTTTACATTATGGTAGAACATGTTAAAATGCCATGGAATGTGTATTTTCACTTTTCCTGTTTTTGGAGTGATTTAATAATAAACACATTTCTAGCTAGATTGGACCCATGAGGATTTTGAGTATCCATATATTTTTGCCTGATAAAGCTTTCATGCAGTGTGAGATATAACTGGCCTTTATACTGGAGTAGGGCAGAAGCTATTTCCAGTCGTGCATCAGCTACATCTTCTGCAGAGGTCTTCACTGCATGAATGGTTCTGGTCTGAAGAAACTCCTTGGCAAACTATTATCTTACAAACGTTAAAATTTGTAACCGCAATTAAAATTTATGATTAGCTTTTACAATGGTACAAGAATGTTTACCATCAAGATCAAAACTCCACAGCTGTTGGAATCCTGCTGGTTGTTGTGATGCATTATATGGGTATTCCATTGGGCTCCTTGTTCTTCAGGTATATACATCTTCAAGAGCATACTATTAAAAAATAACATGGAAAAACAAACACACAAGTTTTAATTGAAAGTTGTGCACATAAGTTCAAGTGAAAACTTTTTTTTCCAAGGCACTCGCCTCCAGTTGTGTTGCACTTTCAAAAGATAGTTCTGTTCGTTTCCCAGTGGGTCAATTGGCACAATAACCTTTTGATGCGACCATCTAAACAATAATTTGGGAATACACTCAATTTTCTTTGACATCCATATTTTTGGTGTATACAGCAGGTGTGTACTGCAGTTTCATAGGGATGTAGTTAAATATCTGTATATGTAACATAATTACATAAATTCTAATAGCACATGATCACAAGTAAAGAAAGGTTTAATTAATGTAGTTTCGTAATAAATACCACTAAAATCCAGTGAGCTCTGAAGTTCACAGGGTATAACCAGAGATCTCCCCCAGGAATCCTCATCTGAAGAATACAGAGAAATCAGACATTTTGTTTGTATTTTATTTTTTTTTTTTAAATTGCATGAGGGAACAAGGTGTTTCTTTGCTGAACTCATTAGCATATGCTTAGTGTTTGGGTGATCCACCCAACTTCCCAACACGGAGTAAAACCAGTTCAGTGCTTAGGATTAAATTCACTTACATATATATATATATATTATAAAAATCTTTCTCGCTCTCTTTCGCTCTTTCTCACCAGGGAACCTTCTTCTAGGTTTGTTTCTCAGTAGTTGATATGCAGGTATAAGCAGAGAGACCAGAAACAAAACTTGGTGTAGCCAGATAAAAGTTATAGTAAAATAGAAATTTATTTGTAATAAAACAAGTAAAATAAGAGTGCAAAAAATAGCAGAATGAAAGTCCTCCTTGTGGTCCTTGTCCAAGATGTTTCGCCGGTAATGGCTTTTTCAATTGGCGTGTATGTTCAAACATTCCCAGTTCCGGTTTTGAATCATTGGGCTCCTCCCCTTTTCGTCTGTTATCCAATCCAATGGAGCTCCCTTACAGTGGCAGCCCATTCTGTGCTTTTTGAAGCAATATGCTTCCTGGTTGTCAGTGAAACTGGAAGTGATTCTCAGTCTGTCACATCACTTCCGTTAGTCATTTGTAACTACCCATGCTGCATTTCGTTTATATGCCGATCTCCTATTCAGATTGGCTTGTACAGATTTTCACATGATATAGGAGAAGATAGTATCAGTATATCTAATACAAAACATGATTTATTCAAACTTCTTAAACATAATTTATTTAATCTTTTAAAAATAGAATATAAGTTTATATCTAGGTTTCATAAAGAAACAACCTTTTTAAGTGCAAAAGAATGCACATAATCGCATGCTTTTAAGGTGACATGCATTTAAAGTGACAGTGTGTTAAATAACATTCATAAAACTATTTTCCTAAACACAAATTTTATCCTAAAAAATTGCACAATTCAAAATCTTCATTTAATCCCTGGTGTTAAGAGTGTTTCGGTTAAAAATCCATCTGATTTCACATTTCCCTAAGCATTGAATGTAGTACTTTTTTTGTATAGCTAAAAATTTTAATTGTGGATCAAAGTTGTTTTTTCCTTAAAATGTCTTGAGACGCTGTTTGTCATACCAATTTTTAATATTCCTGATCTGTTCTTTTTAGTCTTACGTGTAAGAAACGTTTAGTCCAGGCCTGTCCAACCTGCGGCCCCCCAGATGTTGCCAAACTACAACTCCCATGATTCTTTCAATTAAACGGTCAGAATCATGGGAGTTGTAGTTCAGCAACATCTGGGGGGGCTGCAGGTTGGACAGCCCTGGTTTAGACCTTCCCACGTACCACAGGTTACATGTGCAATTAAGTAAACTATATTTTTAGAGTAACAAGTGTTCATTTCGTTAATTTTATACTTGGGCTCTTCAAACTTTCTTTTCACTCCTGGTATTTCTACAGGGTTGGCATAGTCCGCACCCATAAAAGCCTATTATTTTTTATTTATTTTTTAATTTGTGCTCCTCTAAATATAATATCTGGGTGATTGGGTAAAATCGTAGAGGGTCCTTTTTCAACATTGGCCAGTATCTTGATATTCTTTTAATTTGTTTATTTTGGTAAAAATTACACATGAACGGGATTTTACTCTCCTCCATCTTTTCTTTTTGTCTTGTTTTTAAGAAGTGAGGTACGGTTTAGACTTTTGATTTCTTTTATAGTTATCCAACAGCAGGGGTTTGTAACCTTTGGACATAAACTGATCGTTTTAATTTATTGGCTTGGGTATTCTAAATTTCCACATTGGAACAATTTCGTCTTATCCTTAAAAACTGTGACTTTGGCACATTCTTAAGCCACTGTGAAAAGTGGCAACTTGATAAATGAATATAATCAACTGTTAAAGGTTTTTGTTTATTTTCTTCGATATACATATTGTCTAAACTGACACTAAAATCACTATAAACAGTATTTAACACTATCCCCAATCATTGGAATTTAAAAAAAAAATTCCTGTCTGATTTTTCTCCCTTCCATATGAAAAAAAGTCATCACTGTATCTATGGTGTGAGACCAGATTTGCACTCCAGCTATTGTTAAAAATAAAGGAGTGTTCCCAAAAGGCCATAAAGATTGGCATAGCTGGGTGCAAATCTGGTCCCCAAGGCTATACCACATACTTGGAAGAAGAAATTGTCCTGGAACCAGAAATAGTTGTTGAGAATAAGATTTATTCCTACCATAATATCTATCTGGTCATCTAAAAATCTGTTTGAGGTAGATAGAAAGTGCTTAGTGGCTTCACATCCTTTTTATGATTAATGTATATAATGAACTCACATCTGAAGTAACTAGTCTGATTCCCACTGGATTGCTTCTAAAATTTGTTAAATATTTATGGTGTCCTTAAGGTAACTTTTAGTTGTCTGCACGACTGGTTGCAGGCATCTATCGATATATTCTGAGTGCCTGATGGATATAGTTAATTACCGAGACTATAGATCTCCCTGGAGGGTTAGTCTGATTTTTGTGTACTCTTGGTAGGTGGTAAAAGACTGGGCTTTTTGGTGTATGCATATTTAAATATTTGTTATTTCTTTAGTTGGGTCCTTCAATCGATTTTTATAAGTATTTTCATCATTTACTAATCTTAGACCCTCTATATATTTTTGTGTATTCATTACTACTATACACCCCACCCCCTTGTCCAAAGGCTTAATCATTCTTTTTTGATCTTTCTGTAGCTTTTTCAAAGTCATCCATTCTTCTTTACTTAAATTCTTCCGTTTAAATGCTTTCATTTTGTTTATCTTCCATTACTGCTTTTTCAAAAGCAATCCTCTCATGAGATAAAGTAATTGGGATAAAAGTTTGACTTATCTCAAATGAGTGAGTATATTTTGATTGGATGGGTTGATTTTTCAAAAAGATGTCTATCATTCCTCAAAGAATTTTTTTGATACACAGTTGTCTTTTAAATTTATTTAGATCCACATTGAAGTCTTTTATTGATTTGGATGGGACATATTCCAGGCCTTTATTTAAAACTTTATTTTCCATTTTTGTTAGAGGTAAATCTGTGAAATAATGTTTTGATCTAAAATCTGTTTCTTTTCCTTTTTGTAGCCCGATGCCTTCCCTATTTCCTCTTCTTCCATGTCTGTCTTTTTCCTGGAGATGTTGGATGATATAATCTTTCTTTGGGCAATTGGGATGGTTGTGGCATTTCCTTGTGTTTCTCCCTTTGTGTCACGTGAAAACTTTTCCCTTGGGCGATCTGCGAGAGCTTCAAATTTATTTATTTTGAGGGGCTTCCTTTTCTAGAGGAGAATCTGTTTTCATTCCATCTATTTGTGTATTGTGGCTTTGGTGTTCTTTTCGGTGTAGAATAACACTCATTAGTTGATCTATCCCTATTCCTATACTTATTTATTGGGTATTCTTTTTCTCAAATGTTTACTCCTTCCTTTCTCTATTTGATTTTTCTCTCCTGAATGGTATTTCTCGAGACTGGGGTCTTTATGTATTTTCTGTATGAACTTTATTTTTGAAGTAGGATCTAACCTGATTGTTCATAGTCATATTTATCTTATATTTTCGTTTTTTAATCTGTATTGTATCTCTCTCAATTTTGTCTAACTGTTATTGTATACTGTTATAGGTATCCTCATATTCTTCCGCTGAGATATGGTTTATTAGATAATTTTGTTTGTTAATTTCACAATCTTGTTTTTCCAGGGTTGATTTTCTCTTAATTTTTCCCATAGTAGTGAATGGAAAAAATCTCTAACATTTCTACCCATTCCTCCATGAAATCTTTATCCGCTTGGTTAAATGAAGGGAATTTGTTATACCTTAAACCTCTTGGGGTAATTTTTTCCTTTAGGTATTTTTCTAAGGTTGCTACCTCCGATTTTATTCTAATTTATTGAGCCATTGATTTTGTCAGTATCTTCTTACAATTCTACAAATTATGATTGTCTCTTTGAGTGGGGCTATTTGAAGTCATGGAAGATTAGGTGAACAGACTGTCTATCATTTTTTTCTGTTCTCAAATCGTTATTAGGGTAGCTGCCTATACACTTATGGGAAAGGAAAGAACAATAGACAAAATAAATATATACAGTGTATATAAGGCGCTTATAAGCTATTCTGATAGTTATCTGAATTATGGTGTCAGCAGCTATTGCGCAAATGAGTGGATATCCCAAAGAAATCCACTACAAACACAGATGAAAATAAGCAAAACTCAATGTTTGGGTGATCCACCCCACTTTCTGCCTTTATTTTACTTGTTTTATTAGAAATACATTTCTATTTTACAAGTCCCCCTCTCAATCTACAGCCAGAATTTCAGGTTCCCATAGGAAAGTGTCACCCTATAAATTGACACTAAGCGAATATTTTGGAGCCAGTTATCTAACAGGCTCCAGATAAGGTGGGCAAGCAATTCTTTATATATTTTTCTATAACTTTTATCTGGCTACACCAAGTTTTGTTTCCGGTCTCTCTGCTTATACCTGCATATCAACTACTGAGAAACAAACCAAGAAGAAGGTTCCCTGGTGCCACCTTAAAGGTCCAGATCTGCCTTTTGTTTAGAGCCGATGACAAAGCTCTAAAAAATAAAATAAAATGTGAGTTCATTTATATACTCCCTTTAAGAAATTCACATTTCCATAAATTTATCACACTATTATATTCCTATTCATTTTTTTTTTTTTTTTTTTCTTACATGTGGATATTCCCCTATATATAAATTGAGGGGTAAGTGTGAATTTAATCCTAAGTGCTGCACTGGTTTTACCCTGTGTTGGGAAGTCGGGTGGATCACCCAAACACTGAGTTTTGCTTGTCTTCATCTTTGTTTGTAGTGGATTTTTGGGGATATCCACTCATTGGTGCAATAGCTGCTGACAGCATAATTCAGATAACTATCAGAATTGTTTATAAGCGCCTTATATACACTGTTGTGTATTTCTATTGGCATATGCTTACCCAGAATCCCTTGCAGTAGTAATTCCACTGCAAATTTTAGGTGTGTGTGTATTCTCTCCCTCGGAGCATTACAGGTGGGACATCTGAGATCTGTCCAGAAGAGTGCAGTTCTAGGAATAGCTAATATACTGTGCAGAACCCTCAAGCTCCCATGCCTCTGGTAGTGGACCCGAGAATGATGAATAAACATACCACCCAGGAGGGGTGAGAAAATACATTTTATTTTTGTTAATGTGTGTATGAATAGCTGGTATTGAGACAAATCACTAACCTTTCAAAGTCTATAACATTTTCCTGAAAATAATGCTGATGAAATTACTGCATACAACTGGTGAATAGGTTCCCTTTTAAAAAATTAAGAGTTTTCATGTAAAATATCAATGTAACAAACATACCATACAAGCATATACTAATTCACACTTGCCTTGTGCTTTCCAATCAGGTGATCAATCACCTGCATTAGAGAGAGCGAAAAATAAACTATTTTTTATTAAAAGATTTTAGCTTTTTATACATTTTAATCAACCATCCACCCTGTCCCATGCAGTGTTTTGAATGACAAGTTATACAGTTTGTATTGTCTGACAATGGCTTCCACCGAGTTGTCAGCTTTAGCACTCCACAGCCCTTTAACCGGAGAGAGGGGAAAAAACAAACTTAAACTGCAGTTGTTATTGTACTATAGGGAATGAAAGCTAATACAGGTCATTGGTTCCAAATACAGCATCCAATCTGCATGAGCTATCCCCATATGTGCAAATATTCCTAACTCAAAATCACCTATGTTCAAAGGCAACCTGTATAGGTTCTTTGGTATATTAACTTGTAAGGCTAATAAAACAAGAACATAATGCCAAACAACGGCAACTTTAAACAGCCAGAATGGCCATCTAAAGGAAAAGGCCAGAACAGGGCACGGCCAATTAAATGACCAACAATTTCAAAATAGAAAATGAAGATCTTTGCAAATGCTACCCCTGTCTTCTATGCTCTGCTGTAAATTCAAAGATGCAGACTGCTTAAAAAAAATAAAAAATAATAATAAAAAAAAATTATATACATTCCCCCCCCCCCCAGATTTTGGTATATAGTACAAAAAGAGAATATGCTGAGGATACAGAAAAAGTGCACTATATGCAATATAGGTGTTTACTAGCTATTTCGGTTGTACCTCCCATAGTGCTATCCTTTCTCTTCGGGGCAAATTGAATCACAGAGGTTCTTTTGTGGTACGTAGCATACGCCAGTGTCGCTTTCATCAGGCAAGTTCAGTGACCTGAGAGTACTTTGCTGCCTGGGGGATGTAACTTCTTTACTCCTTCAGGGTAACATTGTCAGGATTTGCCAACCTAACCATGATATAATAAGCTCCTTGATGATATAAGTGCCAAGGAAGTCAAGCTCAATCCTTCCTCCTTTTCTACCACGTTTCCTCATATTGTAAAGGAGAACTTCGCCGCCAACTTTGTAGTGTAAATCCCTGTGTTTCTTCTGCATTCTCTTCACATATGCTACCTTATGCTTTCCTGCGACTTGGCTATATTCTCCAGCGTTGCTTCTTCTATCGACTCCCTCTATTTCCTTTCCTCCATATACATTACATAATTCTACTCCACCGGCAGAACGATATTTGACAGCTGGAGAACAAATTGTTTAAATAGTAACACAATATAGTAGGAATGTGTTTTTTATTTTATTATTTTTTAATATATTATATAAAAAATCAACTTTAGTAGTACAATTTTCAAGGAAAAATCAAACTGATAGTTATTTAAAATGCTTACGGAAACATGTTTGTTTGTATATGCACACTACCTTTAAAGACCGTAAAGCAAACCTTACCAGATAATAGTGTAACAACAAATAACATTCAAATGTAATGTGCCACATAAGTTGAACATAGCAAGTAGTCAGAATCAGGTGAGATCTGTATATACAAAACAATTAGTCCATGTAATATAGGCAAATATTTTACTGTGGCTGTGACAGACATTAATAAACAGCTACTCACCGGCAGATCAACGGGAACCCCAGCTGGGAAAACTGCCTCTTTTCCATACATCAGAACAAACTGAGAAAATGTGGTTGTGGTTTGGACCTTTGATCTGATAGAAAATAATGTAGCTTCCAAATAAACGTCCCAGTTGTTCTGTTTTTGTTTACCAATTTAGCGCTCTAGAAATGAATAGAAATATAAACACATTTACAAAACTCTACAAAGTAATGTGACATAGCTCTAAGCCAGTTACAGTGAATCCTGTGGAGCAAAGTTCTAATAAACCCCTTAATGAACACTAAACGTGAATGAAACTTACCTCTTAATATTCATTTGTTTTCTCATTTAGCCCATTTGTCTGCGGTTGATACTATTCCCAGAACACTGCACATCCGGTCGTTAAGATTACACAAAAAATACACAATTCTCATTTAAAAAAGTTACCAAATCATTTGTACATATATGGTAAATGGAAAGTAAAAATTCTCTGCCCTGGTCAGAAAGTATCCTTTTTGGGTAACCATATTGGTATATCAGGGTACAAAGATGACGTCCCACCTCGGCAGCAGTTTTTTGTGTTCAAAGGAAACGCCTCTACCCACTTGGAGAAATAATCCGTGTCCATTAATGTACTAGAAACCATTCACTGTCTTTGGGAAAGGTCATGTCAGGTTAATCCCAACCAGCTTCCAGACACCTAATGGAATGAAAAAAAAATATATATTTATTTGTAATAGACTCATGTAATAACTTTTATGTAGCAACCGTCGGGCACTTTGCGCATTCCTGGATATGTAAGAAATCAGTTAACCTGTGTACAGCATTCATAAAAAATGCAAAACCAAAAAAATATAAACTTTACATTTGTAACCGCAATTAACATTTATGATAGCTTTTTACAATGGTTCAAGAATTGAGTTGAGCGGACACCTGGACAATTTTGTACCTGGCCTATGCTGGTGCAGGAACCCACCCTCCAAGCCACTTGTGAATGATTGGCCTGATAACCGTGGAAATTACCCCTCTTCCTCCTGTGCCACATCTTCTTCCATCGTCCAAAGCGTTTTTTCAAGGAGACACAGAAGCGGGATAGTAAGGCTGAGAACGGAGTCATCGGCACTGGCCATGTTGGTGGAGTACTCGAAACAGTGCAAAATGGCACACGGGTCTCGCATGGAGGCGCACTCATTGGTGGTGAAGTGGTGCTGTTCCGCAGAGCGACTGACCCGTGCGTGCTGCAGCTGAGACTCCACTATTGCCTGCTGCTCGCACAGTCTCTCCAGCATGTGCAAGGTGGAGTTCCATCTTGTGGGCACGTTGCATATGAGGCGGTGAGCGGGAAGGCCGAAGTTACGCTGCAGCGCAGACTGGCGAGCAGCAGCAGGGTAAGAACGCCGAAAGCGCGCACAGACGACCTACACTTTCTGCAGCAGCTCTGATATATCTGGGTAGTTTTTCAGGAATTTCTGCACCACCAAATTCAGTACATGCGCCAGGCAAGGGATGTGCTTCAAACCGGCCAGGCCCAGAGCTGCTATGAGATTTTGCCCATTTTCGCATACCGCCAGGCTTGAGGTTCAGTGGCAACAACCACTCCTCAGTCTGTTCCATGCCCATGCACAGCTCCTGCACAGTGTGGGGTTTTTCCCCCCAAACATGAGTTTTTTTTTTTGTTTGTTTTTTTTTAAAACCGCGTGCTGTTTCCCCCTGGCTGTGGTGAAGGTGTTACGCTGACCGGAAGAGGAGGTGGTAGAGGAGGAAGAAGCGGAGGAGGCGGCAAAGAGAAATGCCCTGCAATCCTCGGTGGCGCAAGGACGTGCGCCAAACTGCTATCCGCCTCAGGCCCAACCGCCACTACATTTGCCAAGTGTGCAGTTAGGGTGATATAGCGTCTCTGCCTGTGCTTACTGGTCCATGTATCAGTAGTTATGTGGACCTTGCCACGGATGGCGTTGCGCAGTGCACACCTCATTTTGTCCGCTAATTGGTTGTGAAGGGATGGCTCGGCTGGGAACCACGTACTGTGGGACCGCCACCGCCATCAGGTCTTGAAATACTGGCATTCAGGGCCAGGTATCGCGGGTGGCTACGGGGGTACTTCCTCTTTCTCTCCAGTGTTTGGGAGATGGACAGCTGAATGCTTCCATGGGACAGTGTGGAGATGCATGGGGACGGTGGTGGACGTGGTGGCGTTGCTGCCACATCCTGTTTGCGGCGTGGCAGGTGCCACTGTCACTCCAGAGGTGGAGGAAGAGGCAGAGACAGCAGCAGAAGAGGAAGCAGGAGGAGCCTGAGACCTTTCTTGGTTTTTGATGTGCTTACTCCACTGCAGCTCGTGCTTTGCATGTAGATGCCTGGTCATGCAGGTTGTGCTCAGGTTTAGCACGTTTATGCCTCGCTTCAGACTCGGATTGCACAGCGTGCAAACCACTCGTCTTGCTGTCAGCACATTGTCTGAAGAACTGCCACGCCTGGGAACTCCTTGGAGCTGGATTTGGTGTGCTCTGTCCCTGGGTGCGGTGAGCAGTAGCAGGCGTACAGTCTAGGGGACGGGCGCTCCGCTTTTGCACCCTGCTCCCTCTTGTGCTGGTGCCTCTGTGTGACCACCGCCTCTTCCTCCAAACTGCACACGTCACTCGCATGACCTTCATTCCATGTGCGGTCTAGGACCTCATCATCCTCCACATCATCTTCCACCCACTCCTAGACCCTGCCCTCCTTGCCGGTCTGCACACTGCAGAAAGCCACAATAGTTGGCACTTGTGTTTCATCATCAGAGATGTGCTGCGGTGGTGCTTGCATGTCCACATCCTGACACATAAATGGTTGTGCATCAGTGCATTCAATCTTTTCCACTTCTGGGGCAGGGCTCGGTGGATGGCTCACGGAAACCCCGCCAGCAGTCATCAAAAAGCATAAGAGACTGCTGCATGACTTGTGGCTCAGACTGCTTGGCTGATTTGCAAGGTGGTGAGGTGAAAGACAGATGGCCATGGGCTGCAGGGGGCCGAGTGGGAGACTATGTGAAGGAACTGCAGGCACTCAGCCACCCAATCTACTATAGCCTGTACCTCACCATTCGTACAGCGGCATTCGGGCCTACCAAATAACGCTGAAGGTTCTGTCGCTTACTCGCACCTGAGGAAGGTGACAATGTAACCGCCAATCAACAATTAAGTTCACTGACTGTAAGGCAGTGCCGGTGTCCTAAAGAGAAAAACATTTCTAGATGTCACACAACAGTGTCGGGTGTAATTAATAGTTACTTCACTGTCTCAAAAAATGTGAATTTGTCAAACAATGTAACAGTAGTATTTAACGGTTTTATTGGACTGCAAGAAATGCACCGCAGGCCGCAAATGTACTAGTTAGCACCAAAAAAAGAATTTTTCAAAGTGCGATGTTACCACAGTATTTGACGGTTCGATTTGACTCTCAGATCTGAAGTGCACGCCCCAAATTTACATTTTAGCACCAAAAAAATTAGAATTTGTCAAACTGCAATGTCACAGGAGTATTTAAAAATGCCTAGATGTTGCCCACTGTGCTACCAGAACAGGATTAAAGTAATGTGCCTGGCACACATGCAGTTGCAAGTGCCCACCTAACAGACTGCTTATTTCTCTGTGGCACTGGGCTCAGGGCAGGGTACAAATATGTAGTATAGCACCCACAAAAATAATCGCTGTAGTTTGCAACCAGCATTCTTTCCTAATCTGTTCCTCAGAGCTGCAGCATTCTCTCCCTACACTAAGCGCTCATGTGACGTGCGGCGCTACGTGACTCCAGCTTATATAGAGGCTGGGTCACGTGCGGCACTGGCCAATCACAGCCATGCCATTAGTAGGCATGGCTGTGATGGCTTCTAAGGGCACACGAGTCAAATGCTTGTTTGTTGGCTGCCCTGCAGCTTTTCAAAACACGCCATTAAATCGCCGAACTCGCAAAACCTCAGCACATAACTATACTTGACACAGGGTCCTGTCACTATGACAAAAAGATGCAGTAAAGAGTCGAATTATTATAATGAACAATACCGAGGCAATAGCCACTTAACAATTATCTTCGTGTATCTACAGACTACTTTAACAAGGAGCTTTATCGTGTATAGTATCTACAGACTACTTATGTACAACTTGGTATACTACTATAACAAGGAGTTCTATCGTGTATTAGTTGTTAAAATAACCGCATTATGTAACATACTGTAATTATATTGCAAATTTCATACTGTACCGCTATACCAGTCCTAATGACTCATGGTTTTCTCAGTATCCTACTTGTACACTCGAACTATTACATGCTGTATCTTTATCTGAAAAACAATTTAAAAAATCGCCGAACTCGAACTGTTACTGAAATGTTCGGGGTAAAAAATCGTAATGTTCGGTACGAACCCGAACTTTACAGTTCGGGTTCGCTTCCCTCTGTACAAGAATGTTTACCATCAAGATCAAAACTCCCACAGCTGCTGGTTGCTGTGATGCATTATATGGGTATTCCATTGGGCTCCTTGTTCATGGATATACATCTTCAAGAGCATACTATTAAACAAAAAAAATGCACACACACAAGTTTTAATTGAAAGTTGTGCACATAAGTTTAATTGAAAACTTTTTTTTTTTTTTTTTCAAGGCACGCTTGCCTCCAGTTGTTGTACTTTCAAAAGATAGTTCTGTTCATGTCCCGGTGGGTCAGTTGGCACAATAACCTTCGTGACAATCTAAATTATTTGGGAAAACACAATTGTCTTTGATATGAATTTTTGGTGTATAAAGCATATGTTCTGCGATGTCATAGGGATGTAGTTAAATATCTGTATGTAACGAAATTACATAAATTCTAACCGCACATAAAACAAGTAAAGAAAGGTTAATGTAGTCCTAGAATACCACTAAAATCCAGTGAGCTCTGAAGTTCACAGGGTATAACCATAGATCTTGCCCAGGAATCTTCATCTGAAGAATATGGAGAAATCAGACATTTTGTTTGTATTTTATATATATATTTTTTTTAAATTGACTGAGTTTCTTTGCTGAATTAATTAGCATATGCTTACCCAGAATACCTTGCAGTAATACCACTGCAAATTTGAGATTTCTGTGGGAAAAGAAAATCTTATGGTTTGACAGGTGTGTGTAGATCTGTGTTTAACAATGCATTGACACATGTATATGCAGTAGTAGTCCCAGCTGTGATGGGAGCACACGGGGGCTGTGACTCCCAAGTTGGAGGAGTGGCTTCAACAGATTACAGGTGGGACATCTGAGATCTGTCCAGAAGAGTGCAGTTCTACGAACAGCTAAGATACTGTGCAGAACCCTCAAGCTCCCATGCCTCTGGTAGTGGACCCGAGAATGAGGAGTAAACATACCACCCAGGAGGGGTGAGAAAATTAAATTTTATTTTTGTTAATGTGTGTATGAATAGCTTTTGAGACAAATAACTAAGCTTTCCAAGTCTATCAAATTTTCCTAAAAATAATGCTGATGAAATTACTGCATCCAACTGGTGAAAAGGTTCCTGTTTTAAAAGATTAAGAGTTATGTAACAACATTTCCTATTTTGCCTTCCCCCAGAGTCAATCTTCTACTCTGTTTGGACATTTTGTTAATAATTTATTTTCCCATTCATTTGAAAAAAAAACGAAGTACCGAACACTGGTAACCCCTTGGCTCATTAAGTTCAAACAAACCACAGGAATTCAGTGCTCTTTTTGTGACCGCCGTTCGTGTAACCGAACGCCATGTGGTGGAGAAAACAGCAGCCATCTTGTTGCACAAAAGCAGGCAGCGGGACTTGGTCGTCGAGTGTCTGGAACTCTGAGGTGGCCACTCGACGGCCCGAACACTGGGGAAAACATACGAATGCCTGCTTCTAGTTGTGGCAAGCCAGGAGAACCCTGTTTGACCGATTATTCGAGAACTCCCGAACAAACCCCACACTATGAGCCAGGGGACCCCTTTGCCCTTTATATTCGTAAACCATGTCATTTCGTATAAAAACTCTCAAACTAGACTGACTGCTACCCATGAAACTATGGAACTATTTCTGGTCAGACTTCTCCGGAGCAGTCAGTCAATTCTTCTCCCCCTCCCCCCGTGGTGATTGAACTATGTTTGTGGGATCTGAGCTCTTTTTGGATATGTTGTGCTCTCATATCCAAGCTATGGAGTTTCGGTTGCACGAAATTACTTTTGTATTTTAAAGTGTTTTTGTAAAGTTTTAAGTGAATATTTTCTGTAATTGGAGATAATTGAGCTTAAGCCAGCCACTTAACTAAATTATCTCCCTGATTCAGAGGAGGGATTGTATTTGTATTGGGAGTGTCACACTTTGTAACCTTGTTATTGTTTTTGTGTCCCTGTCCCAAACAAGGTCCATGTGGGTGTACACCTTGCTTGAGGACTTGCATAAAAGGCCAGCTGTGGCTTCCATTAAACAGAATGCTTTACCCCTTCATGAAGTCTTGGCTCATGTTTTGGGGGATTGGGAGTTATAATCACTACAACTTCTATGCTCGGATGTTGGGAGATTCTACACGTGTATATACTCAGCCGGAGTAAAGGGGATACGTTACAAGTTATAATGTAGAATAACAATACAACAAGCACAACACAAGCATACACTAATTCACACTTGCCTAGTGCTTTCCAATCAGGTGATAAAGGTATGCATCAATCACCTGCATTAGAGAGAAAAATAAACTTTTTTTATTAAGAGATTTTTGCTTTTTATACACTTTCAACTATGCAGACTCTGCCTCCTCAACCAGCCACCCTGTCCCATGCAGTGTTTTGAATGACAAGTTATACAGTTTGTATTGTCCGACAATGGCTTCCACCGAGTTGTCAGCTTTAGCACTCCACAGCCCTTTAACTGGAGAGCAAAAACCAAGAAACTTAAACTGCAGTTGTTATTGTACTATTGGAGCCAAAAGCCAATACCGGTCAAGTATGCCTTATCTTCAAATTCTAAAGTATCCAAAAGCATTGGTTCCAAATACACCATCCAATCTGCATGAGCTCTCCTCATATATGCAAATATTCCTAAATCAAAATCACCTATGTTCAAAGGCAACAGGGCATGGCCAATTAAATGACCAACAATTTCAAAATCGAAAAATGAAGATCTTTGCAAATGCTACCTGTCTTATATGCTCTGCTGTAAATTCAAAGATGCAGACTGCTTAAAAAACCCAAAAACAACCAATATAAAACTTAAGGAACTACATTTTGGAATATAGTGCAAAAAGAATATGCTGAAGATACAGAATAAGTGCACTATATGCAATATAGGTGTCTGCTAGCTATTTAGGTAGGGAGTTTGGTTGTACATCCATAGTGCTATCCTATCTCTTCGGGGCAAATTGAATCACAGAGGTCCAGGATTTGCCAACTTAACCATATTGCCACACAGCTCCTTGATGATATAAGTGCCAAGGAAGTCAAGCTCAATCCTTCCTCCTTTTCTACCACATTTCCTCATATTGTAAAGGAGAACTTCGTCACCAACTTCGTAGTGTAAATCCCTGTTTCTTCTGAATTCTTTGCATATGCTACCTTATGCTTTTCCTGCGACTTGGCTATATTCTCCAGCGTTATGTTATGTAATTCTTCTCCTCCGGCAGAACGATATTTGACAGCTGGAGAACAAATTGTTTAAATAAATGGTAACACACAATACAGTAGGAAATTTTTTTTTTTTTTTAAACAAGTGGAATGTAAGAATAACTTAAAAGTGAATCCTGTGGAGCAAAGTTCTAATAAAACCCTGAATGAAAACTAAACGTGAATTAAACTTACCTCTTAATATTATAATTTGTTCTCATTCAGCCCGTTTGTCTGTGGTTGATACGCCGCTGTCACGCTTCTTTCTATTCCCAGAACACTGCACATCCGGTCGTTAAGCTTATAAGAAACAAACATACTTATATATAATTCTCATTTAAATAAGTTACCAAATCATTTGTACATATATGGTAAATGGAAAGTAAACATACTTGATTAAAAAAATTCTCTGCCCTGGTCAGAAAGTATCCTTTTTGGGTAACCATGTCGGTATATCAGGGAACCAAGATGACGTCCCACCTCGGCAGCAGTTTTTGACTTCAAAGGTAATGCCTCTACCTACTTAGAGAAATAATTCGTGGATGTTAAAATGTACTGGAAACCATCCACTGTCTTTGGGAAAAGGGCCTGTCGGGTCAATCCCAACCAGCTCCCATACAGACACCGAATGGGATGTAAAGATATATATTTGTAATAGACCAATGGAATAACTTATGTAATAATATTGTAGACATTTACCTTAATGCACTGTAATGGCTGAAGAGCTAACAGAGGCTTTCCAACCGTCTGGCACTTTGCGCATTCCTGGATCTGTAAGACATCAGTTGTTAAACTGTGTACAGCATTCATAAAAATTGCAAAACAGAAAGTGTGTACCCAGTTTTCAATATCTTTTGTCATTCCATGCCAAAAGAATCATGAGGAGATAGCCAACTGCGTCTTGATAATCCCTGAATGCCCTCCAATTGGTGCAGAATGAAATTCTTAAAATATCCTTCTCGCTTCTTTGTATTTTAAGACTTTCTACCGACAAAGAGCTTTTCTTTTGTAATAATTCAAGGGCAACATTCTTCCAAAGCAACTAACATTGCTTATATTGATAATACTCGCCCTTTAATGTATATTTGGCAGTGGCCTTTCTAAAGCATTGCCTCTGCGATGTATTCTTCCCGGATGGGTATTCTCCTACTGAGAGGAATTGGAAGATGTCTTCATATTTCTTCTCCATACCTATAAATCTAGAATTACCATTTTCATGTAAACTATTATCCTTCACAGCTGTCATTAGCCATGTACTCAGATTAATAAACAATCGACAAATGTAGACAATAAAAACTACCCTCATTACCATATGTAAACATTAACTTAAACTATCACTTTCACACTGGTAAAGGAAAGATGCCCCACCACTCTGTGTAAAGTCTGCTTACACTACACACTACATTGCAACAGATCTAAATTAACTGCAAAGCATATGAGGAGAAAACTGTGAAGTGTGATAAGTCACAACATGATATGGGTATATTACTCCGTTGGGGAATCTAATCATTTTTCTCATTTACCTAAATAGATGTAAATAACAGTCAGCATAATTCTCATGCCAACTATTAAGAGTACAATTCAAATTTTATTGAACAAACCTCCTAATGATAACAGTATTTTAAACAAACTTACAATGCACTGTTCCAAATTATTACGCACAGTAAGTTTCAAAACACTTTATAGGTTGTAAAGAACGGAAAATTGTCATTTGTGTTTGCAGCATATTTACTGAAATCAAAAGCTATTTTAATCAAACTTATAACATTTCAAATTTTTAATCATTTTAACATAGGACCCCTTATTTGATAGCAGCTTCACAAGTCTTGCATCCATTGATTTATGGACTGTTTCTGCTTGAATTTGTTTGCAAGATGTCAGAATAGCCTCCCAGCGCTGCTGTTTGGATGTAAACTGCCTCCCACCCTCACATATCTTTTGCTTGAGGATGCTCCAAAGGTTCTCAATAGGATTGAGGTCAGGGGAGGATGGAGGCCACACCATGACTCTCTTTTTTTATCCCCATAGCAGCCATTAATGCAGAGGTATTCTCTGCAGCATGAGATGGTGCATTGTCATGCAGGAAGATGTGTTTTTTTTTGTTTTGTTTTTTTAACGGAAAGCATAGTTCTTCCTTCTGTACCTGCAAAGAAAGTGGTCATTCAGAAACTCCACATACTTTGCAGAGGTCATCTTTACATCTTCGGGGACCTTAAAGGGGCCCACCAGGTCTCTTCCCATGATTCCGGCCCAAAACATGACTCCACCACAGTCTTGCTGACGTCGCAGCCTTGTTGGAACAGGGTGGCTGTCCACGAACCATCTGGACCATCCAGGGTTGCATGGCACTCATCAGTGAACAGGATTGGTTGAAAATTAGTCTCCATGTATTTTTCTGCCCAATGCAGCTGTTTCTGCTAGTGAGCATTGCTTAGTGGTGGCCGAATAGAAGGTTTATGCATGGTTGCAAGACTCTGGAGGACTCGACACCTTGATGTCAGTGGGACTCCAGAGGCAACAGCAGCTTCAAATGTTTGCTGTTATGTAATGGTATTTGGTCTGGTAGAAATCTTCCTCAATGTGCCTTTATCTGCACGAACCCGTCTGTGCTCTGAATCAGCCATAAATCTCTTAATTCTTATTCTGTATCTCTTAATTTTGCGATGATCACGCTTAAGTTTTCGTGAAATGTTTTCATACCTCGTCCAAGGCATTGAACAATTTCACTCTTTTCGGCGTCAGAGAGATCCTTTTTCTTCCCCATATTGCATGAAAATGGTGCTCTGCCTTATAAGTAGTAGCCTTTAGTAGTTTTTCTTTAAATTGAGCTCATCTGGCAATCTAATTATCACAGGTGTCCGAGATTGTTTTCAGTGATCAAAAGAGCCCTGGGACACAATGCCATCCATGAGTTAAACTGAAAAACAAAATATTTAAGCTTTGTGACACTTAAATAGAATTTGCATAATAATTTGGAACAGGGTGTACAGGCAAGGGCTACTATAAAAATGATTCTGGCATGCAAGTATAGGATCATGCATCAACAGTAGATTGTGCGCCCACCTGGATGAATCCCCTTGTTCAGAGGTTGATCATAGTTACGAAAGAAAAATGTAACTGCCTTTCATGATACCTGTCCCTCGCGGCGCCGTGCATTCACAGAAATGTGTTGATGTACACCTTTTATCCATAACTTTATGCTGCCTTATTATGGCATCCCATATAATGTGAAACCCTCCAATTATTCTTTTTATAGTGTCAGCCCATATGTCTCTTTTTGATATGTACAGGCTTGTGACATCGCGGTCCTCTGTGACCAATTCCTACCCATTATAGGGGGTGTGTGTGTGTGTGTGTGTGTATGTGTATATATATATATATATATATATATATATATTATTCCAAAATATTGTTGTATCCTTGCGCGCACACACACACACTCTCCAATAATATTGTGCCTGGTGCTATTAAGCCAATGCCAAAAATATAAGGTACAAAAAGCAAGCACTCACGTTCTTTTCTGGTCTCTTTAAAAGGTTGTTCTTTATTTCATAGGTTAAAACTTGATGTGATCGACGTTTCAGCCAAACTTCATGGCTTTCATCAGGATCTTAACAGCTCCTGTTAAGATCCTGATGAAAGCCATGAAGTTTGGCTGAAACATCGATCACATCAAGTTTTAACCTATGAAATAAAGAACAACCTTTTAAAGAGACCAGAAAAGACCGTGAGTGCTTGCCTTTTGTACCTTATATTTTTATATATATATATTTCCTTGTTTCCTTGCCCGCTCTTGTTTCCTTGCCCGCTCTTGTTTCCTTGCCCGCTCTTGTTTCCTTGCCCGCTCTTGTTTCCTTGCCCGCTCTTGTTTTTTGTTACCTGAGTGTTTATACAGTGTATTGTATTTCCTGTTTCCTGACCTTGGCTTGTTTGATTGTTCTTGTTCTGTTATCCTGATCTTGGCCTGGCTATCAATTCCGTGTATTTCTGTAATCCTGACCTCTGCTTGTCTCTCGTTTATTCATCTGTCTCAGTCACTAGCCCGGCCACTCTAAGGACCGGTACGTATACCTTTACGGTTACCTGTTAGGTTTCCGTGTTAGGGTAACTCTAATCCCCACACTAGCACTTGCTGATAAGCGTGCAAAATTGGGTTATTTGACCATGATAGAGCGGCAAAATTGGGTTATTTGACCATTTTATATTTCCGAGAGTCTACAGGTTCTTGGACTACTGAAGGGGTTGGGTTGCATTCGGTTTGCATATCTACAAACAATAGCAAGCACTTACAGCTATAGCAGCTATAGCAAGCACTTACAGCAACTGAGGAAGCCTCTATAAGAGGTGAAACGCGTTTTGCTACCAGAGATTATCTCTTCAAGATTACCTTCAATTGTAAGGTTTCTGCTTTTTTATATTTTTGTGCACTTTACTAATAAAGCACTTATTTATTATTTATACTTACCTGTGAGAGGACATCTTACTATCCATCACCTCCTGGCAGTATAAAGAAGGGAGTGGGAACCCAAATCCCACAATGCTGGATGATTGAGCTTTATCCCATAAACTCTAGCTTTGTGAGTTTATTTTCACATATTTTCTCCATACTTATAAGGGATCCAGACAATATTGCACTATTATGTGTTTTGTTTTACCTTATCTCTAGGTCATTGTTCCATTTATTGTAAACAAGAAGACACTCCACCTTATATTGTATGTATATTCGGTTTGCATATCTAGCTGTTAAATCAGCCCTTTTTTCGTTTTGTCAATAAAGCGCAGTGCTATACAACGGATATACTAACAAAGAAGTAATTGAAACAAGACAAGTTGGATGCACAGGAACAGAGGATGTTGAGGACCCTGCTCAAACAAGCTCACAATCCAGAGGGAGTGCGGTAAAGAGACACCAGGGGTAAGTGTAGGTAGCGTAGATTAGTTTACAGACGTTTTTTTGATGACATTTGTAGGATAGGAAACTAGGTGGGTTACCATGGAGCAGGGAGGGAAAGCTATTACCTGTTTAATTTATATGCTTTTCTAAAGTAGTGGGATTTCAATGATTTGTGAAGGAATGGCAACTGGTTGGAAGGCTAAAGGAGCAGGAAGAAACTTTTAGATTAGTTGATATCCCTTTAAATAAAGTGGATGAAAATCTAAAGGTGGAACACAACTGCAGACTAACCTTTTTGAATATATTTAGGAGTTAGGAAGAATTTTGGATTTTGCACAATATCTACTTTGTATGGGAAAGGAAAAGTCCTCCTGTTTGTGAAATGCCTTACAGCAAGGTTCAAAGCAAGATATGCAGGCAGTTAAGGGGAAACAGTACACAATAAAGTGTATTTTGTGTGTATAAACTGTGGATATGTAATAAAATGTATTTATATACCATACAGATTCTTCTTAAATGTAGTGCACTATGGTTTGTGCACAAATTAATATACATGCCTAAAAACACTCCAGGTGCTATCTCACACATTTTCTAGAGCCTGAATTTACTGGCTCAAGTATATCGGCATAGGTGTGATTTTTGAAATCTTGGCGCAGAGATTTCAGCAGATGGTCACGCCAAAAGAAGTAAAATAAAGGCACCACTTATGAGAATAATATAAACAGATTGTTTTGAAAAAAAAAAAACTGTTTACATGTAAGTAAAGTGCCACGTCAGTCTCACAAGTGAAGGTGCACAACATGTTTTAACATTCTCGTCTACCTCCGGTGCATATACTTGTGTGGAAATGTCTGTTTATAAAGGCCATTTTCTGTTTGGCCATGCCTCCTTGCATCCATTGTTCGGCCCTGTGTCCTTGCATCCTTCTGGCGCTGTCATTCTTAATTATACCCATTGCAGTGGCCATATTGGTTCTCGCGACGGTGTAGAATGTAATGGCTGGTTCCACACCTTACTGTCCCAATTAGTGTTGGTCCTCTTCTGGACACACTTTTTTTTTTTTTTCCTCCAGTTCGCCTGATATATCTCAGCATCCATACTGCTCACACTGCCACCATATTGACCCAACGTCAACAGAAAACAAGTAAAATACTACTAAAAGGATATATTAAAAATTAGATTTCAAAAACAATTTCACCCTTCTACAGTGTTTCCATCTCTAATATCCATTTTATCTCAAGTGGTTCTCCCTATAGATTGCAGCCACAGTCACAATTTAAAAGATAAATAACGTTTCTAGTATTAAAAGAAATAAAAAGTTGATCTTATTTCGCTCTCTGCAGGCATTGCCTGTAGTTATAAGAAAAAGCAAAATGAAAAACCTCTTAATTCTGCTCTACGTAATTTAATTATTTGCCCCCACTGTATACTATATTTTTTTTTATTGCCTATATAATTCATCAAATCATTTGTGCTAATCTTTACATAAAATTTTGTTTAAAAAAAGACTTTGAGAATTAAAATCCAATACAAATACAATGATCAGATAGTATTTGTATGTAATTTTAATTATCAAAGTAATATTTTTAATAAGTTTTTGACTCCTCGATGGCAGAGAATTGAGCAGGGAGACTGCTCTATACACAGAAACTGCCTAATTAGGCTGGACTACTTATCCCTATTATATCCCTTTAAATCTGAATGTAAACCCCGAAGGGAAAAGGGTGTATTTCTGTGTTGAACCTTTTTTTTAGATCAGCTTTCTTTTGTCTGTTTTTCCATTTAGATTTCATTCACAAAGTTTAATATAAAAAAACCCTTCTTGCAGGGCAGGTGCCCTAATCTGACATTGTTGTGCATGACAGGTAGTAATGATGGACAATTAGATTGGTCTACCACTTTAGTCCCTTGGATAAGTAGATTTCTGTAGGAAAAAGAGGATCAAACTGCTTTATTTTTGTATTGAGGTAGACTAAAGTGCTGGTCCTGGATCGGGGGTTATAGGAGGTGGGAACAGCTGCACCACAAACACACTTTAATAATCTTAATACATTGTTTAACTTGTACCCATAAGAGTCAAAAAGTGGGAAGCACATGTACAAAATTTCGCTTTTGGATACTCTTCCTGCATGCAAGCTCTGAATCATTTTATTTTTCCCCACATATTCACTCCATTGTTAAAGCCTTGACCTCTACAATCCTCCATATTAATGTCATGTTTGTTCAGTCTTAATCACAGCATATCTGCTATTTCCTATCCAGTCTTGGAAGGAATAAATTCAATAAACCTTTCTTCAGTACCTAGATCTCGGTACACACCTTAAAACTATTACATTTTGTTCTGTATGTGAAACACCTGGTTTTGCATTACATATAACCGACAAATTTCATTTTCCCTTTCTATCAGTATTGTATGCAGAACATGCTTTGCACATAGGTTTATGATCTAGTTTTGTACTGCGCAGGATAAATAGTGTGCATGCAGTTTTTCCTTTCTCTTGACTTTTTTTTTTCACTCACTTTAAATGTTCTTGGAGAACTTAATCACAGTGTGCTATTAAGTCAAGTTGACCAAAGAATTTATAAGAACCGATATAACAAAAAAGAATTGTAGGGAAGTGAGCAAAATAAATGGAGTATTCCACAGATAATTATACAATAGCTAAACAATGAATGTGTAACCTTTCCAAAATAAGTCAAGTTTAGTGATGTCGCGAACATAAAATTTTCGATTTGCGAACGCGAACTTCCGCAAGTGTTCAAACTGGCGAACCGCCATAGACTTCAATAGGCAGGCAAATTTTAAAACCCACAGGGACTTTCTGGCCACAATAGTGATGGTAAGTTGTTTCAAAGGGACTAACACCTGGACTGTGGCATGCCGGAGGGGGATCCATGGCAAAACCCCCATGGAAAATTACATAGTTGATGCAGAGTCTGGTTTTAATCCATAAAGGGCATAAATCACCTAACATTGCTAAATTGTTTGGAATAACGTGCTTTAAAACATCAGGTATGATGTTGTATCGATCAGGTAGTGTAAGGGTTACGCCCGCTTCACAGTGACAGACCAAACTCCCCGTTTAACGCACCGCAAACAGTCCATTTGCACAAGGTTGGATACCAAGCTAGCCATGTCCCGTTCCTTGTCCTCACTGTCATTGAAGGTTTCTTCCTCCATCCAGCCACGTACAACACCAAGGGTCCCCAAAAGGTGACAAGCCCCCTGGGACGCCTGCTGTGTTTGGTCTTCCAATTCCTCAAAGCCACCTTCCTCCTCTGACTCCTCTTCTTCAGACTCCCCTCTCTGCGTTATAAGGTGTGTTAAGTAGTATTATGGGGACGTGTATATGGCATCAATTTTAGGAACCGGGAGATGGAAAAAGATGCTTGTTCGATGTTCCTACTTGAAATTTGGGGCACTGTGCGTGCAATCTAATGTGCCACCAGATAGGAGTGGTGTGTTAAGTAGTACTATTCTTATCAGTTTAATCCCAATGTCACTGTGGTGTATCACCAAATCAATATATATTACACAAGGTTCGTCTACATTAAAATCTCACCCACGGTTAGGCCTTCACATCTAGTAATGGCTCACTGCTGCAAGTTCAACATCATATCCACCAAGGAAGAAAAGGAAGCAACAGACAGTAACATAGTTCACCAAATAGCACACGGCGTCTGCTTTGTAGCACAGCCAAGAAGGAACAGAGGAATGGAGATAGGGGGAAGTGGTTATCTCTCTCCTGACTTGTAAAGGTATTGAATTACCCAATTACCATATCAAAGGGTAAAGCTTATCCCCTGTAAGAAAGGCATACATGAGCTTGGTCACGTGACCCCTAGTCACCATATTAGTTTGACAGAATGTCACCACATTCCTTCACTTTTTCTTCTTTTATGTTGAGCACATTTAAAAATAAACTCTCTTATCTATCTAAACTATGAGATCTGAAGTAGGAAAGGGGAGCACAGGAATTATAGTGAGTGATATAAGCAAGGTGAAAAAAGTCAAATAGGGGTTGCGTCACCCCACATTCCCCCACTTTAACTTCTATGTTGCTCCATTATCTAGTTATCCCTCTAGTACAAGAGAACCCAGTGGGAGCAAAAACCTGATATACAGGAGAAATTCAACCCACTGTCCCTTCCGGAATAGTTCCCTCAGCGACATAAGTTCTCCTGTATTTTCCTATGGCTGTCAATTCACATATTATACAAAGTGTCACAAAAAAAACAGAACTTATAGAATTTAGGTGAGTGTGTGTGCAATGTAAAACTTTATTGAAGAATGTATGAAAGAGAGAGTATTATGTAATTATGAGCATGAGTACTAGCGGCAAAGTTTGTAGGACTGGATGTGATATTTGCAGAATTCCATACTCTCATTCCAGTTCCGACTCCTCCCAGTAGAGCTGCAAATTGTCCCGTTTTTCCTTACACCCTGCTTTGCCTAAAACACTGTTGCCGTTGTTCCGGACACCTTGGAGGAAAAGAAGGAATATTAAATATATTAAAATATAGACTAATCTTCTCCCTTATTTGGAGTATGTTCTGGCCGTATTGCCTGTCTCCCATCCCTACTGTGATACAGCTTATACTTAACCATCCTGTAACAAGGATCCACTACGATCTTCTGACACACATCATCATCCTAATACAGCTTTGCCTTGCTCTGTGGGAACACTAGATCTCATCATTAGAAAGGTATAGCTAAATGGGAGACTGGAAGACTGAGAGAACGAAACAAAAGAAAAACATACATACAGATGTAGAGAGCAACACAAAATTGAGTGTTATTGATTGCTGAGACCCCCCAATTGATCAATCTGTTCCTCCTCTCTCAACTGTTCCCTCAGCGCTTTCACGTCTGCCTCCAATCTTTTAGTCTGTCTCCTTTAGGTCCCAGTAGTCTCTTCCCTTCTTTATTCCTCCAATTATCCCAATTCCGTCTATTGGTCTGATGCTCATCCCATCTATGGTTCCTTCTCCAATTATTCTCCTAATAACGTTCCTGTTTCTCAGTTTTTCTCCCCAATTGTGATTTTCCCAGTTAATCTGTCCTTTTTAGCCTCTCCCAGGTATTTTTATTCCAATTATTGATTACCTTAGGCCCCTCCCATCTATTCCTCCAATTATCTCCCATTACATTCCTATGGTCCCTCTGTGAATCTCTCCATCTTTTGTCAAAGTCCTGTTTTGGTCTCCAGTTCTCATTATCCCTCTTGTTCTGGGGTACATCCCACCTCTGGCTTCTCCATTTACCATCTATATCTTTACCAGAGTCGACCTTGAATGTTCTTATGGCTGAAACAGAGAAGGCCTGTTCTGAGGAAGGATGCTTGATCCACCAATTGTGAGCTCTAGTTAGTACCATTTCTAAGTCTGCTCCTCACAAATTCTTGACACTCACAGGGAAGGGCTTCCATTACTTTAGCAATGTGTTCTGGTGAGCCCAAGGCCAGAGGCTGTTGAGGTTGGCATAGCATATACCAGAACAATATCCTTTGAGCTACCTCTCTAGGACCATCTGCTGGCCTCATCATAATAACTATTTCTTTCTCCGTGCTGAGTAGATAGAAAATCGTTGCAACAATTCTTCCTGCCTGATCAGACACACTGTTATTAAATCCAAATAGTCTGCTAGCCAAGGGACCCATAGCATATTCTAACAGTTCTTTCCATTCTTCTAAGTTAAGACCTCCTTTTTTTGCTCTATTTGCTCCCCTCATAAACCAATGTGTAAAGGTGTTAAAGTCGACAGTTGGCATACTTCCCCACCATTTCTGGAAATTATCTTTTGTCTGTGATTGACATAGTCCTTTTCTGTCTAGAGAAGCTAGTAGGCATTTCTCTTACATTAAAATGTTCAGTTATTATTATAGGGGCTTGTGGGACACAATTTACAACTGGCACATTTCCCTTGTGTTTTGTTCCCAGCACTGGTTCTTTACTTTCAGATATAAAATAAGACTGGTCTGGGCATACTTTAGGAATCTCCTTATCCCATTTATTTGTGTTTTTTTTTAATTTTCATTTTATATTCCATGACTAGGTCTTGGAGTTCAGTGATCTTAGCAATATATGCATCTCTCTGTTCTATTTCTCTTAACTCCTTTTCTAGTTCCCCAACAATTGTAGTTGTTCTCAAAGCTGCAATTTTTAAACAATCCCTTTTGTCCATTGCTTCCATTTTATTTGTTTCCAAATTATGCTGCCGTAATTCTACAACTGTCTATATTAGGCCTCCTATTGTGGCTACAACAGCTTGTGTGACCAAACCTTTTCTTTTCTTTGTTCTATACTTTTTGTTATTTACAATTTGTTAGTACATTTATTATCTCCTCTTTTTCACTGTCTGGGTTTGCTGGCTCTGGGAAGCTCATATGGACCATAATGTTTTTGAATGTCTCCTAAAGTACTCACGTACTTCTGTGGAAAAGTATTTGGCCCCTTGAAAAGACATTCCTACTCTTTTACTCACCCAAGTAAGAACCCAATTTAAATCAATTTGCAACTAAAGTAGCACGCTTCTGAATAGCCAACAATAGTTGGTCTATTCAGAAGGCCAGGTGTAAATAGAAAAAACAAACCAAAACTCAATTACCTTCGTATATTAAAATATAGCAAGGCCTGGAGGGTAGGATTTATACCTGAACTAGGATATTCAAGACACACAAAGTATTTTAAATTTGACATACTGCACTATTATTGTCCAAATTCTATCTTTTTTAAGGTCGACACTAACTACTGTACTATTTGGACTATCTTGTATGTATATATTTTTTCCTTTGTTACTAAATACTCTATACAGGGAGTGCAGAATTATTAGGCAAGTTGTATTTTTGAGGATTAATTTTATTATTGAACAACCATGTTCTCAATGAACCCAAAAAACATTAATATCAAAGCTGAATATTTGTGGAAGTAGTTTTTAGTTTGTTTTTAGTTTTAGCTATGTTAGGGGGATATCTGTGTGTGCAGGTGACTATTACTGTGCATAATTATTAGGCAACTTAACAAAAAACAAATACATACCCATTTCAATTATTTATTATTACCAGTGAAACCAATATAACATCTCAACATTCACAAATATACATTTCTGACATTCAAAAACAAAACAAAAACAAATCAGTGACCAATATAGCCACCTTTCTTTGCAAGGACACTCAAAAGCCTGCCATCCATGGATTCTGTCAGTGTTTTGATCTGTTCACCATCAACATTGCGTGCAGCAGCAACCACAGCCTCCCAGACACTGTTCAGAGAGGTGTACTGTTTTCCCTCCTTGTAAATCTCACATTTGATGATGGACCACAGGTTCTCAATGGGGTTCAGATCAGGTGAACAAGGAGGCCATGTCATTAGATTTTCTTCTTTTATACCCTTTCTTGCCAGCCACGCTGTGGAGTACTTGGACGCGTGTGATGGAGCATTGTCCTGCATGAAAATCATGTTTTTCTTGAAGGATGCAGACTTCTTCCTGTACCACTGCTTGAAGAAGGTGTCTTCCAGGAACTGGCAGTAGGACTGGGAGTTGAGCTTGACTCCATCCTCAACCCGAAAAGGCCCCACAAGCTCATCTTTGATGATACCAGCCCAAACCAGTACTCCACCTCCACCTTGCTGGCGTCTGAGTCGGACTGGAGCTCTCTGCCCTTTACCAATCCAGCCACGGGCCCATCCATCTGGCCCATCAAGACTCACTCTCATTTCATCAGTCCATAAAACCTTAGAAAAATCAGTCTTGAGATATTTCTTGGCCCAGTCTTGACGTTTCAGCTTGTGTGTCTTGTTCAGTGGTGGTCGTCTTTCAGCCTTTCTTACCTTGGCCATGTCTCTGAGTATTGCACACCTTGTGCTTTTGGGCACTCCAGTGATGTTGCAGCTCTGAAATATGGCCAAACTGGTGGCAAGTGGCATCGTGGCAGCTGCACGCTTGACTTTTCTCAGTTCATGGGCAGTTATTTTGCGCCTTGGTTTTTCCACACGCTTCTTGCGACCCTGTTGACTATTTTGAATGAAACGCTTGATTGTTCGATGATCACGCTTCAGAAGCTTTGCAATTTTAAGAGTGCTGCATCCCTCTGCAAGATATCTCACTATTTTTGACTTTTCTGAGCCTGTCAAGTCCTTCTTTTGACCCATTTTGCCAAAGGAAAGGAAGTTGCCTAATAATTATGCACACCTGATATAGGGTGTTGATGTCATTAGACCACACCCCTTCTCATTACAGAGATGCACATCACCTAATATGCTTAATTGGTGGTAGGCTTTCGAGCCTATACAGCTTGGAGTAGGACAACATGCATAAAGAGGATGATGTGGTCAAAATACTAATTTGCCTAATAATTCTGCACTCCCTGTATACTCCGTTGGCGCGGTATCCCACTTTGTTTTCTGTACTTTTTGGTTAATAGCAGGCACTGGGAAGCCCTGCTGGTTTACTGCTGCCGCACCTCTAGTCATTTTAGTGAGCGCCTATACCCGTTTCTTTTTACAAAAAAATAAAGTATGGAAGCCTATAGTGTATTAAAATGCAGGCCTGAAATAAGTAAAAAAATAAATAAATTCTCTAGGCCTGTACTATGATAGAATATTTAAAACATACAAACCTTTATACCTTTGTTTTATGTAGCAAAATAAGCTAGTACAAAAAAAGGATTAATATATTCAAAATTGAGGCCTATGCTGGTAGTGTATTAAATGAAGGCCTGAAAAAAAACTACTAGGCCTGAACTATGGTAATCAAATCAGCATTCAAATACAAAAAGAAGCAGCATGGAAGCCTATTATAATGCAGGTCTAGACCTGTACTCTGATAGTCAAAACACAACAAAACTCAACTCAGATATTTGAAACCCACAAAAACAACCTGTATAATACCTTTGTTTTATGTAATAAGCTAGTACAATATAAAGGATTAAAAACAATAATATATTCAAACTTGAGGCCTATGCTGGTAGTGTATTAAAAAAAATGAAGGCCTGAAAAACTACTAGGCGTGAACTAATGGTAGTCAAAACACAACAAACTCAGGTATTTGAAACACACAAACTAATATATTCAAAATTGAGGCCTAATGCCTAAGCTAGTATATTAAAATTGGAGGCCCAAACTAGACTCCACACACAATCAGCCCTTGATTTCCCATACAGAGGATAATTAAAACAAAGTACATTTTTTTTTCTCCCCCCCAAAAAAATAAATCTGATTATCTATTAATGTGTTATTACCTCATAAATAACCTTTGTAGAAGTCTAAAATTTGTGGTCGCCAAATGTGGTGTATCACCAAATTAATATATATATATTACACAAGGTTCGTATTTATTAAAAGGCAACAACACAATACTATAAATGTATCACACACAGCCCAGACCCACGGAGCAACAACCCTTTTTAAATCTATCTATATTGTAATCCCCCTCCCCACATGTTTGATCTCACCCACGGTTAGGCCTTCACATCTAGAACTTGCAGCAGTGAGCCATTACAACATCACATCCACCAAGGAAGAAAAGGAAGCAACAGAGTAACATGGTTCACCAAGATAGCACATGGCGTCTGCTTTGTAGCACAGCCAAGAAGGAACAGAGAGGAATGGAGATAGGGGGAAGTGGTTATCTCTCTCCTGACTTGTAAAGGTATTGAATTACCCAATTACCATATCAAAGGGTAAAGCTTATCCCCTGTAAGAAAGGCATACATGAGCTTGGTCACATGACCCCTGGTCACCATATTAGTTTGACAGAATTTCACCACAGTCACGACTACTAGTGTGGTCCAGCACGCAGAAACTATGTAAACATATACATAGGCAAGAAAAGGAAAATAAAAGGACAGAGCGTAAACCGGACCTTAGAATGGCCGGACTAATACGCTAGAGACAGAGAATGGTCAAAGGGAAAGCCGAGGTCAAGGAAGCCAGAAAATACACAATACCGTTTACACAAGCCAAGTCAGGGAAACCAGAATTCAGGATACCAGGAAATCAGATTCACAATGATAAAGCACTCTCAGGAAACAGGAACAGGAAACCACGACGGGGCAGGGCAAGGTACTGGGGTGAGCTAGGGATTTAAATATCACGTGGCGGGCCAGCAGCTGCGACACCCTGTTACGTCCCCCTCATCAGGCCTTTTTTAGTCGAATGTATCGCCCACTGTCAGTCCCTTCGGGATCCATCCCTCATTCATCTTAAAAGGTGAGGTAATCTAGACTTTTTTGACCTAGGCGACTTCTCTTCTCAGTGACAATACCTCCTGCTGCACTCAAGGTCCTTTCTGACAGGACACTTGAAGCGGGGCAGGCCAGAAGTTCTATCGCAAATTGGGATTGCTCAGGCCACAGGTCAAGCCTGCACACCCAGTAGTCAAGGGGTTCATCGCTCCTCAGTGTCGATATCTGCAGTTAAGGCGAGGTAGTCTGCTACCTGTCGGTCGAGTCGTTCTGAGGGTGGACCCCGAAGGGCAGTGGCGATGCGTAGGACTTAAAAAGCTCAGCATGTCCTCAATCAACACGTCTGTAAAGCGTCCTGTCCTTGCCGGGTGGTCGTGGGAGGAGGATTACTTTCACCTCTTCCCCTGATAGATTCCCGTTGTGCTGTGACATCACCATTATACGCGGTGTAAAGCATACTTTTTAATTGATTTTGGAACTGCTGCATCCTTTCCGACTTGCCGTAATTCGGTAACATTTCAGGCACTTTCTGCTTATACCAGGGGTCTAGTAGCGTGGACACCCAGTACAGGTCACTCCTTCAGCCTTTTTCCCAGATAGCAAGGATAACTTGCCACAAATGTGTGGAAGACTTAAACTGTAAGTCTGTTTAACTTGCTGCACATTTTCACTGGCAAGTGATTCACTAGCAGAGCTCTTGCAGCTCAAGTTCTAGTTGACACTTTTTAAATTTGTAGAACATTTGCTTGGCAAGTCACGAGCAAGAGCAAAATTGCAGTGACAAGTCTACAGCCAGAGCCCTGTGAGTCTACAGCAAAAGCAAAATTGCTGTGGCAAGTCTACAGCAAGAGCACAGTTGCAGTGGCAAGTTTACAGCAAGAGCCCTGTAAGTTTTTATAGGGTCTATTCACTAAAAAGTGAATAGGCAAGGAGAATTGCAAAATCTGACGAAATATATGGCTAAACTTCAAAACCATTCACATTCAAATATTTCTAGTTCAGTTTTTTCGGCCTAGATTATTCCAATTCACCTCACTTTACTTTTTAGTGAGTACCAACCTTATGTAAATTGTATTTACAAATTTACTTTAAGCCGGTAAATTTACTTTTGTGAATGTCATATTTTTAAAAGTTTTTAATTTCATACATTACCTGATTATTACTTGACTATTTAAGTGTATTACACTAATATCCCAGGTATAATAGTACAGTTATTTACCTTAGGTATTGTTATATACGTATGTATTATCTTTGGTAATATATTTATTTGCAAATAAAAAATATGATTAACATTTAAAATATATTTTTAGCAAAAACTGACTATTTTATATCTTTAACAGCATTAATTTAACAATTATCCATCTATTAGTTACAGCATAAGAATAAAATATATTTTATACAATTGTGCACGTTGTATGTAAATCTGAAAATCAAATGCAAATTTTATGCCATTACTGACATGGATAAATTAATCTTAATTTTGTTAAATGTGGAAAAAACTGCAAACCTCAATAGTGCATTAAGAAAATAGTGATCAACATAAAAATATTAATTAAAATATTTTAATAAAATCAATACCTAAAAAAGCATTACATTTTAGTTACATTTTTTAGGTTGAACGTTTGCCAAACATGTAAAAGAACATTTACCAAAACATTACTAAACATATAACTACAACGATAAATCAAAGAATAATTACATTTTTCAAGACAAACAAAATATATAATCGGCATCTGTTCTATGGGCTTGGATCTGGAGCTGACCTGTGAAAATAAACAATTAGTAAGCATAAGAAATATATTTTCTAGAGATACAGTACTAACTATATGATAAACAGACATATATCCATATGTAATGAAATAACGTGCCTCTAGAGAACCTCTCACTTCAGAAATATATTCAATCGAGGATTAAATACCAATATTCCAAATGTCAACAAATAAGAACCGTATTTCATAGGTCTTTTGCATTCTGAAAATTCTTTAATACTAAAAAAATACATCAACTAATAAAGAATCTGAAAACATTTCAGCCTAATGTTGCACTAAAATAACTGCTCAGTTTAATGTACACATCATTGACGTATTCCAATAAATCATACAACTCATAAGGTTTTAAATATACAACTGTGTTAAAGAGGCACATTGAGTCCAACTGTAAAGGGATACACCTCAGCTCAAGAGCTTACCAGTTTGTTTTTCAGAGATTTGCTTGTTTAAGCATCTACCAATTTTTAAAATTAGTCCAAAGACTTCAGGGCCAGAAGACTAAACATTGATGTGTCATCTTCTGCTATAGGTACATGTATTTGTGCTCTGGCTTCCAATCTTTCCACTATTTTTTTCAAGTCTTCCAGTTATGTCTGCCATCCACTGGAGAACAGCTGTCCATTTTCTATTCTCTCTTGCTGGAGCTAGAAATAAAAGAGAAAGGCATAAGTAAGATTCAGACATATTACCGAGAGCAACTTTAAATGCCCTGTTGTAATTATTGAGCACTCTCCATTTGACCATGTCAGAAAGTGACAACTAAACTGTTTTTCTCCTTTTATTCAGCATACAAATTATGCAAACTACCTCAAATTTCTACTTCTTCAACACAAAATTGTTGGTGAAGGCTTAAGATTCATCTAAGAGCTTTTTTTTATTTTTTATTTTTTTTAAGGTTTAGCCTTAGATCAAGGTGAAACAATGTACAGCAAGCATATTGGGACCAAATGAAGAGTACATGATCTTTTGCAAGCAGTGTGGAAATGAAGCAGACAATATAACATGTAAAATACTTAATAAAACATGGACACAGTAAAAAAAAATATACATTGCAAACAAATAGAAAAACAATGTTATACAAACCTGAATAATGGAAAATGTGCTGCAAGTCTTCTTGAAAGGAAGAATGGTGTGTAGCTCTACTAGATGCAGCAGAATCGAAAGGAATTATAGTTGGAGGACTTTGAGTGTAAGAAGTTTTTGAAGAATGCAGAGATTTTGTAACGGACGACTCGTGTTGGAAAGGTGTAAAGCAGGATTTAGAAATATCTGTTAGTGTAAGAGGTGCATTATTAGAGGGGCAATGTGTAGTTGAACCAAGCTGGGCTGATTGGGGGAAGTTAGTTGGTGAAGAAACATATGGAGCATTAGAAAACATAGCTGAGGAAGGAAAAAATAAATGTGAGAATAAAGATGCAGCAACTGGTACATGAAAGGACTCAGGCTGAGGGAAAGGTGGTAGCACAGATGATCGTTGTTGTACGGATGGACACCTTGTTACATGGTTTTGTATTTCTGTTTCTTATATATCAGATCCTTCATCACCAGCCTCTTCTCCAGGAAGCAATACAGTTGCTTTCTTGATTTTCCTTCTAGGTCTTTCCTCACTGAGGTCAGGGTCAGGGTCCAAGCCTGAGGTTTCCTCTGCTTTTTTAAGATTACTTCTGGCCAAAGCAAATGTAGCTGGAAATACACAAAGACAAAGAAAATAAATATTAAATATATATATATACACACACACACAAAGTATACTGTAGGACAAATAAACTAGAAGAAAAGGACTAGCAGGTTTATTGTATTACTATACAAAAGAGTAGATACTCCCAATAACATGCACTTTGCAGATTGCCCACTTGTATGCTTTGTTCTGTGGACTCACGTCCTCCTTAATGAGGCGTTCTCTCATTTGGTCAGTTTTAGACTCTGGATAGTAACATGTAATCAGTCGCCTGCCATGAAAGAATAATGCCTGGAGCATCATTTTCATATATAAATTTGACAATTGCAAATGTATTTGCTTCTGCCATATACAACTTTCACAGAAAAGATTATAACTCACTCTTATGAAAAAAATAAGATAAAGTATACACAAAATAAATGATAGTAATATTATATAGCATGTACCCTTGCCTTCATTAAAAATTCATTTAAGAAATGAATGAAATGACAAACTGGAAAGATTAATAAAACCTGCAGATTAGCCACTTCCATGCCATGTAATGGAAGGGGTTAATGCCCCCAGAGTGTCAGGCATGTATTGTAAACACAGGACAACCCCTTGATTGAAATGCGTCCTTCCATGTTTCCAGTCAGGCCCCTCCCCACCATCCGTGTTGATTCTTAATGAGGCGAAGGATCTCTATCCCTTCACCTCAGCCGGACGGCTGGAGACCATACAGTGCAGCCTTATTGCGGCCAAAGGCTGGCGAAATACTGCTTAAATAGCAGTACTGAGCCTTAGTCAACCTCACCTCTGATACGGTTTAAGATCCTTTTCGCCTGCCATTTGGCTGCCAGTACAGCTACCTTCGGTCCTTAGTGAATTACCCTGTAAATATATTTAACTGTTAATAAATAGCTAAATAATGCTTAAATGTGGCACAAAACAGAAAACAAATACAAAGATTAACAGAAAGTATGCATAGTGCAATGTCTCAAAAGACCACAAGGTAGAGGGGCCTACTCTAAATGTAAGAGAGGATAGACAACAGACACCGTCAAGATATACAGGGAGTGCAGAATTATTAGGCAAGTTGTATTTTTGAGGATTAATTTTATTATTGAACAACAACCATGTTCTCAATGAACCCAAAAAACTCATTAATATCAAAGCTGAATATTTTTGGAAGTAGTTTTTAGTTTGTTTTTAGTTATAGCTATGTTAGGGGGATATCTGTGTGTGCAGGTGACTATTACTGTGCATAATTATTAGGCAACTTAACAAAAAACAAATATATACCCATTTCAATTATTTATTATTACCAGTGAAACCAATATAACATCTCAACATTCACAAATATACATTTCTGACATTCAAAAACAAAACAAAAACAAATCAGTGACCAATATAGCCACCTTTCTTTGCAAGGACACTCAAAAGCCTGCCATCCATGGATTCTGTCAGTGTTTTGATCTGTTCACCATCAACATTGCGTGCAGCAGCAACCACAGCCTCCCAGACACTGTTCAGAGAGGTGTACTGTTTTCCCTCCTTGTAAATCTCACATTTGATGATGGACCACAGGTTCTCAATGGGGTTCAGATCAGGTGAACAAGGAGGCCATGTCATTAGATTTTCTTCTTTTATACCCTTTCTTGCCAGCCACGCTGTGGAGTACTTGGACGCGTGTGATGGAGCATTGTCCTGCATGAAAATCATGTTTTTCTTGAAGGATGCAGACTTCTTCCTGTACCACTGCTTGAAGAAGGTGTCTTCCAGGAACTGGCAGTAGGACTGGGAGTTGAGCTTGACTCCATCCTCAACCCGAAAAGGCCCCACAAGCTCATCTTTGATGATACCAGCCCAAACCAGTACTCCACCTCCACCTTGCTGGCGTCTGAGTCGGACTGGAGCTCTCTGCCCTTTACCAATCCAGCCACGGGCCCATCCATCTGGCCCATCAAGACTCACTCTCATTTCATCAGTCCATAAAACCTTAGAAAAATCAGTCTTGAGATATTTCTTGGCCCAGTCTTGACGTTTCAGCTTGTGTGTCTTGTTCAGTGGTGGTCGTCTTTCAGCCTTTCTTACCTTGGCCATGTCTCTGAGTATTGCACACCTTGTGCTTTTGGGCACTCCAGTGATGTTGCAGCTCTGAAATATGGCCAAACTGGTGGCAAGTGGCATCGTGGCAGCTGCACGCTTGACTTTTCTCAGTTCATGGGCAGTTATTTTGCGCCTTGGTTTTTCCACACGCTTCTTGCGACCCTGTTGACTATTTTGAATGAAACGCTTGATTGTTCGATGATCACGCTTCAGAAGCTTTGCAATTTTAAGAGTGCTGCATCCCTCTGCAAGATATCTCACTATTTTTGACTTTTCTGAGCCTGTCAAGTCCTTCTTTTGACCCATTTTGCCAAAGGAAAGGAAGTTGCCTAATAATTATGCACACCTGATATAGGGTGTTGATGTCATTAGACCACACCCCTTCTCATTACAGAGATGCACATCACCTAATATGCTTAATTGATAGTAGGCTTTCGAGCCTATACAGCTTGGAGTAAGACAACATGCATAAAGAGGATGATGTGGTCAAAATACTCATTTGCCTAATAATTCTGCACTCCCTGTAGTAGCATCAACTTTTCAGTTACATCTGCAACTTTACTTGGTAGAATTATTTTATCTAACTAACTTGACAGATTCCTAAGTAAATGCTGTTGCAAAAACCCTCTTCATAGAAATTTTCAACTTATTTGAATTTGTGTCCAATTATGCACATTCCATGAGAAAATGAATGGATAATATTTTCTATAATAATAATTGATCCATCAATTATTCTGCAGCAATGGTTAGGTTGCGAGGTTGTCATTTTCATACCGCTCACTTTTAAACATCTGTATTGTACACCTGTATCTAAACAATTCAATTCTGGACCCGATGTATGCAGTGAAGTGTAAGTGGCCTCAAAGCCCATGATGGCATACCATTTGCAAAAGTAGACAACCCAAGGTATTGCAAATGGGGTATGTTCAGTCTTTTTTAGTAGCCACTTAGTCACAAACACTGGCCAAAATTGGTGTTCAAATTACACACAAAAAAATATTAACGCTTAATCCTTATTTCTCCTGAATAAAATGATAAATAAGTGTGGTTGCACTTAACATGAAAGAGGTGATGTACGGTTGAACAGACATAGTCAAATTCCAAGTTTTGTTTACATTTTATTTTGATTAAAACATGTACATTTGGCTCAGTTCTTAAGGGATTAATGCTTCAAAGGTAAATATTGCCGTTTTTAATAAAACGTGATTTAGATACCAAGGGTTTGTTAGGTGTACACATAAAGTTAAAGAGTGAAAGTTTTAAAACATTTTATTTATGAATTTATTTTAGGTATAGGTGACTGCTTTGCAGCTTATTCAGTTATAGAGCTACCGAATGAGACAGTTTTCTCAGAAGGATTGCATGTTAAGCAAAATCTCAGCATATAAATGAGGAAAACTTAAATATTGCAAACTGTGCTACACTAATGTAATATTATGTTTAGTTACTCCTTTATTTCTATCCTCCCTGAATGGCTGCCAGTCCCATAGAAGGAAAATCTTACACACAGCAATGAGATGGAATTTCATCCCCTCACACTGACCTTTGTGGTGGGAGGAACACATTGCACACAACATTCTAACCACTTGTAGCAGACTTGCAGCAAATTTGCAAAGCAAGTTGATCTGGAGACTTGCAATGCAGACTTTAAGCAAATGTGCAACAAACTTGTGAAGCTTGGCAAGTCAAGCAATAGCATAGCAAGTAATTTTCAAACTTGCAGCTCAATGGATTGCTATCTGGGTTATACGAGGGTCCCTCAACAGGCACGACAGCATGAAAGACCCCATTTGCACAAGGTTGGATGCCGAGCTACTCATGTCCTGTTCCTCGTCCTCCATGATCTCACTGAAGGTATGTTCTTCCCCCCAGCCACGTACAACACCACGGGGTACCAGATAGGTGACAACGAGCACCCTGGGATGCCTGTTGTGGTTGGTCTTCCTCCTCCTCCTCAAAGCCACATTCCTCCTCTGACTCCTTTTCCTCACAATCCTCTTCCAGCGTTGCCGCAGGTCCAGCAAGCGATGCTAAGGCTGATTCTGGTGGTGATGGTGACCACAACTCTCCCTCTTCACGCTCATCTACGGCCTGATCCAGCACTCTTCGCAGGGCACGCTCCAGGAAGAAAACAAATGGTATCATGTCGCTGATGGTGCCTTCGGTGCGACTGAGTAGGTTTGTCACCACCTCAAAAGGACGCTTGAGCCTACAGGCATTGCGCATGAGCGTCCAGTAACATGGCAAAAAAACTCCAGGCTCCGCAGAGGCTGTCCTAGCACCCCGGTCATACAAATACTTTTTCTTGTTGGAGCAGGCGGTCGGACATTAGGCGTGTTGAATTCCAACGTGTCGGGCTGTCGCAAATCAAGCGCCTCACTGGCATGTTTTTTCGCCGCTGGATATCTGAAAAGAGCGCCATGGCTGTGTAGGAACGCCTGGCCTGCTTCAGGGCGTCCTGTAAGCCTGGGTACTTAAGCACAAAGCGTTGTACGATCAGATTACACACGTGCCATGCACGGCACATGTCAACTTGCCCAAATGCAATGCCGCCAACAAATTTCTTCTGTTGTCACAAACCACTTTGCCGATCTCCAGTTGGTGCGGAGTGCGTTCAGGGCGGACAGAAGTGCTGGTCCGGTGTGACTCTACTTTCAGGCAAGTCAACCCCAAGACGGTGTGACACTGCCGTATCCAGGATGTGGAATAGTACCTGGGGGGGGTGCCGTTGATGTGAAGCAAGACGCAGCAGCAGAAGAGGACTCAGCCGAGGAGGTTATGGAAGAGGATGGAGTAGAGAAGGTGGCAGCAGGCCTGCCTGCAAGTCGTGGCGGTGTCACCAACTCCTCTGCAGAGCCACGCATTCCATGCTTGGCAGCCGTCAGCAGGTTTATCCAATGCGCAGTGTATGTGATATACCTGCCCTGACCATGCTTTGCAGACCAGGTATCAGTGGTCAGATGGACCCTTGCCCCAACACTGTGTGCCAGATATGCCATTACTTCCTTTTGCACAATCGAGTACAGGTTGGGGATTGCCTCTTATGCAAAGAAATTTCGGCCGGGTACCTTCCACTGCGGTGTCCCAATAGCTACAAATTTTTTGAACGCCTCAGACTCCACCAGCTTGTATGGTAAAGGCTGGCGGGTTAAGAGTTCAGTCAAGCCAGCTGTCAGACACCGGGCAAGGGGGTGACTTTGTGACATTGGCTTCTTACGCTCAAACATGTCCTTGACAGACACCTGACTGTGGGCAGATGAGCAGGAACTGCTCAAGGCAAGAGACGGAGGGGCGGATGGTTGAGAGGGGCAAGGACAGCAGTGGTTAACGTGGCTGAAGATGCTGGACCAGGAGGAGGGTGGTGGCTTTGAGTTTGTGCTGCTTGTACTCGTGTTGATCCCATAGGCGTTAGTGATGTGCGATCATGTGCCTTCGCAAAGCAGTTGTACCTAGGTGGGTGTTGGACTTCCTACGACTCAGTTTCTTTTGGCACAGGTTGCAAATGGCATCGCTGTTGTCAGAGGCACACACAAAGAAATGCCACACTGCTGAGCTCTGCAATGACGGCATTCTGGTGGTGGCAACAGCATGCGTTGATTGGCGTGCTGTCTGGCTGACACCGGGTGCCGATCCATGCTGTCTGACTGCCACTAGCTCCTTGCGACGACCTCCCTCTGCTTCCAGCTTGTCTCCTCCTCCTCTCTGTCTCCCCATCTGAACTTTCCCCATGTTCTTCTTCTCTTCTAGCGGGCACCCACGTGACATCCACGGACGCATCGTCATCATCAACCGCTTCACTTGTATCTGACAACTCAGCAAAGGAAGCAGCAGCGGGTACAACATCATCATCATCGTACGTCCATGTGTGTAATGCTGCCTGAATGAGACATATCCCTGTTATCTATATCCTTTGGCAATAATGGTTGCGCATCACTAATTTCTTCCAGCTGATGTGTAAATAACTCCTCTGACATACCAAGTGAAGCTGCTGTGGTGCTAGTGTTGGTGGTGGCAGCAGGCGGGCGAGTGGTAACTTGAGAGGTGCCCGAAGCTAAGCTGGAGGAGGATGGTGCGTCAAGGTTCCGAGCGGAAGCTGTAGAAGATTGGGTGTCCTGTGTTAGCCAGTCAACTATGTCCTCAGAACTTTTCAAGTTCAGGGTACGTGGCCTCTGAACACTGGGCATTTATTCTAGGGCCAAAGAGAATCACAGCACCACGACCACGGTGGCCCCTGCGGGGTGGCCTGCCTCTGCCTGTCATTTTTTTCCGATTAGTGGTACTATGCGTGCAAGCTACTGTGACAACAGATATGAGTGGCACTGTGCAGTGGCAGAATTTGGCAGAGTAGATGCTGTAGGCCTGACACACGCTAGCAGACAACTAACTGCTATTCAATCTATTAGTCAAAATTTTTTTTTTTTTTTTTTTTTTTTAAATGTACACTACTGTTACACCAGATATGAGTTGCACTGGTGTGACACTGTGCCCTGGCAGGCCAGTGAGTGAGTGGTGGCACTGGGCAAGTGGGCACAGTATATGGTGTGAGCCTGACACACAGGCTGGCAGGCAGGCAAGTGCAATTACATTACACAGAGAAAAAAAAGCAGACTGATGTTCTAGCCCTAAAAAGGGCTTTTTGGGGTGCTGTGCTTACAGCAGAGATCAGATGAGTCCTTCAGGACTGTAGTGGACACTGAATACACTAGCCTAGCTATCAATTTCCCTATCAAATCAGCAGCAGCTACACTGTCCCTCCTCTAACTAAGAATGCAGCTTCACAATGAATGTAAAATGGATGCTGTCCAGGAGGAGGGTCTGGGAGGGAGGGTCTGCTGCTGATTGGCTGGAATGTGTCTACTGACTGTGAGGTACAGGGTCAAAGTTTACTCAATGATGACGAATAGGGGGCGGACCGAACAGCGCATATGTTCGCCGTCTGTGGCGAACAAGCGATGTTCGGGAAATATTCGCCGGCGAACCGTTCGGGACATTACTGGTCAAGTTGTAAAAATGAAAATAAGTGTATACGGTAATTGCTGCTTATAAGAAGGCAATTATTACCTTTAGAATAATTTGGTGAATCCAAATGGATTTCCTTTGGTAGTTCAAGCCTCAAGGACAGATAACCAAAAGAGATGTAGAGTAGCTATCATATTCTCTAATACTCTACTGGTAGGTTATATACAATTTTTAGATAAAGATGGTCGCTATATGATTTTGGTCTGTAAAATAGCATTAAGTATACTTGGGTGAATTTATATCTTCCAATTGTTGCCCCAAAACTCTATTAAAGAAAATACTAGAAAAGGTAGATGACGTAAAGGAAGGTATTCTTGTAATAGCAGGGAATTATAACTCAACCCTAGATCCAACTCAGGAAAAAGAAATACCAGCAGGAGCCACTATTAGTAGATATATATCAAAACAAGCAAAATCTTTAAAAAAAATAATAAAATAAAATACTCATATTGTTTTAGATCAAAGAAAACTTTATTTGTCTATCTACTCCTTCCTAATTGATTGATTAATGCGTGCACGCTTTCCCTAGAAGTAATTCACACCGGAGACAAAGTTTCTGATCAGTGAAAAACCTGAGGAATGCCTTTATTCCCTGGAGTGGAAGTTCCTTTTAAAGCAGAAATACGTCACTGTACAGAGTCACAGTTAAACATACAGTATACATTCAACAATTGGTTAACAGTCTAAGGGGTCTTATCTAAGCCCACCCTACAGGATGTGATGTCATCATTACAGAGTTCTCCCACTTATATTCCAGCTCCATCTTGGATACACGATGGGAGGGGGAGTGAGTAGTTTCTTTCAGTTACTTTAACAGTGATTCTCCATTTTGTTACACGTGGCATGTAACTGTTAACTGGCACAAAGGAAGTGGGGGAGGAGTTAGTAAAGGAAGCTGTTAACACAGGAATTTGTTACACGAGGCTTGCTCTGATGGGAAGGGGGATGCTAGCAGGATGGGAGGAATTTGCAGAGAGAAAATAGTGACTGAACACATTGTAGGTGGGGGGAGGGAATATTCACTCTAGCAGCCAATTTTAACATAGTGAACACAGAATAGACATTAGTAAATAGCCATTTTATTTTAATTCTTCTGTCCATAACAGTCCCCCCTTAAAATGACTTTCACTAACTACTATCTCTAACTCTAATACTGTCCCTATAGAAAAATAACAAAAGGCTATCTTGCACATCTGTCTGAACAGGCCTCGAACACTTCACTGCGCGGGTGACCCGTAGCAGCTTGTCCACTACTTCTTCCCGCGACAGACTTCTGCCCGTAGAGACAGACGCTATCCCTGAATGTCCTTAAGAGGAAGTAGCTGTTGATTTAGTGCGGTGGGACTGTAAGGGTGTATGTGGTGTATCACGGTCTGTCGTCAATCTCTTGGTGAAGGAAGGTCGGGGTGGTCTGGTCAATTGTCTGATCAACTGTCTTTTGTAGGCATTTCTTAAGACAAGGTAACACACAACAAACAAGAAGAGTGAGGATGATTATCGTTATTAAAATGGCAACACCTATTTGGGCCAGAGCACCTTGCCATCCAGACATCCATCCAAACCATCTTTCACATGGATCTGTGGCCCCAGAATTCCTTTTCAGTTCATTGGACAAACTCTTTAACTTTTCTATTGCCAACGTTACCTTACCATTAGGGCCTGTATTATCTGGAATATATGTACAGCATGTCATGGTGTCTAGGAGTATTTTACATACTCCCCCTTTCTCCGCCAGGATCATGTCTAAGGCCATTCTATTCTGGAAGGTCATCTGGGAAGTAGCTTGTAATTGTTTCGCCAAACCTTGGAGGGTATCTCTTGTATAATTTACAAAACGTTGTTGGTTATAATAGATGTAATTAATCCAATTTTAAATTTTTATTGGCCGTGATGATTGGGAAAATAGATTCAAACCCTGCGGACACTTCATCTCTTGCTTTAAATTCATTCGGCGCCCCCCTTGGCACTCCTATGGCATCTATATAAATATGGGGATCAAAACTGCCTTTTACAGGAGTATCTCTTTATTCTAGAGTGTTGGTGTGACGTACCTGGGGTATCTTGGTGTCTGTCAGAGATTATGTGTATAGGCATAATTACCTTAGCTAGGGCACATTCTCCCCACCATACGCCTTCCAATCTGGTTCTAATCTGCATATCCCCACAAATCCAATATATGTCTCCAAGGGATCTTATTTGTTTCTGGATTAGGGCGGGTGGAATTGGGCTATATGTGGCACAGTACTTACCAGTGAAATTACCAAAGAATTGGCCTACCCCATCATATATACCATAACAAGTGTAGTTACCTCGGTATATGGTGATACCTTTATCTGGCTTAACATCTTTAAGGATAATTGGGTATTCCTTTGTCCATGATTCACATTCCGTCGGTCAGTTTTTAGTATAGAGACTTAGGAAACACATCTCTATCTCCGGAGGTATGTTCAAAGGGACAGTACCTAAGTGAGGCCTCGCTCCTCCACAGACCTAGCAGTTAGATCTGTTATGTTTGTTAGCGTTATAGTTCATCCACTCAAGCCATAAGTTAGTGTCGGAGAAACCCGTCTCTACAGCCATAGTGTCCTCATACGTAGGGTTAGCTATAGCTATCATGCCTTTTAGAGTTTTGATGTGTGGCTTAAGAGGATTAATAGTCATGTGCGTGGCACCTACCCATTCAGGTGCGTCATACATGTCCCGTAAGAAAAAGGTCCCCTGTTTATTGTATGAACCTCCTCCCTTCCAGTACATTCCCATTACATATTGCCCAGCATCTCCAGGACTGGGATGTTCTATGTTTAAAGCTAGTTTCATAGGTGTCGCTCCCCCTGGTTTCCTGAACGTCATTCTTTTCAGTAAGGACTCCCCATTTGTATCTAATCTGTCTAAGGCACTTTGTGGTCTATAGCCCCAAGCTGGCCCTGTATTCCAACCTGCTGCCTTCCATGAACTACACTCATATCCCCAGTAGTCATTAGTCACACATGTATGGGTCCTTAATGTTAGTTATATCTTTGTACACTGTTGACGACAATGCTGTTGGAAATGTACAATTTACGATATCACAATAATCAAATGCAAATGTGGCTACCCGTGTACTAGAGGAATTGTACCAAAATGTATAAACATGATTGTCTTTGGTTATAGCGACTTGTTGGGCCTTTATCAGACCTAGCAAGCAAGAACAAATACACAAAATTCATGCTATAACAGGATCTGCTTCCTCTGGAGCTGGGACTTTCTTGCAATGTGAAGCGTGTATCCAAGTGTTCTTTCTGGCCAATTTAACTGAGGTAGTCATGGTTAGAAGGACTTGGACGGACCATCATATCTGGGTTCAAGGGTATGTTTTCTCAGAAACTTCTTAACCAGAACCCAATCACCAGGGAGCAACTTGTGTGTGCCTGTATCAGACTCTGGATCTGGAATGGAAGAAAACACTTGGGCATGTATCTTGTTTAAAACTTGGGAAAGAGCAGTCACATAATTAACCATAATATCTGATTGCAGTTGGAGTTGTTGAGGAAAATAACAACCTAACCTAGGGGCTGAACCAAACAAAATCTCATAGGGAGACAGGTTAAACTTCCCTCTTGGTGTGTACCTGACACTAAGCAGAGCTATGGGGAGACTCTCTGGCCAGGGCAGGTTAGTTTCTTGGGCCATCTTAAGCATTCTGGCTTTTAAGGTGCCATTCATGCGTTCTACCTTACCACTACTCTGTGGGTGATATGGTGTGTGGAAGGCAAGGGTCACTCCCAGTGCTGCCCAGACTTCCTTAGTCACTAGTGCTGTAAAAGCCGGGCCCTGGTCACTTTCAATCACTTCAGGAACTCCATATCTACAGACAATTTCAGTGAGCAACCGCTTGGCAGTGGTCTTGGCGGTCATATTAGTAACCGGGAAAGCTTCTGGCCATCCTGAGAACATGTCCACCATAACTAGGGCATATTCATACCGGCCACTCTTTGGCATCTGAATGTGGTCAATTTGGACTCTCTGGAATGGGTAGTGTGGCTTCGCCAGGTGTTTGGGGAAAACTTTCTCCAATTTTCCCGGATTGCACTTGGCACAGTTAGCACAAGACTTACAGTAGGTTTTAGTCAGAGTGGTAATACCTGGTGCTTTGAAATATTTAGCAATTAAAGAGTTCATGAGGGTCTTAGACAGGTGCGCTGCTCCGTGGGCCCACTGAACCACAGCCGGATACATACATTTAGGTAGACAAAATTTGAGTTTGCTAGTATATACTCCATCCTGCAAGGTTGCTCCTTTGTTTCCAGCTTTGCTTTTCTTCAGGACTTACAGCTGCTTCCTGTTCTTTCAAAAACTTGAGGTCCGTAGGTAAGGTTTGCATGGGAAAAATAGGAATTTCCTCACCGGACACTCTTCTGTCCACTTCCCTTGATTGACATGCAGCATCTTTGGCGGCTTGGTCAGCTTTATGATTGCTACATGTTTCTTCCGAATTCCGTCTTCCATGGGCTTTCTTTCGGTATGGCCACTTCTTCAGGAAGGAGTAAAGCATCCATCAATTCCTTGATAGCTGTACCATGTTTAACTGGTGTACCGGTTTGTAACGGATCACCTGGCACCCCGACTGGGTACATCCGTTAAAGGATGCTCTTAGCGTTTCCTGAGGACTCCAAGCACTCTGGCAGACACCACAATCACCGAACCGGAGAAGCGTACACCTTCTCTCAAGCATATGAATGCTGTAGACAGTTGAATAGGAACCATACGAATAGGTTTACTCTCCTAGCAGTCAAACTGTAACCGCATACAATAAATCCTTCCCCCAATAATGAGACAACACTTCACTTTGAGGGTTAAAACAGGAACTCATGTGCTGGCACACCCAGCCTGGTTTTTATTAGTCTTTTCAAATACAGGACAGCCCACAGGGAGGTATAAAACAGCCAATCACATATCAGTTACATCCCACATATTCCCTCCCCTTATCCTGAGAGGAAACTCAATTACACATACAGTTAAAACATACTTTCTACCCAACTTTCATAACTCTAAAACCATACATCACATTCACATAAAATTACATATTCACAATCAATCCATTCAGGGGAACAACATATTAAAAAATGGCATGAATCCGACCAGGGGTTCAAAAGTTAGTAAAAGTATCTTTTGGGCCCTGGCTGGCACATGGATATCTGGCTCAAACAGGTTTTACAGAGCCCTCTATCCTGGAGACAATGGGGGAAAGTAATCCAATTATCCAGGGATAGAGGCAGACTCCATTGAGCACATGGTTGCAAAAAGACATAAAACACTTTAAAATACATAGTCACCTTTTACACATAACAGACATTTCACATATCCCCAGATAGCTACCGAAACTACCGAATAGCGCTCAGATCCTATTCACACAGTTCAATTGCCATGGAGCCGAAGTCTTTAACTACACGAATGGGCTCCATGGCATAGCTATTTGGGTTAACACATTCACATAGTCTGGTCCATAGTCCAAAGGCAAGAGGCGGGCAAGCAGCCCCCTCCAAGGACACGTGGCGAGGCCGGTTTCACCACATGGTTGCTGTCAGAAAACCTCTTGTTTTCCATATTAATCCAAAATCCTGTGCTATGCCCAGGGCATATCTTGAATCGGTGTAAATATTAACACGCTTCCCTTCAAACATTTGGCATGCTACAGTGAGGGCTTTTAGTTCAGCTTCTTGAGCGGACATAGACGGGGGAAGTGGGGATGCTTGAAGTACCTGATCTACTGTGGTCACTGCAAATCCAGTGTGGTATCTTCCTTGTTCATCTGCAAATCTGGAGCCATCCACAAACAGTGTGCAGTCAGGATCTGGCAAAGCCGTTTCATGTACTGTGTGAAGATGGGCTGTTTCCATCTTCATCTGTTCAAAACAGTCATGGGGACATCTGGGTCAGGATCTATGGGAGGGGCATCTTCACATATTTCTGTGTGTTGTGGGTAACCAGTAGTCTTACAATTCACTGTTCGCTTGATAACACCTTCTGTGGAGAGTTGGTCTTGATCTGTTGCACTCCATGCTTTGGCTAATGGACCAAGTTCCTTCCATGAGATATTTGGAGATTTAGTAAGAGACATGAACTGCCATCTCCCAATGGTGGTACATAGGAGTCACTTCTGTGGGTAATTGGACTAGAGCTACAGTGTTACCTTTTGTATCGCAGAACATGTCTGTCAAAGTGAGACGTACTTCAATCAATTGAAACAGTTCTTCATACTGAGGGTCAGGAAGTGAGTGTACCAGTGTTGCAGCTTGGGACGGGTTGAAGGTAACATACATCAAAGGGGCACCCTCCTGATCATGCTGGGCACTGCAAGCACCTGCTATGGGAATGTGAGGCAGATTAGTTGGGGTCTGTGGAGGCTGCGCCCCCTGGACACTACCATCAGCAGGGGGGAATGCAAATCTGTGGACTGGATACACGAGCCATGTCAGGAAGAGCGGAAACCGGACCAGCTGTAGCACTGGCCGCAGGGTGATTAACTATGGTAGTAATTTGGACCGAATCAAGTTGTGAGGCAGGGGGAGAAGTGGCTGATGTAGCAGTGGAGGTAGCAGGATGATGGCCTGATGCTGCAGGGGAGGCAGCAGGAGGATGGCCTGATGCTGCAGGAACAGTGGATCCAATAGTCATAATAGGGAAAGATACACTGGGGGCAGCCATGAGAGGGGCGGGAGTTGAAGATGATACAGCAGGGAGGAAGCGACCAAAGGGGGTAGGGGAAGTTACTATCATGTAAGAGATGGGTGTGGTAGAAACAGGAAATGGTGACAGTGAAAGGGCAGAAGAGAGAATCCAAAGGAGAAGTGAAAGGAATTGGGTGTGGACAGAAGCAACAGGAGCTGGAAGAGAGGGTGTAGCAGCAGAGATGGGCAAGAGAGGAGAAGGCAAGGAAACAGTAAGGGAAGGTGTGACTGGGACTTGTAGTGGAGAAGGAATGGGGGCTGGAAAATAACAGGAACCATCTGCCTTAAGGACAGGGTACAAGGCAGCAGGGGCTGGAGAGAGGGTGCTAACATGAATGGGCTGTGTTGGGGGCTCCAGAAACTGGTTGAGCCACCTCCATGTCTGGCCAGGCTCCATCATAAGGAGGTCGGGAAATGCCTGCAACAGATTTAACAAAACAACCTTTTTCATGATACACAAAGACTTTCTTCCCCTCTAGGTCTATCTCTTCCTCAATCCATCCCTCCATTTTAAGCCCTCTAGCCACCCTATACCAAGCGTCCGCAGCCTTCATTAATCCATTATCTTGCAATATCCCATTTTTATAATTTAAAAGCTTCCTCCAGTCTTCCGCCTGCAATCTGCCACTGGGGGACATAGTAATACCACATAATTTTCTTAGGTTTGGCAGCAGCTAAATCCCCAGCTCTTTCCTTTACAAGATTACAGGCTAATCGACCGCAGGAGGGGTTAACATGAGTTTGACCCATTTATACACAACAGTGGTATGGCTAGAGAGAAACAGGGAAAAGAAACGGCAAACAGACCCTGAACCAAAAGAGTGAGAGACTGAGGGAGCGAGAGTGAAAGGAAGTGTGCGAGAGTGAGGGAGAGAAAAAAGAGAAAATGAAGGAGAAAGTGAGCAAGAGGCTGAGGGAGAGAAGGGGAGAGGGAGAGTGAGAGAGAGAGAATGAAAGAATACAAGAGTTATAGACACAGGAAAACGTGCACACAAGCTTCACATGTACTGTAGAGCATAACACAGAGAACCCCCAAAAAAAAAAAATTCCAGCTGCAGTCACCAGGGAGGGAGGGGTTGAAGGGAGGGGGGGGGAGAGGGAGGGAGAAGCAGATTCGCAAGCACAAAGTTTAACTATGTGATTGCCTAAGCACAGCTCTCCTTGGGACAAAAGATAGAATAGGAGAGCGACAAGACATACTTATAGTTCACAATTAACATATATGGTACCCAAAAAGACATATACAGACAAAAGCACAAAATACAGATGTAATTAAATCACAAATAGCTTAAAATAAATGCCGGCAAATAATAAACTCGGGTCACACACACACATACTCAGTCATAAACATTAAATTTTCCTTTTCTTTTCTTTGTAACTCTACACCGAGCTTTACTAAAAGAAAAGGCACCAGTTCTTACTTTACCAAATAAACTTAGCTAAAACAAATAAAACCTTTAAACTCTAAACCGAGTTGTATTAAACCAAAATAATCACCAGGTTTGTTTTTCCAAACAAGGCCAAAACATTCGCTAGTTTCTTCACCGAAACCTAGCCAAAACCACAAAATAAACCTTTAAACCCTCAACCGAGTAATATTAATTGCCAGGGTTTTTTTTTCTTTTTCACCAAACCCGAACTTGGCTAAATATGCCAGCGCTTAACCACACTTGGCAGCATTATATAACAGTATTAAGTAGTAAAACAGATTCTCAGACAGACACTTTCACACATAAAACTCACGCACAGGACGTAGATAGACAAATTGACAGGTTTTATTCAAATAAAGGGGACATGTGGGCATACTATATACCTGTCGAAGACGTTAACCACAGGAAGCCGAGTGAAGGAACGGAGAATAAATGAAGTCCAAAGAAAGGAAAATATAGGGTAAGTAACTCGTTTACCATATGCAGAGGTGATCAGGCTCTTTTTCCAATCTCTGGGAGTCTTTTTGGTCTTGGTATTTTACGGCTTCACGCAGAATAACAACCCTCTTGTCCCATCTGGGGTGCCAAATTGTTTTAGATCAAAGAAAACTTTATTTGTCTATCTACTCCTTCCAAATTGATTAATTAATGCGTGCACGCTTTCCCTAGAAGTAATTCACACCGGAGACAAAGTTTCTGACCAGTGAAAAACCTGAGGAATGCCTTTATTCCCTGGCGTGGGAGTTCCTTTTAAAGCAGAAATACGTCATGTACAGAGTCACAGTTAAACATACAGTATACATTCAACAATTGGTTGACAGTCTAAGGGGTCTTATCTAAACCCACCCTACAAGATGTGATGTCATCATTAGAGTTCTCCCACCTATATTCCAGCTCCATCTTGGATACACGATGGGAGGGGGAGTGAGTAGTTTCTTTCAGTTACTTTAACAGTGACTCTCCATTTTGTTACACGTGGCATATAGCTGTTAACTGGCACAAAGGAAGTGGGGGAGGAGTTAGTAAAGGAAGCTGTTAACACAGGAATTTGTTACACGAGGCTTGATCTGATGGGAAGGGGGATGCTAGCAGGATGGGAGGAATTTGTAGAGAGAAAATAGTGACTGAACACATTGTGGGGGGGGAAGGGAATATTTACTCTAGCAGCCAGTTTTAACATAGTGAACACAGAATAAATAGACATTAGTAAATAGCCATTTTATTTTAATTCTTCTGTCCATAACACTACAGCCAGAATTTCAGGTTCCCATAGGAAAGTGTCACCCTATAAATTGACACTAAGCGAATATTTTGGAGCCAGTTATCCAACAGACTCCAGATAAGGTGGGCAAGCAATTCTTTATATATTTTACTATAACTTTTATCTGGCTACACCAAGTTTTGTTTCCGGTCTCTCTGCTTATACCTGCATATCAACTACTGAGAAACAAACCTAGAAGAAGGTTCCCTGGTGCCACCTTAAAGGTCCAGATCTGCCTTTTGTTTAGAGCCGATGACAAACTCTAAAACACTTATATACTCACTTTAAGAAATTCACATTTCCATAAATTTCACACTATTATATTCCTATTCTTTATTTTCTTACATGTGGATATTCCCCTATATATAAATTGAGGGGTAAGTGCTGCACTGGTTTTACTCTGTGTTGGGAAGTGGGGTGGATCACCCAAACACTGAGTTTTGCTTGTCTTCATCTTTGTTTGTAGTGGATTTTTTGGGATATCCACTCATTAGTGCAATAGCTGCTGACACCATAATTCAGATAACTATCAGAATTGTTTATAAGCGCCTTATATACACTGTTGTGTATTTCTATTGGCATATGCTTACCCAGAATCCCTTGCAGTAGTAATTCCACTGCAAATTTTAGGTGTGTATGTGTATTCTCTCCCTCGGAGCATTACAGGTGGGACATCTGAGATCTGTCCAGAAGAGTGCAGTTCTAGGAATAGCTAATATACTGTGCAGAACCCTCAAGCTCCCATGCCTCTGGTAGAGGACCTGAGAATGATGAATAAACATACCACCCAGGAGGGGTGAGAAAATACATTTTATTTTTGTTAATGTGTGTATGAATAGCTGGTATTGAGACAAATCACTAACCTTTCAAAGTCTATAACATTTTCCTGAAAATAATGCTGATGAAATTACTGCATACAACTGGTGAATAGGTTCCCTTTTAAAAAATTAAGAGTTTTCATGTAAAATATCAATGTAACAAACATACCATACATGCATACACTAATTCACACTTGCCTTGTGCTTTCCAATCAGGTGATCAAGGTATGTATCAATCACCTGCATTAGAGCGAAAAATAAACAATTTTTTATTAAGAGATTTTAGCTTTTTATACACTTTCATCAACCAGCCACCCTGTCCCATGCAGTGTTTTGAATGGCAAGTTATACAGTTTGTATTGTCCAACATTGGCTTCCACCGAGTTGTCAGCTTTAGCACTCCACAGCCCTTTAACTGGAGAGAGGGGAAAAAACAAACTTAAACTGCAGTTGTTATTGTACTATAGGGACTTAAAGCTAATACAGGTCATTGGTTCCAAATACAGCATCTAATCTGCATGAGCTATCCCCATATGTGCAAATATTCCTAAATCAAAATCACCTATGTTCAAAGGCATTTGTGGTAAGGGGGTAACTCAACGTGCCAAACAGCGGCAACTTTAAACAGCCACAATGACCATCTAAAGGAAAAGGCTAGAACAGGGCACGGCCAATTAAATGACCAACAATTTCAAAATAGAAAATGAAGATCTATGCTACCCCTGTCTTCTATGTTCTGCTGTAAATTCAAAGATGCAGACTCGCATACACACACACACACACACATTTTGGTATATAGTACAAAAAGAATATGCTGAGGATACAGAAAAAATGCACTATATGCAATATAGGTGTTTGCTAGCTATTTTGGTAGGGAGTTCAGTTGTACCTCCCATAGTGCTATCCTTTCTCTTCGGGGCAAATTGAATCACAGAGGTTCTTTTGTGGTACGTAGCATACGCCAGTATTGATTTCATCAGGCAAGTTCAGTGACCTGACAGCACTTTGCTGCCTGGGGGATGTAACTTCTTTACTCCTTCTGTATGGCTTTATGTGGTTAATGTCAATCTTGTTCTTCAGGGTAACATTGTCAGGATTTGCCAATTTAACCATATTGCCACACAGCTCCTTGATGATATAAGTGCCTAGGAAGTCAAGCTCAATCCTTCCTCCTTTTCTACCACGTTTCCTCATATTGTAAAGGAGAACTTTGCTGCCAACACTAGTGTAAATCCCTGTGTTTCTTCTGCATTCTCTTCGCATATGCTACCTTATGCTTTTCCTGCGACTTGGCTATATTCTCCAGCGTTGCTTCTTCTATCGACTCCCTCGATTTCCTTTCCTCCATATACATTACATAATTCTTCTCCACCGGCAGAACGATATTTGACAGCTGGAGAACAAATTGTTTAGTAACACAATATAGTAGGAATGTATAATTTTTTTTATTTTTATATATATATATACAACTTTAGTAGTACAATTTTCAAGGAAAAATCAAACTGATAGTTAAGATTTAAAATGCTTACGGCATTTGACCGTAAAGCAAACCTTACCAGATAATAGTGTAACAACAAATAACATTCAAATGTAATGTGCCACATAAGTTGAACATAGCAAGTAGTCAGAATCAGGTGAGATCTGTATATACAAAACAATTGGTCCATGTAAATAGGCAAATATTTTACTTTGGCTGTGACAGACATAAATAAACAGCTACTCACCGGCAGATCAACGGGAACTCCAGCTGGGAAAACTGCCTCTTTTCCATACATCAGAACAAACTGAGAAAATTTGGTCGTGGTTTGGACCTTTCATCTGATAGAAAATAATGTAGCTTCCAAATACGTCCCAGTTGTTCTGTTTTTAGTTTACCAATTTAGCGCTCTAGAAATGAATAGAAATATAAACACATTTACAAAACTCTACAAAGTAATGTGACACAGCTCTAAGCCAGTTACAGTGAATCCTGTGGAGCAAAGTTTTAATAAACCCCTTAATGAACACTAAACGTGAATGAAACTTACCTCTTAATATTCATTTGTTTTCTCATTTAGCCCATTTGTCTGCGGTTGATACTATTCCCAGAACACTGCACATCCGGTCGTTAAGCTTATAAGAAACAAACATACTTATATATAATTCTCATTTAAAAAAGTTACCAAATCATTTCTACATATATGGTAAATGGAAAGTAAACATACTTGATTAACAAATTCTCTGCCCTGGTCAGAAAGTATCCTTTTTGGGTAACCATGTAGGTATATCAGGGTACAAAGATGACGTCCCACCTCGGCAGCAGTTTTGTCTTCAAAGGAAACGCCTCTACCCACTTGGAGAAATAATCCGTGGCCGTTAATGTACTAGAAACCATTCACTGTCTTTGGGAAAGGTCATGTCAGGTTAATCCCAACCAGCTCCCAGACACGTAATGGAATGAAAAAAAATATATATATATTTGTAATAGACTCATGTAATAACTATTATGTAGTAATATATACTAGACATTTACCTTGATACACTGTAATGGCTGTGAAGCTAACAGAGGCTTTCCAACCGTCGGACACTTTGCGCATTCCTGGATATGTAAGAAATCAGTTAACCTGTGTACAGCATTCATAAAAATTGCAAAACCCCCAAAAATATAAACCTTACATTTGTAACCGCAATTAACATTTATGATGAATAGCTTTTTACAATGGTTCAAGAATTGAGTTGAGCGGACACCTGGACAATTGTGTACCTGGCCTATGCTGGTGCAGGAACCCACCCTCCAAGCTACTTGTGAATGATTGGCCTGATAACCGTGGAAATTACCCCTCTTCCTCCTCACAGATGACCTACACTTTCTGCAGCAGCTCTGATATATCTGGGTAGTTTTTGAGGAATTTCTGCACCACCAAATTCAGCACATGCACCAGACAAGGGATGTGCTTCAAACCGGCTAGGCCCAGAGCTGCTACGAGATTTTGCCCATTATTGCACACCACCAGGCCAGGCTTGAGGCTCAGTGGCAACAACCACTCATCGGTCTGTTCCATGCCCATGCACAGCTCCTGCACAGTGTGGGGTTTTTCCCCCAAACATATGAGTTTTAAAACAGCGTGCTGTTTCTCCCTAGCTGTGCTGAAGTTGGTGGTGAAGGTGTTACGCTGACCGGTAGAGGAGGAGGAGGCGGCAAAGAAATGCCCTGCAATCCTCAGTGGCGCAAGGACGTGCGCCAAACTGCTATCCGCCTCAGGCCCAACCGCCACTACATTTGCCCAGTGTGCAGTTAGGGTGATATAGTGTCTCTGCCCATGCTTACTGGTCAATGTATCAGTGGTTATGTGGACCTTGCCACGGATGGCGTTGCGCAGTGCACACCTGAGTTTGTCCGCTAATTGGTTGTGAAGGCATGGCTCGGCTGGGAACCTCGTACTGTGGGACAGCCACCGGCATCAGGTTTTTAAAACTGTCAGTCTCCACCAGACTGACAGCATTTCAAAGGCCAGCAATTTTGAAATACTGGAATTCAGGGCCAGGTATTGCGGGTGGCTACGGGGGTACTTCCTCTTTCTCTCCAGTGTTTGGGAGATGGACAGCTGAATGCTTCCATGGGACAGTGTGGAGATGCATGGGGACGGTGGTGGACGTGGTGGCGTTGCTGCCACATCCTGTTTGCTGGGTGGCAGGTGCCACTGTCACTCCAGAGGTGGAGGAAGAGGCAGAGACAGCAGCAGAAGAGGAAGCAGGAGAAGCCGGAGACCTTTCTTGGTTTTTGATGTGCTTACTCCACTGCAGCTCGTGCTTTGCATGTAGATGCCTGGTCATGCAGGTTGTGCTCAGGTTTAGCACGTTTATGCCTCGCTTCAGACTCGGATTGCTCAGCGTGCAAACCACTCATGTCTTGCCGTCAGCACATTGTCTGAAGAACTGCCACGCCAGGGAACTCCTTGGAGCTGGCTTTGGTGTGCTCTGTCCCTGGGTGCGGTGAGCAGTAGCAGGCGTACCCTCTAGGGGACGGGCGTTCCGCTTTTGCACTCTGCTCCCTCTTGTGCTGTGCTGGTGCCTCTGTGTGACAACCGCCTCTTCCTCCAAACTGCACACGTCACTCGCATGACCTTCATTCCATATGGGGTCTAGGACCTCATCATCCTCCACATCATCTTCCACCCACTCCTCAACCCTGCCCTCCTTGCCATTCTGCACACTGCAGAAAGCCACAGTAGTTGGCACTTTTGTTTCATCATCAGAGATGTGCTGCGGTGGTGCTTGCATGTCCACATCCTGACACACAAATGGTTGTGCGTCAGTGCACTCAATCTTTTCCACTTCTGGGGCAGGGCTCGGTGGATGGCCCATGGAAACCCCGCCAGCAGAGTCATCAAAAAGCATAAGAGACTGCTGCATGACTTGTGGCTCAGACTGCTTGGCTGATTTTGCAAGGTGGTGAGGTGAAAGACAGATGGCCATGGGCTGCAGGGGGCCGAGTGGGAGACAATGTGAAGGAACTGGAGGCACTGTCAGCCACCCAATCTACTATAGCCTGTACTTGTTGTGGCCTCACCATTCGTAGAGCGGCATTCGGGCCTACCAAATAACGCTGAAGGTTCTGTCGCTTACTCGCACCTGAGGAAGGCGACAATGTAACCGCCTATAGTCAACAATTAAGTTCACTGACCGTAAGGCAGTGCCGGTGTCCTAAAGAGAAACATTTCTAGATGTCACACAACAGTGTCGGGTGTAATTAATAGTTACTTCACTGTCTCAAAAAATTAGAATTTGTCATAATGTAACAGTAGTATTTAACGGTTTTATTGGACTGCAAGAAATGCACCGCAGGCCGCAAATGTACTATTTAGCACCAAAAAAAGAATTTTTCAAAGTGCGATGTTACCACCGTATTTGACGGTTCGATTTGACTCTCAGATCTGAAGTGCACGCCCCAAATTTACGTTTTAGCACCAAAAAAATTTGAATTTGTCAAACTGCAATGTCACAGCAGTATTTAAAAATGCTTAGATGTTGCCCACTGAGCTACCAGAACAGGATTAAAGTAATGTGCCTGGCACACATGCAGTTGCAAGTGCCCACCTAACAAACAGACTGCTTATTTCTCTGTGGCACTGGGCTCAGGGCAGGGTACAAAAATGTAGTATAGCACCCACAAAAATAATCGCTGTAGTTTGCAACCAGCATTCTTTCCTAATCTGTTCCTCAGAGCTGCAGCATTCTCTCCCTACACTAAGCGCTCATGTGACGTGCGGCGCTACGTGACTCCAGCTTATATAGAGGCTGGGTCACGTGCGGCACTGGCCAATCACAGCCATGCCATTAGTAGGCATGGCTGTGATGGCTTCTAAGGGCACACGAGTCAAATGCTTGTTTGTTGGCTGCCCTGCAGCTTTTCAAAACACGCCATTAAATCGCCGAACTCGCAAAACCTCAGCACATAACTATACTTGACACAGGGTCCTGTCACTATGACAAAAAGATGCAGTAAAGAGTCGAATTATTATAATGAACAATACCGAGGCAATAGCCACTTAACAATTATCTTCGTGTATCTACAGACTACTTTAACAAGGAGCTTTATCGTGTATAGTATCTACAGACTACTTATGTACAACTTGGTATACTACTATAACAAGGAGTTCTATCGTGTATTAGTTGTTAAAATAACCGCATTATGTAACATACTGTAATTATATTGCAAATTTCATACTGTACCGCTATACCAGTCCTAATGACTCATGGTTTTCTCAGTATCCTACTTGTACACTCGAACTATTACATGCTGTATCTTTATCTGAAAAACAATTTAAAAAATCGCCGAACTCGAACTGTTACTGAAATGTTCGGGGTAAAAAATCGTAATGTTCGGTACGAACCCGAACTTTACAGTTCGGGTTCGCTTCCCTCTGTACAAGAATGTTTACCATCAAGATCAAAACTCCCACAGCTGCTGGTTGCTGTGATGCATTATATGGGTATTCCATTGGGCTCCTTGTTCATGGATATACATCTTCAAGAGCATACTATTAAACAAAAAAAATGCACACACACAAGTTTTAATTGAAAGTTGTGCACATAAGTTTAATTGAAAACTTTTTTTTTTTTTTTTTCAAGGCACGCTTGCCTCCAGTTGTTGTACTTTCAAAAGATAGTTCTGTTCATGTCCCGGTGGGTCAGTTGGCACAATAACCTTCGTGACAATCTAAATTATTTGGGAAAACACAATTGTCTTTGATATGAATTTTTGGTGTATAAAGCATATGTTCTGCGATGTCATAGGGATGTAGTTAAATATCTGTATGTAACGAAATTACATAAATTCTAACCGCACATAACACAAGTAAAAGGTTAATGTAGTCCTAGTATACCACTAAAATCCAGTGAGCTCTGAAGTTCACAGGGTATAACCAGAGATCTTCCCCAGGAATCCTCATCTGAAGAATATGGAGAAATCAGACATTTTGTTTGTATTTTATATTTTTTTTTAAATTGACTGAGTTTCTTTGAATTATTTATCATATGCTCACCCAGAATCCCTTGCAGTAATAATACCACTGAAAATTTGAGATTTCTGTGGGAACAAAGTCTTATGGCTTGACAGGTGTGTAGATCTGTGTTTAACAATGCATTGACACATGTATATGCAGTAGTAGTCCCAGTTGTGATGGGAGCACACGGGGGCTGTGACTCCCAAGTTGGAGGAGTGGCTTCAACAGATTACAGGTGGGACATCTGAGATCTGTCCAGAAGAGTGCAGTTCTACGAACAGCTAAGATACTGTGCAGAACCCTCAAGCTCCCAGGCCTCTGGTAGTGGACCCGAGAATGATGAATAAACATACCACCCAGGAGGGGTGAGAAAATACATTTTATTTTTGTTAATGTGTGTATGAATAGCTTTTATTGAGACAAATAACTAAGCTTTCCAAGTCTATCAAATTTTCCTAAAAATAATGCTGATGAAATTACTGCATCCAACTGGTGAAAAGGTTCCTGTTTTAAAAGATTAAGAGTTATGTGACCAAATCCCTATTTTGCCTTCCCCCAGAGTCAATCTTCTACTGTTTGGACATTTTGTTAATTTATTTTCCCATTCATTCGAAAAAAACTAAGTACCGAACACTCGTCACCCCTTGGCTCATTAAGTTCAAACAAACCACAGGAATTCAGTGCTCTTTGTGTGGCCGCCGTTCGTGTAACCGAACGCCATCTTGTTGCACAAAAGCAGGCAGCGGGACTTGGTCGTCGAGTGTCTGGAACTCTGAGGTGACCACTCGACGGCCCGAACACTGTGGAAAACATACGAATGCCTGCTTCTAGTTGTGGCAAGCCAGGAGAACCCTGTTCGACCGATTATTCGAGAACTCCCGAACAAACCCCACACTATGAGCCAGGAGACCCCTTTGCCCTTTATATTCGTAAACCATGTCATTTCGTATAAAAACTCTCAAACTAGACCGACTGCTACCCATGAAGCTATGGAACTATTTCTGGTCAGACATCTCCAGAGCAGTCAGTCAAATCTTCCCCCTCACTCCCCCCGTGGTGATTGAACTATGTTCGTGGGATCTGAGCTCTTTTCGGATATGTTGTGCTCTCATATCCAAGCTATCTATGGAGTTTCGGTTGCACAAAATGACTTTTGTATTTTAAAGTGTTTTTGTAAAGTTTTAAGTGAATATTTTCTGTAATTGGAGATAATTGAGCTTAAGCCAGCCACTTAACTAAATTATCTCCCTGATTCAGAAGAGGGATTGTATTTGTATTGGGAGTGTCACACTTTGTAACCTTGTTATTATTTTTGTGTCCCTGTCCCAAACAAGGTCCATGTGGGTGTACACCTTGCTTGAGGACTTGCATAAAAGGCCAGCTGTGGCTTCCATTAAACAGAATGCTTTACCCCTTCATGAAGTCTTGGCTCATGTTTTGGGGGATTGGGAGTTATAATCACTACAACTTCTATGCTCGGATGTCGGGACATTCTATGCGTATATACTCAGCCGGAGTATAGGGGATACGTTACAAGTTATGTAGAATAACAATACAACAAACACAACACAAGCATACACTAATTCACACTTGCCTTGTGCTTTCCAATCAGGTGATAAAGGTATGCATCAATCACCTGCATTAGAGAGAGAAAAATAAACTTTTTTTTATTAAGAGATTTTTGCTTTTTATACATTTTCAACAATGCAGACTCTTGCCTCCTCAACCAGCCACCCTGTCCCATGCAGTGTTTTGAATGACAAGTTATACAGTTTGTATTGTCCGACAATGGCTTCAACAGAGTTGTCAGCTTTAGCACTCCACAGCCCTTTAACTGGAGAGCAAAAACCAAGAAACTTAAACTGCAGTTAAGTTATTGTACTATTGGAGCCAAAAGCCAATACCGGTCAAGTATGCCTTATCTTCAAATTCTAAAGTATCTAAAAGCATTGGTTCCAAATACACCATCCAATCTGCATGAGCTCTTCTCATATATGCAAATATTCCTAAATCAAAATCACCTATGTTCAAAGGCAACAGGGCATGGCCAATTAAATGACCAACAATTTCAAAATAGAAAATGAAGATCTTTGCAAATGCTACCTGTCTTATATGCTCTGCTGTAAATTCAAAGATGCAGACGGCTTAAAAAACCCAAAACAACCAATATAAAACTTAAGCAACTACATTTTGGAATATAGTGCAAAAAGAATATGCTGAAGATACAGAATAGGTGCACTATATGCAATATAGGCAGGGCTGGCCTTAGGTGTTCCAGCGCCCTGTGCGAGCTAATCTTGTGGCGCCCCCCCCCCACCTAAACATACACAAAGAGGAAAACAGTCTTTGTAACAAACTGTTTTTTAATTACAGATAATTTAAGTGCAAACAAGTACAATAATAAATAACTGGATTGACTGGTAACAATAATGTATATTAAATACACAGAACTCTCCACGATACCGGCTATAGACCTATCAGGTCCACTCCGACACCCACCCTGCACAACATTACATGAGAACCCAGGGGACACTCTAGCTACCTGCTCCCCTCAGGGATCTACACGTGAACACAAATAGCCCTCATTACCTACCGATTAGCACTATTCCCCTATACCAAACACACAAAAGGGCGCAATATTCTTAAGCCACGTAATTGTATGTAACTGCCTCCGCTTAGACCGCACCAGCCGAAGTGGCGATGCTTAATATCGACATTACACAAACTAACAAGTTAATGATATGGAAGGAGAGCACACAGCGATCCCCCACAGCTAGGTCAGGCACTGAATAGTCACTAAGCCCCCTCGGCATATGCCCTGACCAACCTCATAATGCCGATTAACCCCCCCCTACGTATAAAGTGGGTGCAGGGTTGGTCGGCTGTAACGTACAGCAACCTATTGTACATGCTCCACCAATTATGATCAGGTTTATTTCTGTTGATAATGTTTGTCTTTGTTAGAAACATAGCCGACCGAACCTGTATTGCCTTTCTGCTCCATAAGCATAGTTGATAGGCTCACAGGAACTATACCGGCTGCTCATGAGGTTATCTTGTTATCTAATATAAAAATGCATGAAAATTCAAGCCACTAATTAACCCGCACGCGTCTGCATAACTACACTGTTGTGGCATCTTGACGAAGCTATTGTGGCTAACACAAATGAGCTACACTCTAATGTATATTTTTACCTAGTTAACAATGTGTTTTTCTTTTTAAAATATAAAAACGTGCGAACTATTAATGCCACTGTTAACTTTATGTTTAAATGTGTATGCACGCTGTTGTGGCGTACGACTGCGCTTTTTTATCTCCTGCACGACAAAAATAAAGAATTTAAAAATATATATATTTAAAAGAGAGGCCCTTTTAAGTATAGATGCAAAAGAAATGCAAGATTTGCAGCAGCAGTGTACAGATAATATGAATTTCCTAAATGTAGTACGCCAACATTTGCGCCAAATAAAGTATAGATAAATAAATAAGCATTGCAGGTATTCATCAAATGAATAAGACATCCAAACCTTGTATTTCCAGGTATAGATTAAATAACATAACACATGGAAACATAACATTACATGTGTAGAACAACTAAACATAAAAATCACAACATAAAAATCACATGCTAACACAGTAGTGAAGATATAGATCAACTATAGATCAGCTTCAATGTCACTGTCGGGGGTCTTTGCACATTTGGCAAATTCCCAGACAGTGACAGTGCCACTTTAATAGTATAATCCACAAAGTCAGTTTATGTATTGTAGAAACAAGAGAAATGTTGTCAGTACACTATATTTAACCATTTTACAACACTAAGCATGTATAGCCTCTCCCTCATTTCTTAAACCCACGTCTTTGTTT
>OW240916.1:54351442-54353942 GCA_933207985.1 Pelobates cultripes
TTTTGGCCAACATTCAAGTAGGTGAGCACTTGGGAAATAGTGATCACAAATATAATGTCCTTTGAAATAAACTCAAAAAAACTAAAATCACATGGGTTATACTAAAACATATAATTTTAAAAATGCCAATTTCAATAAGTTAAGGGAAGCTTTACAATATATTGACTGGCATAAACACTTTAGTGAAAAGAACACTGAGGATAAATGGATCATCTTCCAACAAATATTAGAAAGGTACATTTCTCAGTATGTACCATTGGGAAAATATAAAAGAAACAAATTAAAACCAATGTGGCTTAGTAGAGAAGTAAAACAAGAGATTAAAAATAAGAAAAGGGCATTTAAAGCATTTAAATTGGACAAATCAGATGCATCTTATAAGATATAAGGAAGCAAATAATTTGTGTAAAAAGGCAATTAGACTTGCTAAACTTCAAAATGAAATGATAGCTAAAGAGAGCAAAACCAACCCCAAAGCATTTAAGTACATAAATTCTAAAAAACCCAAAAATGAAAGTGTAGGTACACTAAAAACTGAAACGGGGGTGTTAGTTAATGAAGACCAGGAAAAGGCAGGAATTTTAAATAACTATTTCTCCTCTGTATATATTAAGGAAGAACCCATGGCAATAGATGTGCAAATGATTGCTACTAAAAACTTGCAGAATAATTGTAATTGGTTAACTCAAGACAAGGTGCTGCAGCAACTAAAGAAAGTGAATATAAACAAAGCTCCAGGGCCTGACGGTATCCATCCACGTGTACTTAAGGAACTAAGTGTAGAAATAAGTGAACCTCTGTTTTTAATCTTTCAAGATTCTTTTCTTTCAGGAAGTGTTCCGGAGGATTGGAGGAAGGCAGGTGTGGTTTCTATATTCAAAAAGGGTTCAAAATCCTTGCCTGGAAATTATAGATCTGTGAGCATAACTTCTGTGGCTGGGAAAATATTTGAAAGGTTATTAAGGGATAATATTCAAGAATTCCTTGAGAAGAACATGGTTATCAGCAAAAATCAGCACGCTTATTTTACAAGCTACTACACCACACCACCACTTTATTGTACTTGGGCACTTTAAATATACCTAGTACTTGAAGAATCGTCTGTACTTTATAATCGACATGCATTTTATTCAGTATGCACTTTCGATAAATATATACCTTTATTATTATTATTATTATTATTATGCACTCTATTCAGCAAGCACTTTCGGTGTACATACACCTTTATTGTCAAGCACTTTAATAGATTCATCCTTTACGATATACTCCTCCCATGTCTCCTCTACAACACTGAGAATAATACAGCACGTTAAACCGTGTTGTTTAGATCATTGTTTTCATGTATATTTATATTTACAGCTGTAACCCTGGCGACCTATGTTTGTATTAGTCGCTATAGCAACAAACGTCATCACAGCACATATGGGCGGAGTCACTCACTGGACATGCACACTTGGTGATGAGTAACGTGGGTGACCACTTCACGCAGGGTAAGATTATTCTTAATTTGGCTATAAATGTGTTATTTGTCCAGTTAGTATCCTGAATAAAGTCCCAGCCAGACGTGGACGGAAACGTTGGTGATACTTTTAATGGAACTTCAATAAAATTCTACTTTTTATCCACGAAAGACCGTGAGTACAAGCCTCTCTTGTATACTATTTTGAGCTTGTGTGCAAGGGGATCGATCGATCTCTCTCTCATTAGAAACTCAAAGATCTAAGACTTTCTATGTACACAAAAGGCCTATTGCTCTCAAATACAGGGAGTGCAGAATTATTAGGCAAATGAGTATTTTGACCACATCATCCTCTTTATGCATGTTGTCTTACTCCAAGCTGTATAGGCTCGAAAGCCTACTACCAATTAAGCATATTAGGTGATGTGCATCTCTGTAATGAGAAGGGGTGTGGTCTAATGACATCAACACCCTATATCAGGTGTGCATAATTATTAGGCAACTTCCTTTCCTTTGGCAAAATGGGTCAAAAGAAGGACTTGACAGGCTCAGAAAAGTCAAAAATAGTGAGATATCTTGCAGAGGGATGCAGCACTCTTAAAATTGCAAAGCTTCTGAAGCGTGATCATCGAACAATCAAGCGTTTCATTCAAAATAGTCAACAGGGTCGCAAGAAGCGTGTGGAAAAACCAAGGCGCAAAATAACTGCCCATGAACTGAGAAAAGTCAAGCGTGCAGCTGCCACGATGCCACTTGCCACCAGTTTGGCCATATTTCAGAGCTGCAACATCACTGGAGTGCCCAAAAGCACAAGGTGTGCAATACTCAGACATGGCCAAGGTAAGAAAGGCTGAAAGACGACCACCACTGAACAAGACACACAAGCTGAAACGTCAAGACTGGGCCAAGAAATATCTCAAGACTGATGAAATGAGAGTGAGTCTTGATGGGCCAGATGGATGGGCCCGTGGCTGGATTGGTAAAGGGCAGAGAGCTCCAGTCCGACTCAGACGCCAGCAAGGTGGAGGTGGAGTACTGGTT
>OW240916.1:54358942-54379287 GCA_933207985.1 Pelobates cultripes
GACAGTGAAAAAGAGGATATATTAATGGATGTACTAACACAAATTGTAAATAAACAGTATAGAACAAAGAAAAGAAAGTTTGGTCACACAAGCTGTTGTAGCCACAATAGGAGGCCTAATAGACATAGTTGTAGAATTACGGCAGCATAATTTGGAAACAAATAAAATGGAAGCAATGGACAAAAGGGATTGTTTAAAAATTGCAGCTTTGAGAACAACTACAATTGTTGGGGAACTAGAAAAGGAGTTAAGAGAAATAGAACAGAGAGATGCATATATTGCTAAGATCACTGAACTCCAAGACCTAGTCATGGAATATAAAATGAAAATTAAAAAAAAACACAAATAAATGGGATAAGGAGATTCCTAAAGTATGCCCAGACCAGTCTTATTTTATATCTGAAAGTAAAGAACCAGTGCTGGGAACAAAACACAAGGGAAATGTGCCAATTGTAAATTGTGTCCCACAAGCCCCTATAATAACTGAACATTTTAACGTAAGAAATGCCTACTAGCTTCTCTAGACAGACAAGGACTATGTCAATCACAGACAAAAGATAATTTCCAGAAATGGTGGGGAAGTATGCCAACTGACGACTTTAACACCTTTACACATTGGTTTATGAGGGGAGCAAATAGGGAAAAAAAAAAAAAGGAGGTCTTAACTTAGAAGAATGGACAGAACTGTTAGAATATGCTATGGGTCCCTTGGCTAGCAGACTATTTGGATTTAATAACTGTGATCAGGCAGGAAGAATTGCTGCAACGATTTTCTATCTACTCAGCATAGAGAAAGACATTGTTATTATGATGAGGCCAGCAGAGCATCCTAGAGAGGTAGCTCAAAGGATATTGTTCTGGTATATGCTATGCCAACCTCAACAGCCTCTGGCCTTGGGCTCACCAGAACACATTGCTAAAGTAATGGAAGCCCTTCCCTGGGAGTGTCAAGAATTTGTGAGGAGCAGACTTAGAAATGGTACTAACTAGAGCTCACAATTGGTGGATCAAGCATCCTTCCTCAGAACAGGCCTTCTCTGTTTCAGCCATAAGAACATTCAAGGTCGACTCTGGTAAAGATATAGATGGTAAATGGAGAAGCCAGAGGTGGGATGTACCCCAGAACAAGAGGGATAATGAGAACTGGAGACCAAAACAGGACTTTGACAAAAGATGGAGAGATTCACAGAGGGACCATAGGAATGTAATGGGAGATAATTGGAGGAATAGATGGGAGGGGCCTAAGGTAATCAATTGGAATAAAAATACCTGGGATAGGCTAAAAAGGACAGATATTAACTGGGAAAATCACAATTGGGGAGAAGAACTGAGAAACAGGAACGTTATTAGGAGAATAATTGGAGAAGGAACCATAGATGGGATGAGCATCAGACCAATAGACGGAATTGGGATAATTGGAGGAATAAAGAAGGGAAGAGAGACTACTGGGACCTAAAGGAGACAGACTAAAAGATTGGAGGCAGACGTGAAAGCGCTGAGGGAACAGTTGAGGAGGAACAGATTGATCAATTGGGGGGTCTCAGCAATCAATAACACTCAATTTTGTGTTGCTCTCTACATCTGTATGTATGTTTTTCTTTTGTTTCGTTCTCTCAGTCTTCCAGTCTCCCATTTAGCTATACCTTTCTAATGATGAGATCTAGTGTTCCCACAGAGCAAGGCAAAGCTGTATTAGGATGATATCCTAGTGGGTCCTTGTTACAAGATGGTTAAATATAAGCTGCATCACAGTAGGGATGGGAGACAGGCAATACGGCCAGAAGATACTCCAAATAAGGGAGAAGATTAGAGTCTATATTTTAATATATTTAATATTCCTTCTATTCCTCCAAGGTGTCCGGAACAACGGCGACAGTGTTTTAGGCAAAGCAGGGTGTCGGGGAAAAAAACGGGACAATTTGCAGCTCTACTGGGAGGAGTCGGAACTGGATTGAGTATGGAATTGTGCAAATATCACATCCAGTCCTACAAACTTTGCCGCTAGTACTCATGCTCATAATTACACTATACTTTTGTGTGGCTATGAAATAGATGAGGAAGAAACTTGTAAAGGGGGATTTGTTTCTCTTTCATACATTCTTCAATAAAGTTTTACATTGCACACACACCTACATTCTATAAGTTCTGTTTTTTTTGTAACACTTTGTATAATATGTGAATTGACAGTCATAGGAAAATACAGGAGAACTTATGTCGCTGAGGGAACTATTCCGGAGGGACGGTGGGTTGAATTTCTCCTGTATATCAGGTTTTTGCTCCCACTAGGTTCTCTTGTACTAGAGGGATAATTAGATAATGGAGCAACATAGAAGAAAAAGGGGGAATGTGGGGTGATGCAATCCCTATTTGACTTTTCTTTCACCTTGCTTATATCACTCACTATAATTCCTGTGCTCCCCTTCCCTACTTCAGATCTCAGTTTAGATAAGAGGGATATATTATTTAAATGTGCTCAACATAAGAGAAGAAAAAGTGAGGGAATGTGGTGACATTCTGTCAAACTAATATGGTGACCAGGTGTCATGTGACCAAGCTCATGTATGCCTTTCTTACAGGGGATAAGCTTTACCCTTTGATATGGTAATTGGGTAATTCAATACCTTTACAAGTCAGGAGAGAGATAACCACTTCCCCCTATCTCCATTCCTCTGTTTCTTCTTGGCTGTGCTACAGAGCAGACGCCATGTGCTATCTTGGTGAACTATGTTACTCTGTTGCTTCCTTTTCTTCCTTGGTGGATGTGATGTTGAACTTGCAGCAGTGAGCCATTACTAGATGTGAAGGCCTAACCGTGGGTGAGATTTTAATGTAGACGAACCTTGTGTAATATATATTAATTTGGTGATACACCACAGTGACATTGGTATTAAACGGATAATAGAACTACTTAACACACCACTCCTATCTGGTGGCACATTAGATTGCACGCGCAGTGCCCCAAATTTGAAGTAGGAACATCGACCAAGCATCTTTTTCCATCTCCCGGTTCCTAAAATCGATGCCATATACACGTCCCCTGGAAGGGGACGTAACAGGGATTAAACTTATAGGAATAGTACTACTTAACACACCTTATAACGCAGAGAGGGGAGTCTGAAGAAGAGGAGTCAGAGGAGGAAGGTGGCTTTGAGGAATTGGAAGACCAAACACAGCAGGCGTCCCAGGGGGCTTGTTGTCACCTTTTGGGGACCCTTGGTGTTATACGTGGCTGGATGGAGGAAGAAACCTTCTATGACATCAGTGAGGACAAGGAACGGGACATGCACACTATTTATCCAGTGCAATACAAAACTAGATCATAAACCTATGTGCAAAGCATGTTCTGCGTACAATACTGATAGAAAGGGAAAATGAAATTTGTCGGTGATATGTAATGCAAAACCAGGTGTTTCACATACAGAACAAAATGTAATAGTTTTAAGGTGTGCACCAAGATCTAGGTACTGAAGAAAGGTTTATTGAATTTTTTCCTTCCAAGACTGGAGAGGAAGTAGCAGAAATGCTGTTATTAAGACTGAACAAACATGACATTAATATGGAGGATTGTAGAGGTCAAGGCTTTCACAATGGAGTGAATATGTAGGGAAAAATAAAATAAAAGGATTCAGAGCTTGCATGCAGGCAGAGTATCCAAAAGCGAAATATTGTACATGTGCTTCCCACTTTTTGACTCTTATGGGTACAAGTTAAACAATGTATTAAGATTATTAAGGTGTGTTTGTGGTGCAGCTGTTCCCACCTTCTATAACCTCTGATCCAGTACCAGCACTTTAGTCTACCTCAATATAAAAAGAAAGCAGTTCGATCCTCTTTCCTACAGAGCACCACAATTCTGGAACAACCTCCCGCACATTTAAATTTTCCCCAGGCCCCAAATCTTTAACGAGATCCCTCTCTACATTGTACCATACTGTATCAAGGCAATGTTTTGGGGACCTAGGACATACTTGAAAACTAGAGAAATCTCAATGTATCCTTCCTGGTAAAATATTTTATAAATACATAAAAAGCAGCTCACGTATGCAAAACTTTGTCAAAGATTTAAGAGCAATGATGAAGGCATGTTTTTCTGTAGTGCTAAATTGTGTAACCATTTTATCTTCAATACGAGAAGGTGCTAAACACAGGTGTTTGAAAATGTAAAAATACAATTTAAAAAAAAAAAAAAAAAAAAATCTACTTATCCAAGGGACTAAAGTGGTAGACCAATCTAATTGTCCATCATTACTACCTACTTGTCATGCACAACAATGTCAGATTAGGGCACCTGCCCTGCAAGAAGGGTTTTTTTATATTAAACTTTGTGAATGAAATCTAAATGGAAAAACAGACAAAAGAAAGCTGATCTAAAAAAAAGGTTCAACACAGAAATACACCCTTTTCCCTTCGGGGTTTACATTCAGATTTAAAGGGATATAATAGGGATAAGTAGTCCAGCCTAATTAGGCAGTTTCTGTGTATAGAGCAGTCTCCCTGCTCAATTCTCTGCCATCGAGGAGTCAAAAACTTATTAAAAATATTACTTTGATAATTAAAATTACATACAAATACTATCTGATCATTGTATTTGTATTGGATTTTAATTCTCAAAGTCTTTTTTTAAACAAAATTTTATGTAAAGATTAGCACAAATGATTTGATGAATTATATAGGCAATAAAAAAAAATATAGTATACAGTGGGGGCAAATAATTAAATTACGTAGAGCAGAATTAAGAGGTTTTTCATTTTGCTTTTTCTTATAACTACAGGCAATGCCTGCAGAGAGCGAAATAAGATCAACTTTTTATTTCTTTTAATACTAGAAACGTTATTTATCTTTTAAATTGTGACTGTGGCTGCAATCTATAGGGAGAACCACTTGAGATAAAATGGATATTAGAGATGGAAACACTGTAGAAGGGTGAAATTGTTTTTGAAATCTAATTTTTAATATATCCTTTTAGTAGTATTTTACTTGTTTTCTGTTGACGTTGGGTCAATATGGTGGCAGTGTGAGCAGTATGGATGCTGAGATATATCAGGCGAACTGGAGGAAAAAAAAAAAAAAGTGTGTCCAGAAGAGGACTAACACTAATTGGGACAGTAAGATGTGTGGAACCAGCCATTACATTCTACACCGTCGCGAGAACCAATATGGCCACTGCAATGGGTATAATTAAGAATGACAGCGCCAGAAGGATGCAAGGACACAGGGCCGAACAATGGATGCAAGGAGGCATGGCCAAACAGAAAATGGCCTTTATAAACAGACATTTCCACACAAGTATATGCACCGGAGGTAGACGAGAATGTTAAAACATGTTGTGCACCTTCACTTGTGAGACTGACGTGGCACTTTACTTACATGTAAACAGTTTTTTTTTTTTCAAAACAATCTGTTTATATTATTCTCATAAGTGGTGCCTTTATTTTACTTCTTTTGGCGTGACCATCTGCTGAAATCTCTGCGCCAAGATTTCAAAAATCACACCTATGCCGATATACTTGAGCCAGTAAATTCAGGCTCTAGAAAATGTGTGAGATAGCACCTGGAGTGTTTTTAGGCATGTATATTAATTTGTGCACAAACCATAGTGCACTACATTTAAGAAGAATCTGTATGGTATATAAATACATTTTATTACATATCCACAGTTTATACACACAAAATACACTTTATTGTGTACTGTTTCCCCTTAACTGCCTGCATATCTTGCTTTGAACCTTGCTGTAAGGCATTTCACAAACAGGAGGACTTTTCCTTTCCCATACAAAGTAGATATTGTGCAAAATCCCAAATTTTTCCTAACTCTTAAATAAATTCAAAAAGGTTAGTCTGCAGTTGTGTTCCACCTTTAGATTTTCATCCACTTTATTTAAAGGGATATCAACTAAACTATCTAAACGTTTCTTCCTGCTCCTTTAGCCTTCCAACCGGTTGCCATTCCTTCAAAAATCATTGAAACCCCACTACTTTAGGAAAGCATATAAATTAAACAGGTAATAGCTTTCCCTCCCTGCTCCATGGTAACCCACCTAGTTTCCTATCCTACAAATGTAAAAAATAAATAAAAAACTTCTGTAAACTAATCTATGCTACCTACACTTACCCCTTGTGTCTCTTTACCGCACTCCCTCTGGATTATGAACTTGTTTGAGCAGGGTCCTCAACATCCTCTGTTCCTGTGCATCCAACTCGTCTTGTTTCAATTACTTCTTTGTTAGTATATCTGTTGTATAGCACTGCGCTTTATTGACAAAACGAAAAAGGGCTGATTTAACAGCTAGATATGCAAACCGAATGCAACCCAACCCCATTCAGCAGTCCAAGAACCTGTAGACTCTCGGAAATATAAAATGGTCAAATAACCCAATTTTGCACGCTTATCAGCAAGTGCTAGTGTGGGGATTAGAGTTACCCTAACACGGAAACCTAACAGGTAACCGTAAAGGTACACGTACCGGTCCTTAGAGTGGCCGGGTTAGTGACAGACAGATATGAATAAACGAGAGACAAGCAGAGGTCAGGATAACAGAACTAGACCGGGCAAGGAAACTACACCGGGCAAGGAAACTAGGAAGTATATATACACCCTACAATGGGTAGGAATTGGTCACAGAGGACCGCGATGTCACAAGCCTGTACATATCAAAAAGAGACATATGGGCTGACACTATAAAAAGAATAATTGGAGGGGTCCACATTATATAGGATGCCATAGTAAGGCAGCATAAAGTTATGGATAAAAGGTGTACATCAACACATTTTTGTGAATGCACGGCGCCGCGAGGGACAGGTATCGTGAAAGCCAGTTACATTTTTCTTTCGTAACTATGATCAATCCTCTGAACAAGGGGATTCATCCAGGTGGGCGCACAATCTGTTGATGCATGATCCTATACTTGTATGCCAGAATCATTTTTATAGTAGCCCTTGCCTGTACACCCTGTACCAAATTATGCAAATTCTAGTTAAGTGTCACAAAGATTAAATATTTTGTTTTTCAGTTTAACTCATGGATGGCATTGTGCCATAAACTCACAAGTTCAATGGATGCAAGACTTGTGAAGCTGCTATTAAATAAGGGGTCCTATGTTAAAATGTAACGTGACCTGTTAAAAAGTTAAAAATGTTATAAGTTTGATTAAAATAGCTTTTGATTTTAGTAAATATGCTGCAAACACAACAAATGACAATTTTCAATTCTTTACAACCTATAAAGTGTTTTGAAACTTACTGTGCGTAAATTTGGAACAGTGCATTGTAAAGTTATGTTTAAAATACTGTTATTAGGAAGTTTGTTCAATAAACTTTGAATTGTACTCTTAATAGTTGGCATGAGAATTATGCTGACTGTTATTTACATCTATTTAGGTAAATGAGAAAAATGATTAGATTCCCCAACGGAGTAATATACCCATATTATGTTGTGACTTATCACACCACAGTTTTCTCCTCATATGCTTTGCAGTTCATTTAGATCTGTTGCAATGTAGTGTGTAGTGTGTAGTGTAAGCAGACTTTACACAATGTGGTGAGGAATCTTTTCTTTACCAGTGTGAAAGTGATAGTTTAAGTTAATGTTTACATATGGTAATGAGGGTAGTTTTTATTGTCTACATTTGTCGATTGTTTATTAATATGAGTACATGGCTAATGACAGCTGTGAAGGATAATAGTTTACATGAAAATGGTAATTCTAGATTTATAGGTATGGAGAAGAAATATGAAGACATCTTCCAATTCCTCTCAGTAGGAGAATACCCATCCGGGAAGAGTACATCGCAGAGACAGCTTTAGAAAGGCCACTGCCAAATATACATTAAAGGGCGAGTATTATCAATACAAGCAATGTTAGTTGCTTTGGAAGAATGTTCTTGAATTTTTCCTTTTATTACAGAAGAAAAGCTTTGTCGGTAGAGTCTTAAATTACAAAGAAGAAGCGAGAAGGATATTTTAAGAATTTCATTCTGCACCAATTGGAGGGCATTCAGGGATCATCAAGACGCAGTTGGCTATCTCCTCATGATTGTTTTGGCGTGGAATGACAAAAGATATTGAAAACTGGGTACACAGTGTTTTGCAATTTTTATGAATGCTGTACACAGTTTAACAACTGATGTCTTACAGATCCAGGAATGCGCAAAGTGCCAGACGGTTGGAAAGCCTCTGTTAGCTCTTCAGCCATTACAGTGCATTAAGGTAAATGCCTACTATATTACATAAGTTATTACATTGGTCTATTACAAATATATATCTTTACATCCCATTCGGTGTCTGTCTGGGAGCTGGTTGGGATTGAACCGACAGGCCCTTTTCCCAAAGACAGTGGATGGTTTCCAGTACATTTTAATGGCCATAAATTATTTCTCTAAGTAGGTAGAGGCATTACCTTTGAAGTCAAAAACTGCTGCCGAGGTGGGACGTCATCTTGGTTCCCTGATATACCGACATCGTTACCCAAAAAGGATACTTTCTGACAAGTGCAGAGAATTTGTTAATCAAGTATGTTTACTTTCCATTTACCATATATGTACAAATGATTTGGTAACTTTTAAATGAGAATTATAAGTATGTTTGTTTCTTATAAGCTTAACGACCGGATGTGCAGTGTTCTGGGAATAGAAAGAAGCGTGACAGCGGCGTATCAACCACAGACAAACGGGCTGAATGAGAAAACAAATTATAATATTAAGAGGTAAGTTTAATTCACGTTTAGTTTTCATTCAGGGTTTTATTAGAACTTTGCTCCACAGGATTCACTTTTAAGTTATTCTTACATTCCACTTGTTTAAAAAAAAAAAAAAAAAAAATTCCTACTGTATTGTGTGTTACCATTTAAACAATTTGTTCTCCAGCTGTCAAATATCGTTCTGCCGGAGGAGAAGAATTACATAACATAACGCTGGAGAATATAGCTAAGTCGCAGGAAAAGCATAAGGTAGCATATGCGAAGAGAATGCAGAAGAAACAGGGATTTACACTACAGTGTTGGTGTACAGTGTTGGTGTAAAGTTCTCCTTTACAATATGAGGAAACGTGGTAGAAAAGGAGGAATGATTGAGCTTGACTTCCTTGGCACTTATATCATCAAGGAGCTGTGTGGCAATATGGTTAAGTTGGCAAATCCTGGACCTCTGTGATTCAATTTGCCCCAAAGAGATAAGATAGCACTATGGAGGTACAACCAAACTCCCTACCTAAATAGCTAGCAGACCCCTATATTGCATATAGTGCACTTATTCTGTATCTTCAGCATATTCTTTTTGCACTATATTCCAAAATGTAGTTGCTTAAGTTTTATATTGGTTGTTTTTGGTTTTTTTAAAGCAGTCTGCATCTTTGAATTTACAGCAGAGCATAGAAGACAGGGGTCGCATTTGCAAAGATCTTCATTTTCTTTTTTGAAATTGTTGGTCATTTAATTGGCCATGCCCTGTTGCCTTTGAACATAGGTGGTTTTGATTTAGGAATATTTGCAAATATGAGGAGAGCTCATGCAGATTGGATGGTGAATTTGGAACCAATGCTTTTGGATACTTTAGAATTTGAAGAAAAGGCATACTTGACCGGTATTGGCTTTTGGCTCCAATAGTACAATAACAACTGCAGTTTAAGTTTCTTGTTTTTTGCTCTCCAGTTAAATGGCTGTGGAGTGCTAAAGCTGACAACTCTGTGGAAGCCATTGTCGGACAATACAAACTGTATAACTTGTCATTCAAAACACTGCATGGGACAGGGTGGCTGGTTGATGAGGCAAGAGTCTGCATAGTTGAAAGTGTATAAAAAGCAAAAATCTCTTAAACTTTTTTTTATTATTTTTCTCTCTCTAATGCAGGTGATTGATGCATACCTTTATCACCTGATTGGAAAGCACAAGGCAAGTGTGAATTAGTGCATGCTTGTGTTGTGTTTGTTGTATTGTTATTCTACATTATAACTTGTAACGTATCCCCTATACGCCGGCTGAGTATATACGCATAGAATCTCCCGACATCCGAGCATAGAAGTTGAAGTGACTATAACTCCCAATCCCCCAAAACATGAGCCAAGACTTCATGAAGGGGTAAAGCATTCTGTTTAATGGAAGCCACAGCTGGCCTTTTATGCAAGTCCTCAAGCAAGGTGTACAGCCACATGGGCCTTGTTTGGGACAGGGACACAAAAACAATAACAAGGTTACAAAGTGTGACACTCCCAATACAAATACAATCCCTCCTCTGAATCAGGAAGATAATTTAGTTAAGTGGCTGGCTTAAGCTCAATTATCTCCAATTACAGAAAATATTCACTTAAAACTTTACAAAAACACTTTAAAATCCAAAAGTCATTTCGTGCAACTGAAACTCCATAGATAGCTTGGATATGAGAGCACAACATATCTGAAAAGAGCTCAGATCCCACAAACATAGTTCAATCACCACGGGGCGAGGGGGAGAAGAATTGACTGACCAGAAATAGTTCCATAGCTTCATGGGTAGCAGTCAGTCTAGTTTGAGAGTTTTTATACGGAATGACATGGTTTACGAATATAAAGGGCAAAGGGGTGCCCTGGCTCATAGTGTGGGGTTTGTTCGGGAGTTCTCGAATAATCGGTCGAACAGGGTTCTCCTGGCTTGCCACAACTAGAAGCAGGCATTCGTATGTTTTCCCCAGTGTTCGGGCCGTCGAGTGGCCACCTCAGAGTTCCAGACACTCGACGACCAAGTCCCGCTGCCTGCTTTTGTGCAACAAGATGGCGTTCGGTTACGCGAACGGCGGCCACACAAAGAGCACTGAATTCCTGTGGTTTGTTTGAACTTAATGAGCCAAGGTGTGACCAGTGTTCGGTACGTAGTTTTTTTTCGAATGAATGGGAAATAAATTATTAACAAAATGTCAAAACAGAGTAGAAGATTGACTCTGGGGGAAGGCAAAATAGGGATTTTGTCACATAACTCTTAATCTTTTAAAACAAGAACCTTTTCACCAGTTGTATGCAGTAATTTCATCAGCATTATTTTTAGGAAAATTTGATAGACTTGGAAAGCTTAGTTATTTGTCTCAATACCAGCTATTCATACACACATTAACAAAAATAAAATTTAATTTTCTCATCCCTCCTGGGTGGTATGTTTATTCCTCATTCTCGGGTCCACTACCAGAGGCATGGGAGCTTGAGGGTTCTGCACAGTATCTTAGCTGTTCGTAGAACTGCACTCTTCTGGACAGATCTCAGATGTCCCACCTGTAATCTGTTGAAGCCACTCCTCCAACTTGAGAGTCACAGCCCCCGTGTGCTCCCATCACAGCTGGGACTACTACTGCATATACATGTGTCAATGCATTGTTAAACACAGATCTACACACACCTGTCAAACCATAAGATTTTCTTTTCCCACAGAAATCTCAAATTTGCAGTGGTGTTACTACTGCAAGGCATTCTGGGTAAGCATATGCTAATTAATTCAGCAAAGAAACTCAGTCAATTTAAAAAAAATATATAAAATACAAACAAAATGTCTGATTTCTCCATATTCTTCAGATGAGGATTCCTGGGGAAGATCTCTGGTTATACCCTGTGAACTTCAGAGCTCACTGGATTTTAGTGGTATTCTAGGACTACATTAACCTTTCTTTACTTGTGTTATGTGCGGTTAGAATTTATGTAATTTCGTTACATACACAGATATTTAACTACATCCCTATGAAATCGCAGAACATATGCTTTATATACCAAAAATTCATATCAAAGAAAATTGAGTGTTTTCCCCAAAAAAATTTTAGATTGTCACGTCAAAGGTTATTGTGCCAACTGACCCACTGGGACATGAACAGAACTATCTTTTGAAAGTACAACACAACTGGAGGCAAGCATGCCTTGGGAAAAAAAAAAAAAAAAGTTGTGCAAGGTGTTTTCACTTTTTTTTTTCTTTTTTTAATAGTATGCTCTTGAATATGTATATCCATGAACAACAAGGAGCCCAATGGAATACCCATATAATGCATCACAGCAACCAGCAGGATTCCAGCAGCTGTGGGAGTTTTGATCTTGATGGTAAACATTCTTGTACAGAGTGAAGCGAACCCAAACTGTGAAGTTCGGGTTTGTACCGAACATTACGATTTTTGACCCCGAACATTTCAGTAACAGTTCGGCGATTTTTTAAATTTAAATTGTTTTTCAGATAAAGATACAGCATGTAATAGTTCAAGTGTACAAGTAGGATACTGAGAAAACCATGAGTCATTAGGACTGGTATAGCAGTACAGTATGACATTTGCAATATAATTACAGCATGTTACATAATGCGGTTATTTTAACAACTAATACACGATAGTATACTACTATAACAAGGAGTTCTAAGTTGTACATAAGTAGTCTGTAGATACTATACACGATAAAGCTCCTTGTTAAAGTAGTCTGTAGATACACGAAGATAATTGTTAAGTGGCTATTGCCTCGGTATGTTCATTATAATAATTCGACTCTTTACTGCATCTTTTTGTCATAGTGACAGGTCCCTGTGTCAAGTATAGTTTTTATGTGCTGAGGTTTTGCGAGTTCGGCGATTTAATGGCGTGTTTTGAAAAGCTGCAGGGCAGCCAATCAACAAGCGTTTGACTCGTGTGCCCGTAGACGCCATTACAGCCATGCCTACTAATGGCATGGCTGTGATTGGCCAGTGCCGCACGTGACCCAGCCTCTATATAAGCTGGAGTCACGTAGCGCCGCACGTCACATGAGCGCTTAGTGTAGGGAGAGAATGCTGCAGCTCTGAGGAACAGATTAGGAAAGAATGCTGGTTGCAAACTACAGCGATTATTTTTGTGGGTGCTATACTACATTTTTGTACCCTGCCCTGAGCCCAGTGCCACAGAGAAATAAGCAGTCTGTTAGGTGGGCACTGGCAACTGCATGTGTGCCAGGCACATTACTTTAATCCTGTTCTGGTAGCACAGTGGGCAACATCTAGGCATTTTTAAATACTGCTGTGACATTGCAGTTTGACAAATTCTAATTTTTTGGTGCTAAAACGTAAATTTGGGGCGTGCACTTCAGATCTGAGAGTCAAATCGATCCGTCAAATACTGTGGTAACATCGCACTTTGAAAAATTCTTTTTTTGGTGATATAGTACATTTGCGGCCTGCGGTGCATTTCTTGCAGTCCAATAAAACCGTTAAATACTACTGTTACATTGTTTGACAAATTCACATTTTTTGAGACAGTGAAGTAACTATTAATTACACCCGACACTGTTGTGTGACATCTAGAAATGTTTTTCTCTTTAGGACACCGGCACTGCCTTACTTCAGCGTTATTTGGTAGGCCCGAATGCCGCTCTACAAATGGTGAGGACACAACAAGTACAGGCTATAGTAGATTGGGTGGCTGACGAACTGGAGGCACTGTTCACATTGTCTCCCACTCGGCCCCCTGCAGCCCATGGCCATCTGTCTTTCACCTCACCACCTTGCAAATCAGCCAAGCAGTCTGAGCCACAAGTCATGCAGCAGTCTCTTATGCTTTTTGATGACTGCTGGCGGGGTTTCTGTGGGCCATCCACCGAGCCCTGCCCCAGAAGTGGAAAAGATTGAGTGCACTGATGCACAACCATTTATGTGTCAGGATGTGGACATGCAAGCACCACCGCAGCACATCTCTGATGATGAAACACAAGTGCCAACTACTGTGGCTTTCTACAGTATGCAGACCGGCAAGGAGGGCAGGGTTGAGGAGTGGGTGGAAGATGATGTGGAGGATGATGAGGTCCTAGACCCCATATGGAATGAAGGTCATGCGAGTGACGTGTGCAGTTTGGAGGAAGAGGCGGTGGTCACAGAGGCACCAGCACAGCACAAGAGGGAGCAGGGTGCAAAAGCAGAACGCCCGTCCCCTAGACGGTACGCCTGCTACTGCTCACCGCACCCAGGGACAGAGCACACCAAAGCCAGCTCCAAGGAGTTCCCTGGCGTGGCAGTTCTTCAGACAATGTGCTGATGGCAAGACATGAGTGGTTTGCACGCTGTGCAATCCGAGTCTGAAGCGAGGCATAAACGTGCTAAACCTGAGTACAACCTGCATGACCAGGCATCACATGCAAAGCACGAGCTGCAGTGGAGTAAGCACATCAAAAACCAAGAAAGGTCTCAGGCTCCTCCTGCTTCCTCTTCTGCTGCTGTCTCTACCTCTTCCTCCACCTCTGGAGTGACAGTGGCACCTGCCACCCAGAAAACAGGATGTGGCAGAAACGCCACCACCGTCCCCATGCATCTCCACACTGTCCCATGGAAGCGTTCAGCTGTCCATCTCCCAAACACTGGAGAGAAAGAGGAAGTACCCCCGTAGCCACCCGCGATACCTGGCCCTGAATGCCAGTATTTCAAAATTGCTGGCCTTTGAAATGCTGTCAGTCTGGTGGAGACTGACAGTTTTAAAAACCTGATGGCGGTGGCTGTCCCACAGTACGTGGTTCCCAGCCGAGCCATCCCTTCACAACCAATTGTTGGACAAAATCAGGTGTGCACTGCGCAACGCCATCCGTGGCAAGGTCCACATAACTACTGATACATGGACCAGAGACGCTATATCACCCTAAGTGCACACTGGGCAAATGTAGTGGCGGTTGGGCCTGACGCAGATAGCAGTTTGGCGCACGTCCTTGCGCCACTGAGGATTGCAGGGCATTTCTTTGCCGCCTCCTCTGCTGCTTCCTCCTCTACCACCACCTCTTCCGGTCAGCGTAACACCTTCACCACCAACTTCAGCACAACCAGGGGGAAACAGCACGCTGTTTTAAAACTCATATGTTTGGGGGAAAAACCCCACACTGTGCAGGAACTGTGCATGGAACAGACCGATGAGTGGTTGTTGCCACTGAGCCTCAAGCCCGGCCTGGTGGTGTGCGATAATGAGCAAAATCTCGTAGCAGCTCTGGGCCTGGCCGGTTTGAAGCATATCCCTTGCCTGGCGCATGTGCTGAATTTGGTGGTGCAGAAATTCCTGAAAAACTACCCAGATATATCAGAGCTGCTGCAGAAAGTGTAGGTCGTCTGTGCGCGCTTTCGGCGTTCTCACCCTGCTGCTGCTCGCCAGTCTGCGCTGCAGCGTAACTTCCGCCTTCCCGCTCACCACCTCATATGCAACGTTCCCACAAGATGGAACTCCACCTTGCGCATGCTGGAGAGACTGAGCAGCAGCAGGCAATAGTGGAGTCTCAGCTACAGCACGCACGGGTCAGTCGCTCTGCGGAACAGCACCACTTCAACACCAATGAGTGCGCCTCCATGCGAGACCCGTGTGCCATTTTGCACTGTTTCGAGTACTCCACCAACATGGCCAGTGCCGACGACTCCGTTCTCAGCCTTTCTATCCCGCTTCTGTGTCTCCTTGAAAAAACGCTTTGGGCGATGGAAGAAGATGTGGCACAGGAGGAAGAGGGGTAATTTCCACGGTTATCAGGCCAATCATTCACAAGTGGCTTGGACCAGCATAGGCCAGGTACACAATTGTCCAGGTGTCCGCTCAACTAAATTCTTGAACCATTGTAAAAAGCTATCATAAATGTTAATTGCGGTTACAAATGTAAAGTTTATATTTTTTTGGTTTTGCTATTTTTATGAATGCTGTACACAGGTTAACTGATTTCTTACATATCCAGGAATGCGCAAAGTGCCCGACGGTTGGAAAGCCTGTTAGCTTCACAGCCATTACAGTGTATCAAGGTAAATGTCTACTATATATTACTACATAACAGTTATTACAAGAGTCTATTACAAATAAATATATATTTTTATCATCCCATTAGGTGTCTGGGAGCTGGTTGGGATTAACCTGACATGACCTTTCCCAAAGACAGTGAATGATTTCTAGTACATTAATGGACACGGATTATTTCTCCAAGTGGGTAGAGGCGTTTCCTTTGAACACAAAAACTACTGCCGAGGTGGGACGTCATCTTTGTTCCCTGATATACCAACTTGGTTACCCAAAAAGGATACTTTCTGACCAGGGCAGAGAATTTTTACTTTCCATTTACCATATATGTACAAATGATTTGGTAAATTTTTAAATGAGAATGTGAATTTTTTTTGTGTAAGCTTAACGACCGGATGTGCAGTGTTCTGGGAATAGTATCAACCGCAGACAAATGGGCTAAATGAGAAAACAAATGAATATTAAGAGGTAAGTTTCATTCACGTTTCGTGTTCATTAAGGGGTTTATTAGAACTTTGCTCCACAAGATTCACTGTAACTGGCTTAGAGCTATGTCACATTACTTTGTAGAGTTTTGTAAATGTGTTTATATTTCTATTCATTTCTAGAGCGCTAAATTGGTAAACTAAAAACAGAACAACTGGGACGTGTATTTGGAAGCTACATTATTTTCTATCAGATCAAAGGTCCAAACCACAACCACATTTTCTCAGTTTGTTCTGATGTATGGAAAAGAGGCAGTTTTCCCAGCTGGAGTTCCCGTTGATCTGCCGGTGAGTAGCTGTTTATTAATGTCTGTCACAGCCACAGTAAAATATTTGCCTATATTACATGGACTAATTGTTTTGTATATACAGATCTCACCTGATTCTGACTACTTGCTATGTTCAACTTATGTGGCACATTACATTTGAATGTTATTTGTTGTTACACTATTATCTGGTAAGGTTTGCTTTACGGTCTTTAAAGGTAGTGTGCATATACAAACAAACATGTTTCCGTAAGCATTTTAAATAACTATCAGTTTGATTTTTCCTTGAAAATTGTACTACTAAAGTTGATTTTTTATATAATATATTAAAAAATAAAAATAAAATAAAAAACACATTCCTACTATATTGTGTTACTATTTAAATAATTTGTTCACCAGCTGTCAAATACCGTTCTGCCGGTGGAGAAGAATTATGTAATGTATATGGAGGAAAGGAAATCGAGGGAGTCGATAGAAGAAGCAACGCTGGAGAATATAGCCAAGTTGCAGGAAAAGCATAAGGTAGCATATGCGAAGAGAATGCAGAAGAAACACAGGGATTTACACTACAAAGTTGGCGGCGAAGTTCTCCTTTACAATATTAGGAAACGTGGTAGAAAAGGAGGAAGGATTGAGCTTGACTTCCTTGGCACTTATATCATCAAGGAGCTGTGTGGCAATATGGTTAAGTTGGCAAATCCTGACAATGTTACCCTGAAGGAGTAAAGAAGTTACATCCCCCAGGCAGCAAAGTGCTGTCAGGTCACTGAACTTGCCTGATGAAAGCGACACTGGCGTATGCTACGTACCACAAAAGAACCTCTGTGATTCAATTTGCCCCGAAGAGAAAGGATAGCACTATGGGAGGTACAACCGAAATAGCTAGTAAACACCTATATTGCATATAGTGCACTTTTTCTGTATCCTCAGCATATTCTCTTTTTGTACTATATACCAAAATCTGGGGGGGGGGGGAATGTATATAATTTTTTTTTATTATTATTTTTTATTTTTTTTAAGCAGTCTGCATCTTTGAATTTACAGCAGAGCATAGAAGACAGGGGTAGCATTTGCAAAGATCTTCATTTTCTATTTTGAAATTGTTGGTCATTTAATTGGCCGTGCCCTGTTCTGGCCTTTTCCTTTAGATGGCCATTCTGGCTGTTTAAAGTTGCCGCTGTTAGGCTAATAAAACAAGAACATAATGCCATACAAGTTAATATTATACCAAAGAACCTATACAGGTTGAGTTACCCCCTTACCACAAATGCCTTTGAACATAGGTGATTTTGATTTAGGAATATTTGCACATATGGGGATAGCTCATGCAGATTGGATGCTGTATTTGGAACCAATGACCTGTATTAGCTTTAAGTCCCTATAGAACAATAACAACTGCAGTTTAAGTTTGTTTTTTCCCCTCTCTCCAGTTAAAGGGCTGTGGAGTGCTAAAGCTGACAACTCGGTGGAAGCCATTGTCGGACAATACAAACTGTATAACTTGTCATTCAAAACACTGCATGGGACAGGGTGGCTGGTTGATTAAAATGTATAAAAAGCTAAAATCTTTTAATAAAAAATAGTTTATTTTTCGCTCTCTCTAATGCAGGTGATTGATCACCTGATTGGAAAGCACAAGGCAAGTGTGAATTAGTGTATGCTTGTATGGTATGTTTGTTACATTGATATTTTACATGAAAACTTAATTTTTTAAAAGGGAACCTATTCACCAGTTGTATGCAGTAATTTCATCAGCATTATTTTCAGGAAAATTTTATAGACTTTGAAAGGTTAGTGATTTGTCTCAATACCAGCTATTCATACACACATTAACAAAAATAAAATTTAATTTTCTCAACCCTCCTGGGTGGTATGTTCATTCCTCATTCTCGGGTCCTCTACCAGAGGCATGGGAGCTTGAGGGTTCTGCACAGTATACTAGCTATTCCTAGAACTGCACTCTTCTGGACAGATCTCAGATGTCCCACCTGTAATGCTCCGAGGGAGAGAATACACATACACACCTAAAATTTGCAGTGGAATTACTACTGCAAGGGATTCTGGGTAAGCATATGCCAATAGAAATACACAACAGTGTATATAAGGCGCTTATAAACAATTCTGATAGTTATCTGAATTATGGTGTCAGTAGCTATTGCACTAATGAGTGGATATCCCAAAAAATCCACTACAAACAAAGATGAAGACAAGCAAAACTCAGTGTTTGGGTGATCCACCCGACTTCCCAACACAGAGTAAAACCAGTGCAGCACTTAGGATTAAATTCACACTTACCCCTCAATTTATATATAGGGGAATATCCACATGTAAGAAAATAAAGAATAGGAATATAATAGTGTGAAATTTATGGATTTGTGAATTTCTTAAAGTGAGTATAAGTGTTTTAGAGTTTTTTTGTCATCGGCTCTAAACAAAAGGCAGATCTGGACCTTTAAGGTGGCATCAGAGAACCTTCTTCTAGGTTTGTTTCTCAGTTGATATGCAGGTATAAGCAGAGACCCCGGAAACAAAACTTGGTGTAGCCAGATAAAAGTTATAGTAAAATATATAAAGAATTGCTTGCCCACCTTATCTGGAGCCTGTTAGATAACTGGCTCCAAAATATTCGCTTAGTGTCAATTTATAGGGTGACACTTTCCTATGGGAACCTGAAATTCTGGCTGTAGTGTTATGGACAGAAGAATTAAAATAAAATGGCTATTTAATAATGTCTATTTATTCTGTGTTCACTATGTTAAAACTGGCTGCTAGAGTAAATATTCCCTCCCCCCCCCCCTACAACGTGTTCAGTCACTATTTTCTCTCTGCAAATTCCTCCCATCCTGCTAGCATCCCCCTTCCCATCAGAGCAAGCCTCGTGTAACAAATTCCTGTGTTAACAGCTTCCTTTACTAACTCCTCCCCCACTTCCTTTGTGCCAGTTAACAGTTACATGCCACGTGTAACAAAATGGAGAATCACTGTTAAAGTAACTGAAAGAAACTACTCACTCCCCCTCCCATCGTGTATCCAAGATGGAGCTGGTATATAAGTGGGAGAACTCTGTAATGATGACATCACATCCTGTAGGGTGGGCTTAGATAAGACCCCTTAGACTGTTAACCAATTGTTGAATGTATACTGTATGTTTAACTGTGACTCTGTACAGGACGTATTTCTGCTTTAAAAGGAACTTCCACTCCAGGGAATAAAGGCATTCCTCAGGTTTTTCACTGATCAGAAACTTTGTCTCCGGTGTGAATTACTTCTAGGGAAAGCGTGCACGCATTAATCAATCAATTAGGAAGGAGTAGATAGACAAATAAAGTTTTCTTTGATCTAAAACAATATGAGTATTTTATTTTATTATTTTTTTTAAAGATTTTGCTTGTTTTGATATATATCTACTAATAGTGGCTCCTGCTGGTATTTCTTTTTCCTGAGTTGGATCTAGGGTTGAGTTATAATTCCCTGCTATTACAAGAATACCTTCCTTTACGTCATCTACCTTTTCTAGTATTTTCTTTAATAGAGTTTTGGGGCAACAATTGGAAGATATAAATTCACCCAAGTATACTTAATGCTATTTTACAGACCAAAATCATATAGCGACCATCTTTATCTAAAAATTGTATATAACCTACCAGTAGAGTATTAGAGAATATGATAGCTACTCTACATCTCTTTTGGTTATCTGTCCTTGAGGCTTGAACTACCAAAGGAAATCCATTTGGATTCACCAAATTATTCTAAAGGTAATAATTGCCTTCTTATAAGCAGCAATTACCGTATACACTTATTTTCATTTTTACAACTTGACTAGTGATGTCCCGAACGGTTCGCCGGCGAATATTTCCCGAACATCGCTTGTTCGCCACAGACGGCGAACATA
>OW240916.1:54379387-54566572 GCA_933207985.1 Pelobates cultripes
CTGAATTCCACCTATAATACATTATGTATATTATATATAGAGCACTGAATTCCACGTATAATGTATTATGTATATTATATATAGAGCTCTGAATTCCACCTATAATACATTATGTATATTATATATAGAGCACTGAATTCCACCTATAATGCATTATGTATATTATATATAGAGCTCTGAATTCCACCTATAATGCATTATGTATATTATATATAGAGCTCTGAATTCCACCTATAATGCATTATTTATATTATATATAGAGCTCTGAATTCCACCTATAATGCATTATGTATATTATATATAGAGCACTGAATTCCACGTATAATGCGTTATGTATATTATATATAGAGCTCTGAATTCCACATATAATGCATTATGTATATTATATATAGGGCTCTGAATTCCACATATAATGCATTATGTATATTATATATAGAGCACTGAATTCCACGTATAATGAGTTATGTATATTATATATAGAGCTCTGAATTCCACATATAATGCATTATGTATATTATATATAGTGCTCTGACTTCCACATATAATGCATTATGTATATTATATATAGAGCACTGAATTCCACGTATAATGCACTATGTATATTATATATAGGGCTTTGAATTCCACCTATAATGCATTATGTATATTATATATAGGGCTCTGAATTCCACCTATAATACATTATGTATATTATATATAGGGCTCTGAATTCCACGTATAATGTATTATCTATATTATATATAGGGCACTGAATTCCACATATAATGTATTATGTATATTATATATAGAGCTCTGAATTCCACGTATAATGCGTTATGTATATTATATATAGAGCTCTGAATTCCACATATAATGCATTATGTATTTTATATATAGGGTTCTGAATTCCCCATATAATGCATTATGTATATTATATATAGAGCACTGAATTCCACGTATAATGTATTATGTATATTATATATAGAGCTCTGAATTCCACCTATAATGCATTATGTATATGTATATAGGCTAAATTCCACATATAATGCATTATGTATGTATATATGAGCTCTGAGATTCCACATATATTGCATTATGTATATTATATATAGGCTCACCAATTCCACATATAATGCATTATGTATGTATATATAGAGCTCTGATTCCACATATAATGCGTATGTATGTATATATGGAGGCTCTGAATTCCGCAATAATCGTTATGTATTATATATAGGTACAGATTCCATTATAATGGTTATGTATATTATATATATGAGCTCTGAATTCCACCTATAATGCATTATGTATATTATATATAGGGCTCTGAATTCCACCTATAATGCATTATGTATATTATATATAGAGCACTGAATTCCACCTATAATGCATTATGTATATTATATATAGGGCTCTGAATTTCACCTATAATGCATTATGTATATTATATATAGGGCTCTGAATTCCACCTATAATACATTATGTATATTATATATAGGGTTCTGAATTCCACGTATAATGTATTATCTATATTATATATAGGGCTCTGAATTCCACATATAATGTATTATGTATATTATATATAGAGCTCTGAATTCCACATATAATGCGTTATGTATATTATATATAAAGCTCTGAATTCCACATATAATGCATTATTTATATTATATATAGGGCTCTGAATTCCACATATAATGCATTATGTATATTATATATAGAGCACTGAATTCCACGTATAATGCACTATGTATATTATATATAGGGCTCTGAATTCTACCTATAATGCATTATGTATATTATATATAGGGCTCTGAATTCCACCTATAATACATTATGTATATTATATATAGGGTTCTGAATTCCACGTATAATGTATTATCTATATTATATATAGGGCTCTGAATTCCACATATAATGTATTATGTATATTATATATGGAGCTCTGAATTCCACGTATAATGCGTTATGTATATTATATAGAGGGCTCTGAATTCCACATCTAATGCATTATGTATATTATATATAGAGCTCTGAATTCCACGTATAATGTATTATGCATATTACATATAGGGCTCTGAATTCCACATATAATGTATTCTGTATATTAAATATAGGGCTCTGAATTCCACATATAATACGTGTGTATATTATTATATATGGGGCTCTGATTCCGGTATGTCATATTATCTATATATTATATATAGGGGCTCTGAGATTCCACATATATTGTATTATGTATATTATGTATGGGGCTCTGAATTCATAATGTATTATGTATGTTATATATAGGGGCTCTAGGATTCCGCATATATTAATGATATGTATGGTATAGAGTCTGAATTCATATGTGTATTATGTATATTAAATATAGGGCTCACAGATTTCCACATATAATGCATTGTATACATATTATATATAGGACTCTGAATTCCACCTATGTGTATTATGTATGCATTATATATAGTCGGTATGGATCAGATGGTGTTTTGATTATTTGAATATCTGCTCCTGTTCTGATTGGTTATTTTGTGCGTCAATGCTTCCCAGAGTAATTCACACTGGACACAAGTTTCTGGTCAATGAAAGACTTCAGGAATCCTTTATTCCGAGGGGTAGGAACCCCCTTATAAGACAGAAATATGTCATATGCATAGTCATAGGTAGAAAAGAATATACATTCAACAATTGGTTACAAAGTTAAGGGGTCTTTCTTAGCAGCATCCCACTGGGCGTGGCCCAACATCGTCATATAACATTCCTTTGTATCCCAGCAACATTTTGTTACAAGTGGCGGTTTCGCCGACGGAAAGGATAACTTCTAGGGGCCATTTTAGATGACTTCGAACAATACTGATTATTGGCTATACAGAGTAAATAGGCATTTTATCGATAAAGATATTTTGTCCATATCAATAGAGTTCTGAATTCCACATATAATGTATTATGTATATTATATATAGGGCTCTGAATTCCACATATAATGTATTATTTATATTATATATAGGGCTCTGAATTCTACATCTAATGCATTATGTATATTATATATAGAGCTCTGAATTCCACGTATAATGTATTATGCATATTACATATAGAGCTCTGAATTCCACATATATTGTATTATGTATATTATATATAGGGCTCTGAATTCCACATATAATGCATTATGTATATTATATATAGAGCACTGAATTCCACGTATAATGTATTATGCATATTACATATAGGGCTCTGAATTCCACATATATTGTATTATGTATATTATATATAGGGCTCTGAATTCCACATATAATGCGTTATGTATATTATATATAGGGCTCTGAATTCCACCTATAATGCATTATGTATATTATATATAGGGCTCTGAATTCCACCTATAATACATTATGTATATTATATATAGGGTTCTGAATTCCACATATAATGTATTATGTATATTATATATAGAGCTCTGAATTCCACCTATAATGCATTATGTATATTATATATAGAGCTCTGAATTCCACCTATAATGTATTATGTATATTATATATAGGGCTCTGAATTCCACATATAATGCATTATGTATATTATATATAGGGCTCTGAATTCCACATATAATGTATTATGTATATTATATATAGAGCTCTGAATTCCACATATAATGTATTATGTATATTATATATAGGGCTCTGAATTCCACATATAATGCATTATGTATATTATATATAGGGCTCTGAATTCCACCTATAATGTATTATGTATATTATATATAGTGTTATGGATCAAATCAATTGTTTGATTATTTGAATATCTGCTCCTGTTCTGATTGGTTATTTTGTGCGTCAATGCTTCCCAGAGTAATTCACACTGGACACAAGTTTCTGGTCAATGAAAGACTTCAGGAATCCTTTATTCCGAGGGGTAGGAACCCCCTTATAAGACAGAAATATGTCATATGCATAGTCATAGGTAGAAAAGAATATGCATTCAACAATTGGTTACAAAGTAAAGAGGTTTTTCTTAGCAGCATCCCACTGGGCGTGGCCCAACATCGTCATATAACATTCCTTTGTATCCCAGCAACATTTTGTTACACGTGGTGGTTTCGCCGACGGAAAGGATAACTTCTAGCGGCCATTTTAGATGACTTCGAACAATACTGATTATTGGCTATACAGAGTAAATAGGCATTTTATCGATAAAGATATTTTGTCCATATCAATAGAGTTCTGAATTCCACATATAATGTATTATGTATATTATATATAGGGCTCTGAATTCCACATATAATGTATTATGTATATTATATATAGGGCTCTGAATTCCACATCTAATGCATTATGTATATTTTATATAGAGCTCTGAATTCCACGTATAATGTATTATGCATATTACATATAGGGCTCTGAATTCCACATATATTGTATTATGTATATTATATATAGGGCTCTGAATTCCACATATAATGTATTCTGTATATTAAATATAGGGCTCTGAATTCCACATAGAAAGCATTATGTATATTATATATAGGGCTCTGAATTCCACATGTAATGTATTATGTATATTATATATAGGGCTCTGAATTCCACATATAATGTATTATGCATGTTATATATCGGGGTTTCAATTCCACCTATAATGTATTATGTATATTATATATAGGCCTCTGAATTCCACTTTTAATGCAATATGTATGTTATATATAGAGCTCTGAATTCCACCTATAATGCATTATGTATATTATATATAGGGCTCTGAATTCCACCTTTAATGTATTATGTATGTTATATATAGGGCTCTGAATTCCACCTATAATGCATTATGTATATTATATATAGGGCTCTGAATTCCACCTATAATGCATTATGTATATTATATATAGAGCACTGAATTCCACCTATAATGCATTATGTATATTATATATAGGGCTCTGAATTTCACCTATAATGCATTATGTATATTATATATAGAGCACTGAATTCCAACTATAATGCATTATGTATATTATATATAGGGCTCTGAATTCCACCTATAATGTATTATGTATATTATATATAGGGCTCTGAATTCCACCTATTATGCATTATGTATATTATATATAGGGCTCTGAATTCCACCTATAATGCATTATGTATATTATATATAGGGCTCTGAATTCACCTATAATGTATTATGTATGTTATATATAGGGCTCTGAATTCCACCTATAATGCATTATGTATATTATATATAGGGCTCTGAATTCCACCTATAATGCATTATGTATATTATATAGGGCTCTGAATTCCACCTATAATGCATTATGTATATTATATATAGGGCTCTGAATTCTACCTATAATGTATTATGTATATTATATATAGGGCTCTGAATTCCACCTATAATGCATTATGTATATTATATATAGAGCACTGAATTCCACGTATAGTGTATTATGTATATTGTATATAGAGCTCTGATTTCCACTTACAATGTATTATGTATATTATAAATAGAGCTCTGAATTCCACATATAATGTATTATGTATATTATTATATAAAGGGCTCTAAATTCCACATATAATGCATTATGTATATTATATACAGGGCTCTGAATTCCACCTATAATGCATTATGTATATTATATATAGGGCTCTGAATTCCACCTATAATGCATTATGTATATTAGATATAGTGTTATGGATCAAATCAATTGTTTGATTATTTGAATATCTGCTCCTGTTCTGATTGGTTATATTGTGCGTGCATGCTTCCCAGAGTAATTCACACTGGACACAAGTTTCTGGTCAATGAAAGACTTCAGGAATCCTTTATTCCGAGGGGTGGGAACCCCTTTATAAGACAGAAATATGTCATATGCATAGTCATAGGTAGAAAAGAATATACATTCAACAATTGGTTACAAAGTTAATGGGTCTTTCTTAGCACCATCCCACTGGGCGTGGCCCAACATCGTCATATAACATTCCTTTGTATCCAAGAAACATTTTGTTACACGTGGCGGTTTCGCCGACGGAAAGGATAACTTCTAGCGGCCATTTTAGATTACTTTGAACAATACTGATTATTGGCTATACAGAGTAAATAGGCATTTTATCGATACAGATATTTTGTCCATATCAATAGAGTTCTGAATTCCACATATAATGTATTATGTATATTATATATAGGGCTCTGAATTCCACATATAATGTATTATGCATATTATATATAGAGCTCTGAATTCCACATCTAATGCATTATGTATATTATATATAGGGCTCTGAATTCCACCTATACTGTATTATGTATATTATATATAGGGCTCTGAATTCCACATATATTGTATTATGTATATTGTTGCGGAGCTGCAATTTTATAATCCCAGGATCTCTGCTGGTAGAATGCAATAGCCAAGTACAAAGCTGGAAGCAGGCAATATTCCCAAATCCTCCCAAGAACCAGACGAAACACAGTCTGAGAGTCAACTGCCACTTTATTCAAAAAGACTGATATTTAAAGCAGGTCACTCAACTGCCACTTTATTCAAAAAGACTGATATTTAAAGCAGGTCACTCAACAGGGGTTTCCAAAGATGGGCAGCAGGGGTTTTGGTTGAGGGGACTGGAGGGAGACTACTGTTTCCAGGTCCTCCTCCCAACAGCCCCTGCTGTAACATACAGTAATGAAAACTACGAGGACATAAACCGTTACCTTTCTACTTCAAAATATACAACTTAGTCAGTCTTAATAGCAATGCTAACGAATGGGGAGGATTCGAACAGACATACACAGTACAGCATAAATTAAACATAGCCGGAGACGCAACACTATACCGGCGCGCAGTACACAACAGAAAATAGGCACAACCATTCTATCTTAGGCAGTCCCAAGTGGCTAGGTTTGCCACATATATTATATATAGGGCTCTGAATTCCACCTATAATGCATTATGTATATTATATATAGGGCTCTGAATTCCACCTATAATGTATTATGTATATTATATATAGGACTCTGAATTCCACCTATAATGCATTATGTATATTATATATAGGACTCTGAATTCCACCTATAATGCATTATGTATATTATATATAGGGCTCTGAATTCCACCTATAATGTATTATGTATATTATATATAGGACTCTGAATTCCATTTATAATGTATTATGTATATTATATATAGAGCTCTGAATTCCACGTATAATGCATTATGTATATTATATATAGGGCTCTGAATTCCACATATAATGCATTATGTATATTATATATAGAGCACTGAATTCCATGTATAGTGTATTATGTATATTGTATATAGAGCTCTGATTTCCACTTACAATGTATTATGTATATTATAAATAGAGCTCTGAATTCCACATATAATGTATTATGTATATTATTATATAAAGGGCTCTAAATTCCACATATAATGCATTATGTATATTATATACAGGGCTCTGAATTCCACCTATAATGCATTATGTATATTATATATAGGGCTCTGAATTCCACCTATAATGCATTATGTATATTATATATAGGGCTCTGAATTCCACATATAATGCATTATGTATATTATATATAGAGCACTGAATTCCATGTATAGTGTATTATGTATATTGTATATAGAGCTCTGATTTCCACTTACAATGTATTATGTATATTATAAATAGAGCTCTGAATTCCACATATAATGTATTATGTATATTATTATATAAAGGGCTCTAAATTCCACATATAATGCATTATGTATATTATATACAGGGCTCTGAATTCCACCTATAATGCATTATGTATATTATATGTAGAGCTCTGAATTCCACGTATAGTGTATTATGTATATTATATATAGATCTCTGATTTCCACATATAATGTATTATGTATATTATATATAGAGCTCTGAATTCTACATATAATGCATTATGTATATTATATATAGAGCTCTGAATTCCACGTATAATGTATTGTGCATATTATATATAGAGCTCTGAATTCCACCTATAATGCATTATGTATATTATACATAGTGTTAAGGATGAAATCAATTGTTTGATTATTTGAATATCTGCTCTTGTTCTGATTGGTTATTTTGTGCGTGCATGCATCCCAGAGTATTTCACACTGGACACAAGTTTCTGGTCAATGAAAGACTTCAGGAATGCTTTATTCCGAGGGGTGGGAACCCCCTTATAAGACAGAAATACGTCATATACATAGTCATAGGTAAAAAAGAATATACATTCAACAATTGGTTACAAAGTTAAGGGGTCTTTCTTAGCACCATCCCACTGGGCGTGGCCCAACTTCGTCATATAACATTCCTTTGTATCCCAGCATAATTTTGTTACGCGTGGCAGTTTCGCCGACGGAAAGGATAACTTCTAGCGGCCATTTTAGATGACTTTGAAGAATACTGATTATTGGCTATACAGAGTAAATAGGCATTTTATCGATAAAGATATTTTGTCCATATCAATAGAGTTCTGAATTCCACATATAATGTATTATGTATATTATATATAGGCCTCTGAATTCCACATATAATGTATTATGCATATTATATATAGAGCTCTGAATTCCACATATAATGTATTATGTATATTATATATAGGGCTCTGAATTCCACATATAATGTATTATGCATATTATATATAGAGCTCTGAATTCCACATATAATGTATTATGTATATTATATATAGGGCTCTGAATTCCACATATAATGTATTATGTATATTATATATAGAGCCCTGAATTCCACGTATAATGTATTATGTATATTATATATAGGGCTCTGAATTCCACATATATTGTATTATGTATATTATATATAGGGCTCTGAATTCCACATATAATGTATTATGTATATTAAATATAGGGCTCTGAATTCCACATAGAATGCATTATGTATATTATATATTGGGCTCTGAATTCCACAGATAATGTTTTATGTATATTATATATAGTGCTCTGAATTCCACATATCATGTATTATGTATATTATATATAGGGCTTTGAATTCCACCTATAATGCATTATGTATATTATATATAGAGCTCTGAATTCCACCTATAATTTATTATGTATATTATATATAGGGCTCTGAATTCCACCTATAATGTATTATGTATATTATATATAGAGCAATGAATTCCACATATAATGTATTATGTATATTATATATAGAGCTCTGAATTCCACCTATAATTTATTATGTATATTATATATAGGGCTCTGAATTCCACCTATAATGTATTATGTATATTATATATAGAGCTCTGAATTCCACCTATAATTTATGTATATTATATATAGAGCACTGAATTCCACATATAATGTATTATGTATATTATATATAGGGCTCTGAATTCCACCTATAATGTATTATGTATATTATATATAGAGCACTGAATTCCACCTATAATGTATTATGTATATTATATATAGAGCTCTGAATTCCACCTATAATGCATTATGTATATTATATATAGGGCTCTGAATTCCACCTATAATGCATTATGTATATTATATATAGGGCTCTGAATTCCACATATAATGCATTATGTATATTATATATAGGGCTCTGGATTCCACCTATAATGCATTATGTATATTATATATAGGGCTCTGAATTCCACCTATAATGTATTATGTATATTATATATAGTGTTAAGGATGAAATCAATTGTTTGATTATTTGAATATCTGCTCCTGTTCTGATTGGTTATTTTGTGCGTGCATGCTTCCCAGAGTATTTCACACTGGACACAAGTTTCTGGTCAATGAAAGACTTCAGGAATGCTTTATTCCGAGGGGTGGGAACCCCCTTATAAGACAGAAATACGTCATATGCATAGTCATAGGTAAAAAAGAATATACATTCAACAATTGGTTACAAAGTTAAGGGGTCTTTCTTAGCACCATCCCACTGGGCGTGGCCCAACTTCGTCATATAACATTCCTTTGTATCCCCGCACCATTTTGTTACACGTGGTGGTTTCGCCGACGATAAGGATAACTTCTAGCGGCCATTTTAGATGACTTCGAAGAATACTGATTATTGACTATACAGAGTAAATTGGCATTTTATCGATACAGATATTTTGTCCATATCAGTGCCCCCTTAAAATGGCTATTTACCAATAACTACTATATCTAACACTAATACTGTCTCTAACAGACTGCAGCTCATCTGTCTGAACAGGCCTCGAGCGCTTCACAGTGTCTTATCCACTACATCTCCCGTGACAGACTTCTGCCCGCAGAGACAGAGGCTATCCCTGAATGTCCCTAAGAGGAAATGGTTTTTGGTTTGATGCGGTGGGACTGTAAAGGTGTATGTGGTGTATCACGGTCTATGTCATCAATCTCTTGGTGAAGGAAAGTTGGGGTAGTCTGGTCAATCGTCTGATCAACTCTCCGTTGTAGGCACTTTCTAAGACACTGTAACACACAACAGACTAGGAGAGTGAGGATAACTATCATTATTAGTATAGCCACACCTATTTGGACCAGAGCACCTTGCCATCCAGTCATCCACCTGAACCATCTGTCCCATGGATCTGCAGCTCCGGAATTCCATTTCAATTCACTGGACAGACTCTAATTTTTCTATTGCCAATGTTACCTTACCATTAGGGCCCGTGTTATCCGGGATAAAAGTGCAGCATGTCATAGTGTCAGGGAGTATTTTACATACTGCCCCTTTCTCTGCCTGGATCATGTCTAAGGCCATTCTATTCTGAAAGGTCATCTGGGAAGTAGCTTGTAATTGATCAGCTAAAACCTGGAGGGCATCCCTTGTATAATTTACAAACCGTTGTTGATTATAGTAAATGTAGTTAATCCAATTTAAATTTTTATTAACTGTAATAATTGGGAAAATAGATTCAAACCCTGCGGAAACTTCGTCTCTTGCCTTAACCCCTTAAGGACCAAACTTCTGGAATAAAAGGGAATCATGACATGTCACACATGTCATGTTTCCTTAAGGGGTTAAATTCATTCGGTACCCCCCTTGGCACTCCTATGGTATCTATGTAAATATGGGAAACAAAACTACCCTTTACAGGAGTGCCTCTTTTTATTCTAAAATATAAAGGTGACACACCTGGTGCATCCTGGTGCCCATCGGAGATTATATGTATAGGCATAATAACCTTAGCTAGGGATCATTCTCCCCACCATAGACCTTCCAACGTGGTTCTAACCCGCATGTCCCCACATATCCAGTATATGTCTCCCAGAGATTTTACATGTTGCTGGATTAAAGCGGGCGGTACTGGACTATGTGGCACAGTAATTGCCAGTAGAGTTACCCAGGAATTGGCCTATCCCATCGTATATCCCATAACAAGTGTAATTCCCTGGATATATAGTAATGCCTACATCTGGCTTAATGTTTTAGTAATAATTGGGTATTCCTTCTTCCATGACTCATATGCTGACCGGTTAGAATCAAATATAGGATTTAGACTTAGGACACACACCTCTATCTCTGGAGGAAGGTTTAAGGATACTGTACCTAGGTGAGGCCTCGCTCCTCCACAGACATAGCAGTTAGACTTGTTATGTTTGTTAGCATTGTATTTCATCCATTAAAGCCACAAGTTAGTATCAGAGAAACTTGTCTCTACAGTCATAGTATCCTCACATGTAGGGTTAGCTATGGCTGCCATGTTCTTAAGTGTCTTAATATGTGGTTTGAGGGGGTTGATAATCATGTGTGTGGAACCTACCCATTCAGGTAATTGATACGTGTCCCATAAATAAAAGGTCCCATGTCTGTTGTATGAACTTCCTCCCTTCCAATACATTCCCATTACATATTTCCCAGCATCTCCACGGCTAGGACGCTCTATGTTTAGTGCTAATTTCATAGGAATTAACCCTCCAGGTTTCCGCAATGTCATTCTTTTCAATAAGCATTCCCCTTCCTTATCCAATCTATCTAGGGCACGTTTTGGTTTATAACCCCAGGCAGGCCCTGCATTCCAACCCGCTGCCTTCCATGAGCTAAAGTCGTGTCCCCAATAGTCATCAGTCACACATATGCATGGGTCTTTATTGTGCGGTATATCCTTGTATATCGTTGATAGTAATGACTGTGGTAATGTACAGTTGACAACATCACAATAATCAAATGCAAATTTGGCCACCCATGTACTGGAAGAATTATACCAAAATGTGCAAACATGCTTGTCTTTGGTTATAGCAACTTGTTGAGCTTTTATCAGGCCTAGCAATAAAATCAGACACAAGAAATTCATGATGTAACAGAATCTGCTTCTTCTGGGGCTGGAACTTTCTTGCAATGTGAAGAGTGTATCCAAGTATTCTTTCTGGCCAATCAGGTAGTCGTGGTCAAAAGGACTTGGAATGGACCATCATATCTTGGCTCAAGGGTATGTTTCCTCAGGAACTTCTTAACCAAAACCCAATCATCAGGATGTAACTTGTGAGTGCCTGTATCAGACTCTGGATCTGGAGTGGAAGAAAACACTTGGCATGTATTTTGCTTAAAGCTTGAGAAAGAGCAGTTACATAATTAACCATAACATATGATTGCAGTTGGAGTTGTTGAGGAAAATAACAACCTAATCTAGGGGCTGAGCCAAATAAAATCTCATATGGGGATAGGCTAAACTTTCCTCTTGGTGTGTACCTGACACTAAATAGAGCTATAGGAAGACTCTCTGGCCAGGGTAGATTAGTTTCATGGTCCATCTTAAGCATTCTGGCCTTTAAGGTACCATTCATGCGTTCTACCTTCCCGCTACTCTGTGGGTGATAGGGTGTGGAATGCAAGGGTCACCCCCAGTGCTGCCCAAACTTCCTTAGTCACCAGTGTGGTAAAAGCCAGGCCCTGGTCACTTTCAATTACTTCAGGAACTCCATATCTGAGCAGGCGCTTGGCTGTAGTCTTGGCAGTCAGGTTGGTAACTGGGAAAGCTTCTGGCAATCCTGATAACATATCCACCATAACTAGGGCATATTCATACCGGCCACTCTTTGGCATCTGAATATGATCAATCTGGATTCTCTGAAATGGATAGTGTGGCTTTGCCAGATGTTTGGGGAAAACTTTCTCCCCATCCCATCCTGTAGAGTCGCTCCTTTTTGCTTCCAGCTTTGTTTCTCTTCAGGGCCTACAGCTGCTTGCTGTTCCTTCAAGAATGTGAGGTCTGTAGGCAAGGTTTGCATAGTAAAAATAGGAATTTCTTAATCGGACACTCTTCTGTCCACTTCCCTTGACCCACGTGCAGCATCTTTGGCAGCTTGGTCGGCTTTATAATTGCCACGTGCTTCTTCCGAATTCAATCTCAATAACCGGCAGTATAAGTAGGAGCGACAGGGTATCCAGGGCCAGGGGGGTAGCCAGCCAGAGGATAACCTAGGGCCCATAGGCGTGCTCAGCCTATTGCATTAGGGTGTGCACCCTAAAGCACAAACACACGCCGCATGTGTATACAGTTGCAAGAAAAAATATGTGAACCCTTTGGAATGATATGGATTTCTGCACAAATTGGTCATAAAATGTGATCTGATCATCATCTAAGTCACAACAATAGATAATCACAGTCTGCTTAAACTAATAACACACAAAGAATGAAATGTCGCCATGTTTTTATTGAACACACAATGTGTCCGGCAGTGGGAGAGGAAGTAGACAGAGGCATGCTGGGAGGGGAGGTAGTGACCATAATAGGCGCAAGCAGGACAGAAGTAGGAGGGGTGAAAGAGCAAAAGCGGAAGTGGAGGTAAAGGGATAAGTCAGGATGGGAGCGGTGAGGATAGGGGACGGGATTGGGGTGGGACCAGAGACATCAGGAACTGGAAGGAGAGAAAGAGCGGGAGACTGTGTAACCGGAGTAGACATAGGAAGGGAGGGAGAAATAGGGTTTTGCAGAGTAGTGACTGGAAGTGGAGGCATGGCCGGAGCCGGAAGTAAAGTATTATGAAACTGTGTAACCGGAGAAGACAAAGGAAGGAAGGGAGGGAGAAACAGGAGTTGGCACAGCAGAAACAGGAAGGGAAGGCGTGACCGGGTCTGGTGAGGGAAGTGAAGAGGAGGTTAGGAAATAATAGGAGCAGTCTGCCCTAAGGACGGGATTAAAGGGGGAGGTGACTGGAAGGGCGGTAGCGATGGGCGAGAGAGTTAGAGCGGGAACAACAGGGGTAGCGGCGACTCTCTTTTCTTTATGCCAGCCGCCATCATAGGGCGGTGGCGAGTTAACACTTTCCACAACTTCATCATCACAAACAGTTTCATGGTAAACATAAACTTTTTGTCCCTCAATCTCTAATTCTTCCTCTAGCCATCCCTCGCGCTTAATCCCCTTAGCTACTTTATACCAAGCCTTTGCCGCTTTCATCAACCCCTTATCGTGCAACAACCCCTCTTTCTCCGTCAACACTTTCCTCCAACATTCGGGCTGTAGCCGACCGCTTGGGGACATAACATTGCCACATACTTTGGCAATTTTCATTATATCATTCACTGCCTCCTCGCCTGCTCTCTCTTTTACAATCTCACAGGCCAACTGGCCCTTAGGGGGCTTAACAAATTCCTGTCCCATTTACACCACATAAGTCGTCACTCGATAGTGAAAATCGGAAAGTAAAAAAATGTCTACAATCTATACTTAAATCTAATTAAATCTACACTTTTGGCAGGGCAGCCAATCAACAAGCGTTTGACTTGTGTGCCCTTAGAAGCCATCACAGCCATGCCTAGTAATGGCATGGCTGTTATTGGCCAGTGCAGCATGTGACCCAGCCTCTATATATAAGCTGGAGTCGCATAGCGCCGCACACACATGCGGTCTTATTAGTGTAGGGAGAGGATGCTGCCGCTGATAGGGACAGCTTAGGAAAGAATTCTGCAAACTAATACATTAGTGGGGTGGGGTGCACTTCATATCTGAGAGTCAAATAGAAGCTTCAAATACCACGGTTACATCAGAGTTTTAAAAAGTAATTTTTATTTGGTGCTAAATAGTACATTAGTGGGGTAGTACATTAGTGGGGTGCACTACATATCTGAGAGTCAAATAGAGTCATCAAATACTGCTGTCACATTGCAGTTTTAAAACTTAAAATGTTTTGGGTGCTAAAAAGTACTTTAGTGGGATGCACTTCATATCTGAGAGTCAAATAGAAGCGTCAAATACTGCTATCACATTGCAGTTTTAAAACTTAAAAAGTTTTGGGGTCCTAAACTGCTAAATAGTATATTAGTGGGGTGCACTTCATATCTGAGAGTCAAAAAGAAGCGTCAAATAGTGCGCTTACTGCGCAGTGGTAAACATTCTTATTTTCTGGGTGCTAATCTGCTAAATAGTACATTTTGGGGCCTGTTCTTTATATCTGAGAGTCAAATAGAAGCAATTAATAGTGTGCTTACTGCACACTTGTAAACATTCTAATTGTTTTGCTGCTAATCTGCTAAATAGTGCATTTTGGGGCCCACGGTGCACTTCATATCTGAGAGTCAAATAGAAGCGTCAAATAGTGCGCTTACTGAGCAGTGGTAAACATTCTTATTTTCTGGGTGCTCAACTGCTAAATAGTACATTTTGGGGCCTGTTCTTCATATCTGAGAATCAAATCGAAACGTCTAATAGTGTGCTTACTGCAGTGGTAAACAATCTAATAGTTTTGCTGCTAATCTGCTAAATAGTACATTTTGTGGCCTGCTCTTCATATCTTAGAGTCAAATAGAAGCGTCTAATACTGCAGTTACTGCGCACTTGTAAACATACTTATTTTCTGGGTGTTAGTCTGCTAAATAGTACATTTTGTGGCCTGCTCTTCATATCTTAGAGTCAAATAGAAGCATCTAATACTGCGCTTACAGCACAGTGGTAAACATTCTTATTTTCTGGGTGCTAATCTGCTAAATAGTACATTTGCGGACTGCGGTGCACTTCATATGTGAGAGTCAAATAGAAGTGTCAAATACTGCTGTCACATTTCAGTTTTAAAACGTTAAATTTTTTGGATGCTAAACTGCTAAATAGTATTTTAGTGGGGTGCACTTCATATCTGAGAGTCAAATAGAAGCGTCCGCCGTCTAATAGTGTGCTTATAGCGCCCTTGTAAAAATTCAAATTTTCTGTGTGCTAATCTGCTAAATAGTATATTTTGGGGCCTGCTCTTCATATCTACAAGTCATGCTACAACAAAATTAAACAGGTTTTAAAATATGTATGGGCCAACCAGTGGCTGTAAACAACAAAGTTTTACTGGTTACATTCATGACTACACACTCTTGTGAACAGGACCTTCATGTAGTGTGTTATTTTTTTAAAAATCATACAGCATCCTGTCATGTGCTTTTCAGATGTCATATTGTAACCGAGTAAACTTGCAGAAGCCAGACACAGAGAGATGGATGCAGGTTTTCAGGAAGTAAGAGGTCTTTATTAACATACCGATCGGGCCTCAGATGAACTAACGTTCCAAAACAGGTCTGAGGGTCGAACACATGGAGTACATACTTTTTATAGAACTATAACTCCTCCCATTAATAGCTCCACCCGCACATACCCTTAACCAATCAGTGGACAGGATTTGGATTTCCTCATATGGGCAGACTACATGGCTCATCAGAAACAAAGGAGAAAGGAGTGTGTTTTCAGTTCCTGCATTCCTGCATATGCTCAGTACATTGATGACAGTATCTTAGCTACGTGTAACTAACTAACTGATACAAAATACACATATGCCACGTGGAAATCTCGGCCTACTAAATTTACATTTCACCGAAATTCCATCACATTCCCCCCTTTGATGCCTCACCAATCATAGTTTACCAACACCTCTCAAGTAGCCATTGGACCAGAGCAGACCTTGTAAGCATCTTAGCATCATCACAAACTCCTTCAGCATTCCTCATCCTGAATATGTTCTCTTTGGGCTAGGGATTCATATCTATAGACAGCCATTACATGAGCAGCTGTCTTTCTTTCTATAGTACTCTCTATGATACTACGTATAGATCTGACCACTAATGGAATTAGGCAGGGCAGAAAGAGACATAAGAATATAATGAATACTACTCCTCCTACTAACGCCTTAATCCCTCCAAGCTGCTCATACCAACTTCCAAACCAACTACTAGGATTATACCCATTCCAGACCTGAATAGGTACATGCGTCAGTTTAACCATGTGGCTTGTAAATTCAGCCACTGCCCACCCTTCATCATCTATGTGCAAACAACAGTTGCTGAGATTAAACTTTCCGCATACACCTCCCTCTACTGCTAATAGGTAGTCCAGAGCTAATCTATTTTGATAGATGGCTAATCTCATCCGAGTATTTTGCTTAGCTAGAAGATTAAGTGCTTGAGCTGTCTCATTAGTGATAATCTCAACCACCACCTGTAGTCTTATAATATGGTTGAGCACATATATTGGGGTTCTATATCCATAGGTACCATCTTCTGCCCAAGTAGCAGGTCCATAATAATTAATAATGCATTGGGGAGGCCACTCATCATCTTCCCAGCTACCTATATTCAAGGATGCTCGCTTCTTTTTATGATTTAAATCATAAACCTTAACTCCCAAGGTCTCTCCTGTCTCAAAAGGCAACAAGAAGAAGGATGGTTTGAGCATACCTAATATACATGCCCCTTCCCAATCTTGTGGTAACTCTGAATATGCTTTCTTACCACAGATCCAATATAAATTCTCTGGGGGTTTCCAATTGGATGTAGAAGATAAGTCAAACCATACCTCTTTTAAATGGATGTAATTGGCAAACGGATTAGTAGGCCCTGAGACATTTGAAGCTGACCACCAAGTAGTATCTTTAGTATTGGCATTATAGGCCTTCTGTCCTAGACATGTTAACTCGCCAACAGGTGTGGTATACAATGGCCTTTTCCTATAATCCTATAATAGAGGTTTTTAACCGCCACTCTGATTTACCTCTAGTACTTACTTGATGATCAGACTGAGAAAGTATTTGTTGTTCATCTGTCTCAGAACCAGGGTACCATACTTCCTTTGCCTCCCATGGCCACTGGTCTCCCATATTAGTACCTCCACATACAAAGCAATTAGTTACATTAAGACTACCCGCAATACTCTCAGCCAAATCAATAAATCGTTTCTTAACATTATGGGGAATTTTATCCTCAGCACTCATCTCCTCATAGAAGGAATGAAAATCCTGTTGAGTTTGAGTTGCTATCGTCTCAGTTTCAAGTCCTACATATATTATGATCCCTGGATCTACTCCTGTGCCATATATTGGAACCCAAATAGATTTCCAAACTTATCAATAAAATATTGTGGATTAGAGATGGTCATATGGACAGGATTACATTCCATAGACTTACAGGTGTAGTGGGCAACCTTTGGATAATCATATCTTGATCCACTGTTTTTCCCCAGGTCGCCCAACCTACATAAGACCAATATGGACAAAAATTTAAATCCCTAATTGGGCAATCAGGATCAGTAGATCTCTTACTGGGACATAAATATTTATCATTAAACCCATAAGTTCGTTCCCATTTAAGATTACCACATACATTCCAAGGTTTTCCACTACCAGAGATCGCCTTACATGCATCAAATAGTAGAATGCCCGAAGATGGTATAGTATTTATCACAGTCCTATTTACCAAGGTCCCCTGGGAGTTACTGTTCCGAATTACCAACCAAATTGTACAGGGATGGAATTGAGGATCAAAACATTTAGGCTCTCCTGATATTGGTTTGCACACACTGTAATATATATCTAAATATCTACACTTAGATACAGATCCCCTACACTCATACTCATACTGTGAGTGCCAAATGAGAGTTTGGGATATTTGGTTACCTGTTTTTGTAGTCTTAATGCAGCTAACACAACCGTGTATGTCATCACCTTTACCTTCCTGAAAAAATCACAAAAATGCCTAAACACATAATATAACATATTATTTCAAAAGTCCTCATTTCTACTCTTCGACCGTGCGATGGCACCTCAGCTTCCTGATTGTGAGGGCTGCAAGGATTGTCGTTCTTCTGATCCTCACTTTTCTTCACAGAGGTCCCTTCGAGACACTCTGGCTATGACATAGGTGGTCAGGCTTTATTATGGCCGTCAAAACACCTACTTGCTGATATCTGTTGTTACTTTCAACTAAGATGTCCCAATATCTCCTCGTATTATTTCTCACTCCGACTGAGCTACCCGATTTAACCGTACCGTGCAACGATTTTTAGAATCTGGAATAGCTTGCCAAGAATCTGCCACTGGTTTAACCCTAAAATGATGAATCCACGGAGTCACTTCTGCCACTTTTACAGCTGTTGGAGTAGATAAAAGAACAACATAAGGACCCCTCCACTTTGGACCTAATGGAACAATATTCCATTCTTTTATCCACACTTGATCTCCCGGTTGATAGGAATGAACAGGTGGATATATGTTCACAGGTAACCTATCTTGCACCCATTTCTGTACTTCCTCCATAGTTTTACCCAACTCTATAACCTGCTGCCGAGTAATTCCTTCACCCAACTGATTCAAGTCCCCCCTTAGATTACTGAGTATGGGAGGAGTACTACGTATCCGCAACAGAGCTATTGGCAGAAGGACATTTCACTTGAGCAGAGTTTCCTGACACATTTTAGCCAATTGGGTTTTTTTTGTTCTGTTCATCCTTTCCACCTTTCCAGAACTCTGAGGTCTATATGCTGTATGAAGGTTCCACTTAATACCAAGCACATGAGTCTATTGTTGTAAACACTGATGGATAAAGGCTGGACCATTGTCTGATCCGATAGAACACGGAAGTCCATATCTGGGTATAACTTCTCGCAACAGAAATCGTACAACTTCTCCTGCCTTTTCTGTACGAGTTGGACAAGCTTCTACCCAACCTGAGTAGGTACACACAGCTACCAACAAGTAACGATATCCCTCAGATCTAGGCATTACAGTGTAGTCTATTTGCAAATCTGACATTGGAAATCCTCACATATATTGAACTCCAGGGGGTTTGACAGGGCCTTGTCTTGCATTGTTTCGAGCACGCAAAACACATCTTCGAACAATAGCTTGATTGGATAATCTTGGTATGTAGAAATGTTTTCTGAGATATTCTTCCATACTATCTCTTCCTGAATGTGTACCATTATGGAAGTTCTGAACAATCTCTATAGCCAGAGATGTCGGAATAACTATTCTTCCATCTTCTAACTTATACCAATTATTCTCCAAGTATTTCCCAGCTTCAGTCTTCAACCACTCCATCTCTTGGGTTGTATATATCGGAGTCCATTGAGACAGAGGTGCCGGCACAAGGGCAGCAATATACCCCACATATACCTCTTGCCCGGATTCAGCGGCATGTTTTGCTGCACTATCGGCCATGCGATTTCCTTTTACTACATCACTATCACCTTTCAGATGTGCCCTGCAATGTATAATACCGACTTCCTTTGGTTCCCATACCGACTCTAACAGTTGGAGTATTTCTGCTGCATACTTGATTCCTATCCCTTCTGAATTCAACAATCCCCTTTCTTTATACAATGCTCCATGGGCATGGGTGGTTAGAAAAGCGTATTTCGAATCTGTGTAAATATTCACTCTCAACCCTTCAGCTAATTGCAAGGCCCTTGTTAATGCAATCATTTCCGCCTTCTGTGCTGATGTCCCTTTTGTCAGTGGCCGTGCTTCTATCACCTTGTCTATGGTTGTTACCACATACCCTGCATAACGTATACCTTCTTTCACATAACTACTACCATCCGTATAATACTGCATGTCCAGATTCTGGATGGGGAAATCATGAAGATTAGGCCTGATTGAAAACACTTCATCCATTATCTCCAAACAATCATGTTGACTTTCAGTAGTCTGGGGCAGAAGGGTAGCTGGATTTTTAAATTATTGACAGTTTCAAGGTGTACTCTTGGATTTTCACATAACATAGCTTGATATTTGGTCATTCGACTGTTGCTAAACCAATGATTTCCTCTGTAATCCAATAGGGTCTGTACTGCATGAGGTACTTGCACATAGAGTTCCTGACCCAATGTGAGCTTGTCAGCTTCTGCTACCAACAGGGCAGCGGCGGCCACTGCTCACAGACAAGGTGGAAGACCACTGGCTACTGCATCCAACTGTTTGGACAAATAAGCTACAGGTCTTTGCCATTATCCCAAATACTGAGTTAATACTCCCACAGCCATTCTTCTTTGCTCATGTACGTACAGATAGAAAGGACGCGTGTGATCTGGTAGACCTAGGGCTGGGGCACTCAAAAGTGCTTTCTTAACATCCTCAAATGCCTTCTGTTGTTCAGAGGTCCACAAAAAGGGGTCATATTTTGTGCCTTTCACAGCTTCATATAAAGGTTTTGCCAGTATTGCATAATTAGGAATCCATATCCTACAGAATTCTGCTGCTCCTAAGAATTCTCACTCTTGTCTTCTATTCTTAGGTATAGATATTTGACACACTGCTTCTTTTCTTTCAGGTCCCATTATTCTTTGACCTTCGGAAATATGGAATCCTAAATATTTAACAGTTGACTGGCACAATTGCGCTTTCTTCCTTGATACCTTGTATCCTGCTCTCCATAGAATGTGAAGCAAATCATAAGTTGCTTGTTGGCATATCTCTTTAGTAACAGCCGCTATCAAAACATCATCCACGTATTGAAGCAATACACATTCTCCTGGGATGGACTTGAAATCTTGCAAATCCTGACTTAATGCAGATCCAAATAGGGTAGGTGAATTCTTAAACCCTTGAGGTAGTCTGGTCCAGGTCATCTGACGCTTTGAACCTGTAACAGCATCTTCCCATCGGAAAGCAAAGATACACTGACTCTCAGCAGCAATCCGAAGGCAAAAGAAAGCATCCTTAAGGTCTAGAACTGTGAAGTAGGTTGCCCCACGTGGTATCAAAGCAAGCAGATTACAAGGGTTGGGTACAACTAGGTGTATATTGACTACTGCATCATTAACTGCTCTCAAATCTTGTACAGGACGATATTCATCTGCTCCTGGTTTCTGAACAGGTAATAATGGAGTGTTCCAGGGGGAAGTACAGAATTTTAGGATGCCATACCTTACGAACTTATCCAAGTAGGTCTGTATGTTTTTCTTAGCCTTTTGAGGTATATGATACTGATGTAGGCTCACAGGGTAGGTCCCAAGCTTTAGTTCAATATGTATAGGTGGAATATTACAAGCAAGCCCAGGTGGATTATTCTCTGTCCATACTCCTGGAATGTCAAATAAAGGTTCATCACTCTTAGGGTTTACACTTGTCATTATGGAGTAGAAGCGCTATTCTTCTTCCCTTGGCACCGATACCGCCATTATGCCTGGTAATCCATTAAACCTCAGAGACGTTGATCCATTAGGTAGAAAAGTTATCTGGGCTTGAAGCTTCGATAATAGATCTCGTCCTAGAAGTTGAATCGAACACTCTGGCATATATAGGAACTGGTGCTTCACCAAATGGCCTCCCAGAATGCAAGTGCGACTTTTAAGATCCGGTTTAGCTGCGCTTCTCCCAGTAGCTCCCTCGTTCCCTCCAAAATGTCCTCTTCCTCTATAACTACCACTATAACCTCCCCGTACTCTTCTCTCTCCTTGTCTATTATTTTCATAATGCTCTCTCTGTGGACACTCATTCTTCCAATGTCCTTCCTCTCTACAAAACGCACATTGATTCCTACTTAAAGGTCCCTTACTCAGCCTATTCTCGACTTTATCCACTTCCCTTCTCTGTCTTTATACACTTGTGATAGCTACCGCTAGCATATCTGCCTTCTTCCTCACCTTATATTCTTCCTCCTGCTTTATCTCAGTTTCCCTATTCATATATACTTTATTTGCGATCTCCATTAGCTGTGAAATGGACATCCCTACAAATCCCTCTAACTTTTGCAATTTTCTTTTAATATCACCTTGGGCCTGGCTGACAAATGCTGAGTTAATCATTCGAGAATTCTCAGGGGCCTCTGGATTAAGAGGAGTATACAATTTATATGACTCCAATAATCTTTCATAAAAGGCACTAGGTGACTCATCAACCTTTTGCAACACCTCAACCGTCTTTGACATATTGATTGCCTTCTTCCCTCCTGCCTTCATGCCAGCAATAATGGCTTCCCGATAAGCCCTTAATTGGGGCATGTCAGCACCATTCAAATTCCAATTTGGGTCAACATTTGGATAATGGGCTGCAGCCCATGCAGCTGGATTGGCCTGATTTTGAGTACGGGCCGTTTCCTCAAGCGCTTTAATAGCCGCTTGATTAATCCAAGTCCTTTCCTCACAATTAAATAAAGTTAATAATAATTGCTGGCAATCGGCCCAGGTGGGATTGTGTGTTTGTATAATAGAGGTAACCAAATCTGTCATGACTTGAGGTTTGTCGGTATATGAAGAGTTATGAGTCTTCCAATTAAATAGATCAGTTGTGGTGAAGGGGACATAGACAAATACTGGATCTGCCCGTTGTATTTGGCCATTTTCATCAATGTGTGTTGGGCCCAGTGTAAGTCGGAGGGTCATTTGGTAATGTCGGGGTTGAAGGGTACCAGTCATCTGTCGGGTTAATATAGGACTTCGGCGAGGCTGTTTTATAGTAAGTTCCGGTCTAGGGGTAGTAAGGTAAGGAAAATGAGGCGGGTTAATTTTACCGGGCGGAAGTTCAGTCAACAGGATGTTGTGGGCCGGGCTGGGAGGAGCCTGACCAGGAACCAGAAGTGACGTTAATTCCAGATATATAGAACTAGTGAAGGTAGGTACCAGAAGGGGAGGACTCAGGGCAAGTGGGCTGGGCTCTAAACTAGATGAATGAGTGGGCAGGGACAATGGGAAAGGGGGAGTGGCAACACCAGCAGCACCTACTCTAACCTTAGAGGAGGAGTGAGGGGGTGGGGAGGGAAGTTCAGACTCAGAGGGAGAGTCTAAAATGGGCGGGGTTGCGGCCCTGATGGACAGGTGAGTTCTGGCCACCATGAGGCGACATTGCTCCTCGTGGCATACCTTAATCCATTTAGGCAATTCTTCTACAATCTGTTTCCAACAATCAATAACTGATCATAGAATTCAGGCCTACTAGATACAGCCGCGTGCACACGTTGTACCAGAGTTAGATCAAGACTACCACATGGAGCCCATGCGGTCACCAAGATAGGCCACTCTCTACTACATAATGTAGTCAAACGCTTTGGGGATAATTTCACCCCAAAATCTCAAACTTTATATCCCCTTGCAAAGTTTTTCAACATACACGACAAGGGATCAACAATCTTTGAGTCAGACTCACCCGTACTGGCAACGGAGCGTCTAATACATAGAAACACAATACCCCAAACACACTTCCAACGATCACACTTGTTTCCCTGGCAACAGCACCACGTGGCACAGTTGCTAGGCCAAACACACACATGAAAACACGCAGAGAATTCTCGTACATACAATGATATCACGACCAATTCACCAACCTCAGTATATTTAACAACATTTACAATAATCCCAACTATTCTAATTGGCCAGAACCTCGAGAACTATTGAACTATTTACACCAGGATCCGGTTAGTCTACGCTGTCCAAGCACCACATATAGCGAACTAGTGGGCAGAATTTACAACAGTACCCATTTAGTCTATCTACTCTATCAATAGTCTAGTGGCTGAATTTACAACAGCGCACACTTAGCCAAGATAGGTTGAGAACTAGCAGACGGAATGTACACCAAAATCTGCTTAGTCTCACCGGCCTCTCCGAACTAGCTACCAAAATTTACACCTAGACACGCTAGTCAAGACAGGACACCGGTGTCCGGCATAAACTATTTACACCAAGATTTAGCCTGACCCAAACCATCTATATTAGATGGGCTGACTACAGAGCATCTGATTTCCAGAAAAGCATTGCGCCTTCGCTTCTTCCCTCCAGAGGGAGGGGGCAATCCAATAACCGGTTCCAAATATAAAACCCCTTGTTGGCCTACTGCTCTAATGGTATCAGTCTTACCTCTTCGTTCCTGAACCTGGGCTCACACTCATCGATGGGGCACCCCGGTACTTACTACATAAAGGCCGATGATCTCCTGGGCGAAGCTGAGATGAAGGGATTTCCACGCAGAAGTTCAGGGGTGCTGCCGTAGAGAACGTTGGTGAAAAGGTTTACCGTCTCAAATCTCTGCGCCAGCTTCCGTGCGATGAGGTTCCCGGACCCAATGCACCAAAGATGTAACCGAGTAAACTTGCAGAAGCCAGACACAGAGAGATGGATGCAGGTTTTCAGGAAGTAAGAGGTCTTTAATAACATACCGATCGGGCCTCAGATGAACTAACGTTCCAAAACATTTCTGAGGGACAAACACATGGAGTACATACTTTTTATAGAACTATAACTCCTCCCATTAATAGCTCCACCCGCACATACCCTTAACCAATCAGTGGACAGGATTTGGATTTCCTCATATGGGCAGACCACATGGCTCATCCGAAACAAAGGAGAAAGGAGTGTGATTTCAGTTCCTGCATTCCTGCACATGCTCAGTACATTGATGACAGTATCTTAGCTACGTGTAACTAACTAACTGATACAACATACACATATGCCACGTCGAAATCTCAGCCTACTAAATTTACATTTCACCGAAATTCCATCACAATATTGTGAATTACCAATTTTTGTGTAGCCTGATTTTTTTTTTTTTAAAAGTGAAAAATAAGTGTTATTGTGATCGCTTCATATACAGAAGCATTAATATACATTTCTATATTGTGTAAAGACAACTACAAAGTTAAAAATCTACCTACTAAATTTACATTTCACCGAAATTCCATCACAATATTGTGAATTACCAATTTTTGTGTAGCCTGATTTTTTTTAAAAAAGTGAAAAATAAGTGTTATTGTAATCGCTTCATATACAGAAGCATTAATATACATTTCTATATTGTGTAAAGACAACTACAAAGTTAAAAATCTACCTGTGCATGGCTAGTGTGAAACAATAATGATTAGTGTTCAATATCCCAATGAGTGGAACCAAAACGTTGTATGTATATCTTAGTGTGAAACAATAAGTCTACATCTTAAAAATGTAATAACCCACAGAAGGTGACGAGAATTTTTTTTGCAAATGGAACTTTGATCCGAATTTACTCAGGTGTCAAGTCCTGGGAAAAAAGTGTGGGAACTCCCCCTACCCCTCCCCCCCCAAAAAAACAAACAAAAAAAACACTCGTATGCATATACAAACATGTGCACACACACATTCAGACACACACATACACACACATACACTCACAGACGCACACACATACTCAGACACTCACACAGTGGTGTATTTTAATTTTGTGCTGCCCTAGGCATGACTATACCTGAGCACACCCCTAATCTAAATTTACGACCCCTTCCTGTCAAGGGTGCACCGCTTCCTGATTAACAACCCACCCTTCCTCTTTAGACTCCACCTTTTCCTGCTACTTTTAAAGAAATACTATAGTGCCAGGAAAACAAAGCTGTTTTCCTGGCACTATAATTCCCTATAGTGCCCCCCTCCCTCATGTCCTCCCTGTCAGGGTACCTGTTGGTGATGTATCCAGGGAGGACATCCTCTCTGCTTAGGGGCTCCCTTCCCCTAGCATTTCGGCATATTCCGGCCGTTTTCGCGCCGGCCGCGCTAGCTCCTCCCCCTTTTTATGACGCGACGGCTAGCGTCGACGTCATGACGTCGGCATTTGCATAAAGTGCCGGGAACCGCTATTCCGGACCTTTTGGGGGCGTGGTCTCTATTTAGGTACAGGGTATTTAAAGGAAACCTTTACTACTGCTCATTGCCCTGTCGTGGTTCTAGCTTGCTAGTCACTCAGCGCGTTCTTTATCTTGTGTTTCCGGTTTTGACCCTTGCTTGTCTTTTGTCCTGTTGTCCTCTCCTCTCCTTTGACTCGGCTTGTATCTCGCTTACCTGTCCTCCGGCTCCCTTGACCTCGGCTTACCTTTTGACTATTCTTGCTTGTCCTTACGTTAGTCCGGCCATTCTAAGGTCCGGTATACGTACCTCCTTCTGTGCGCACTCTGCGTATTGGATCCCTGTCAGTTTCCTGACATTACGACAGGGCCAGATGGATCCTGCAGGTGCTAGTCCTCCTGACCCCAGATTTGAGGCCATGGACCATAGAATGGACCAAATGGCTTTAGCGCTACAAACTTTGTTGACACGCTCCAGTACCCAGTCTGAAGAAATACGTTCCACTGCTAGCCACTCGCTAAGTACTGGTTTGGAAGTAGCCACTGTAGGCGCATCTTCCCATGTCACGTCACCATTACGATATGGGGGTTCGCCTGATGCTTGTCGTGGTTTTTTAAACCAGATAAGTATACATTTCGAACTACAACCCCGGGCTTACCCCACTGACAGGGCTAAGGTAGGCTTTATTATAACCCTGCTAATAGATAAAGCACTTAGATGGGCCAATCCCCTTTGGGAGAATGACAATCCTTTAGTCTACAACTACACTGCGTTTGTCACGGCTTTTAGAAGAACCTTTGACCCCCCAGGGAGGAAGATTAATGCGGCCAGATCCCTGTTACGCCTTAAACAACAAGATAGGACCCTTGTAGAATATGCTTTAGAGTTTAGATCATTGGCAGCAGAAGTGAAATGGAACGAACAAGCTTTTATGGATGTTTTCTTGAATGGGTTGTCTGATGAAATTTTAGATGAAATTGCCACAAGAGAACTTCCGGAAAATTTAGAGGATTTAATATCCTTCATTTCCAGAATAGATGAACGCATGAGACAGAGGCAGAACACTCGGGAAAGAGTTACTAGACTTCCTGTAAGACTCGCTCCCTCATTTCAGAACCCTGACTCCTATAATCCCACTCCACCAGAACCTATGCAAATAGGTAATACTCGCTTATCTGAGGCTGAGAGACAGTACAGGAGAAGGGAGGGTCTCTGTTTATACTGCGGGCTGAGAGGTCACTTACGCCTTAGTTGCCCTAATCGTCCGGGAAACGCTCGCACCTAAGTTCCCTTAGAGGACGGGCCTTGGGTGTTTCATTACTGTCCTCTATGCATAATAAAAAAGACCATAGGCTTCTGATTCCTGTCTCTCTAGCTTGGGAAAAGGGGTTTATTGCTACGATGGCATTATTAGATTCTGGAGCAGCAGAAAGCTTTATAGACCAAACTTTCGCTAATAAGCATTGTATCCCATTCCAATTGAGAGATACACCCTTGGCCGTTGAGGCCATAGATGGTAGACCTTTATCTGAACCAGTAATATTCCATGAGACCGAACCCGTTAAGCTTACTGTTGGTATTTTCCACGAAGAGTTGATTTCCCTTCTGTTAATTTCCTCCCCGGCAGTCCCAGTGGTTCTAGGATATTCTTGGCTCAAGAGACACAACCCTCAGATTGACTGGGAGGGTGGAGAAATCGTTTCTTGGGGTATGGGTTGTAGGGAAGAATGTCTACAGAGAGTTACTTCTGTTTGCCCCGTAAACTCTTATGCTAACACTTCTCAATCCACAGACGTTCAGATACCATTACAATATCTAGACCTCAAATCTGTATTTGACAAGGGTAAGGCGGATACTTTACCTCCCCACCGGTCTTATGACTGTTCTATTAAACTTTTCCCTGGTACTATGCCTCCCAGGGGTACGGTATACCCTCTATCCACCAAGGAAAACTTAGTTTTAGAGGAATATATCAAGGAGAATTTAGACAAGGGATTTATTAGAAAGTCTTCTTCTCCGGCGGGGGCGGGTTTCTTTTTTGTAGAAAAGAAAGACGGTACCTTACGTCCTTGTATAGACTATCGGGGATTGAACAAAATTACTATCAGAAATGCTTACCCTATTCCTTTGATTACTGAACTCTTTGACAGACTAAAGGGCTCGAGTATTTTTACTAAACTTGACTTAAGAGGAGCATATAACTTAGTGCGAATTAAACAAGGAGATGAATGGATGACAGCATTTAATACCCGTTACGGGCATTATGAGTATACCGTAATGCCATTTGGGCTCTGTAATGCCCCGGCCGTCTTCCAAGACTTGATCAATGAAGTTCTTAGAGAATTCCAACATGAATGTGTAATTGTATATTTGGATGATATACTAATCCATTCTAGAGATATTAATTCACATCATAGACAAGTCAGAAAGGTATTACAGAAACTTTTACAACATGGATTGTATTGTAAATTGGAAAAATGTAGCTTTGACCAGTCTCAGGTAACTTTCTTAGGTTACGTAATTTCCAAAGACGGGTTTATGATGGACCCGACCAAACTAAAATCGATTTTAGATTGGCCTTTACCTAAGGGACTCAAAGCCATACAAAGATTTCTTGGATTTTCTAATTATTACAGACGTTTTATTAAAGGGTACTCCTCTGTTATCGCTCCTATCACTAATATGACCAAACAAGGAGCCGATACCAAAACCTGGTCTACTGAGGCTTTATCTGCTTTCGAAACGCTCAAACAGTCTTTTGCCTCAGCACCTGTATTAGTTCATCCTGATACCTCTCTACCCTTTTTACTTGAAGTTGATGCGTCTGAAACAGGGATAGGCGCAGTGTTATCCCAACGACAAAGTTTAGATAAGCCGCTGCACCCATGCGTTTTTTTTTCCAAGAAACTATCACACACTGAAAGGAGATATGACATTGGTGATAGGGAACTTTTAGCTATCATTATGGCATTAAAGGAATGGAGACATTTGTTAGAGGGCACCGTCCTTCCAGTTACTATCTTGACTGACCACAAAAATTTATCGTATATGGGGGAGGCCAAAAGATTATCTGCCAGGCAGGCACGTTGGTCTATGTTCCTTACACACTTTAATTATGTGCTTACTTACAGGCCTGGTTCTAAGAACACTAAGGCAGACGCTTTGTCACGTCAGCACGAACCTACCACCTCTACAGAGGATACTTTGTTCCCTATTATTCCTGAAGTCAATATTATCGCCAACACCAATGTCAAAATACACTCTCCACTGCTCGCTGATATTCAGAACGAACAATCTCTTGCTCCCGAACGTACTCCTGTGGGCCGCTTGTTCGTATCTCCCAAATTCCAAGTGGACTTTATTCGCTGTTTCCACGATAGCAAGATCGCTGGTCAACCCGGCATCCACAAAACTTACTGTCTGATCTCCAAAGACTTCTGGTGGCCCGGTTTACGTAGGGATGTGGAAGACTTTGTCAAGGCTTGCAATGTTTGTGTCAGGAATAAACTTCCGCGGGATCTCCCTTGTGGTTTATTGCAGCCCTTAGTCGTTCCCAACAAACCTTGGGCTTGTTTGGCTATGGATTTTATTGTTGATCTACCAGCTTCCAATAGGCATACAGTTATCCTCACGGTCCTTGACAGGTTTACTAAAATGGCTCATTTCGTTCCCTTGCTTAAACTTCCATCCTCCCCCGAACTGGCCGTGATATTTGCTAGAGAAATTTTCCGTTTACATGGTATTCCCAATGAGATTGTGTCAGACAGGGGCTCCCAATTTATTTCCCGTTTTTGGAGATCCTTCTGTTCACAGTTGGGCATCAAACTGAATTTTTCTTCGGCCTATCATCCTCAATCTAACGGAGCAGCCGAACGCACTAACCAAAAAATTGAGCAATATCTACGTTGTTTTGTTTCTGAACACCAGGATGACTGGGTCGGTCTGATTCCTTGGGCGGAGTTTGCTCACAACAACCTTGTTTGTGGTTCCACTCGTAATAGCCCCTTTTTCTTGAACTATGGCTTTAACCCTACTGTTCTTCCGTCGGTGTCTCCTTCCCAGGGTATACCGTCGGTTGATATTCATATAGCCAACCTGAGAAAGTTGTGGGATCAGACTCGACAAATTCTTGAACGTAGTTCCGCGGTGTTTAAGTCACATGCTGATAGGCGTAGACGTCCTGCTCCTATTTTTTCTCCGGGGGATAGGGTCTGGTTGTGTACCAGACACATTCGCCTGAAAGTTCCTTCCTTGAAGTTTGCTCCTCGTTACATTGGTCCTTACAGGGTACTGAGGAGGATCAACCCGGTTTCTTATTTGCTGGATCTACCTCCTACTCTACGCATCCCTAACTCTTTTCATGTGTCGTTATTGAAACCTCTTGTTTGTAACAGATTTTCCTCCCGCTCTGCTCCTCCATCCTCGGTCCGTGTGGATGGTCAGGAGGAATATATCATCAAGTCCATCCTTGATTCTCGTATTTCTAGGGGGAAGCTGCAATACCTCATAGACTGGAAAGGTTATGGTCCAGAAGAGAGGTCTTGGGTTCCTGGTATAGACGTGCATGCTCCTCGTCTTCTTCGGGCCTTCCACGTTCGTTTTCCTTCTAAACCAGGTCCCATCCGCCCGGTGGGCGTTTCTAGAAGGGGGGTACTGTCAGGGTACCTGTTGGTGATGTATCCAGGGAGGACATCCTCTCTGCTTAGGGGCTCCCTTCCCCTAGCATTTCGGCATATTCCGGCCGTTTTCGCGCCGGCCGCGCTAGCTCCTCCCCCTTTTTATGACGCGACGGCTAGCGTCGACGTCATGACGTCGGCATTTGCATAAGTGCCGGGAACCGCTATTCCGGACCTTTTGGGGGCGTGGTCTCTATTTAGGTTACAGGGTATTTAAAGGAAACCTTTACTACTGCTCATTGCCCTGTCGTGGTTCTAGCTTGCTAGTCACTCAGCGCGTTCTTTATCTTGTGTTTCCGGTTTTGACCCTTGCTTGTCTTTTGTCCTGTTGTCCTCTCCTCTCCTTTGACTCGGCTTGTATCTCGCTTACCTGTCCTCCGGCTCCCTTGACCTCGGCTTACCTTTTGACTATTCTTGCTTGTCCTTACGTTAGTCCGGCCATTCTAAGGTCCGGTATACGTACCTCCTTCTGTGCGCACTCTGCGTATTGGATCCCTGTCAGTTTCCTGACACTCCCCTCCCCCACTCAACAATTAAGGGGTTAAAATCCTATGGGTATTTAGCAGATGCTGGATGTCCTCATGCACAGGGTGAGGACGTCCAGCATCAGTTAGGCGACTTTTGGTCACCTAACCACCTGAAAGTCCCTCTAGTGGCTGTCTGGTCGACAGCCACTAGAGGTGGAGCTACCCCTCAAGGTAATCAATGCAGGTTTAAGGGGACTGGGACACTGCACCCAGACCACTTCAATGAGCTGAAGTTGTCTGGGTGCCTATAGTGTCCCTTTAAGCACACTCTTTGACAGACACCCACACTGGCAGATACACACTGACAGTAACGCACACACTAAATGACAAACACACAGACATCACTGATTTGACACACACACACACATTCACTGACACACACACAGGGGCGCCTGTGTTTTGTCCTGCCCAGGGCAGCACAAAACCAGGAGCTGTGTCCTCTCTGCTCCCTCTTGCCGCGCGGGTTGTCTGCTGATGCTGGGAGCCGGAATATGATGTCATATTCCGGCTCCCTGCATCAGAAAACGGCGCGGCAGGGGGATGACAGGGGGAACACAGGGCATTTGGGAGCGGCGTTTTTTTTGCAGCCCCCTGAGTGCCTGCAGGGGGAACGGCATTCCAGCTGTGAAAAAAGTGTAGGAATGCCGTTCCCACGCATTCCTGCAGGACTCGAGCCCTGAATTTACTACATCGGTCACTTGTAATATTGTTTCACACCTTCAACACTTGTTACACAGATCTAAGTGATAGAAAACACTAGAAACTACCAGATAACCAGCTGCTATATTTAAACCAGTGATCAATAGCTAAGAGGTACTTCAACAATATTGTAATTCTCAGGCAATAACCTCACAAGTCAAACTGAGAGGTCAGTTTATAGAGAAAACTGTTGCGTGGAGGAAATTCTAAAACAATTTCCATATGTCCTTTGCAGAGTTTACATGGAAAAACACAGGTGCCAACTGCTGTGGCTTTCTGCCGTGTGCATACCGGCAAGGAGGGCAGGGTTGAGGAATGGGTGGAAGATGATGTGGAAGATAATGAGGTCTTAGACCCCACATGGAATCAAGGTCATGCAAGTGACGTGTGCAGTTTGGAGGAAGAGGCACTGGTCGCACAGAGGCACCAGCACAGCATAAGAGGGAGCAGGGTGCAAAAGCGGAGCGGCCGTCCGCTAGTGCTCGTCGGCAAGTATTAGCTCGAGAATCACCATGGTAGGAGCAGAAACTGGCATCGAAAGTTGATATGGATGACATCCGCATGCAAAGTCGCCGCCACGGGGATGTGCGATTTGCTCGAGGTTCTCTAGAGTCAACAAAGTTCCTGCGCAATTATAATGTCAACAGCTACTCTGCGGAACAGCGTTGTCTTTTTTTATATGTACCAATATTTTGGGGGCAACCCAATTGCAAAAAACAAATGTAAGGTAGGCTGAACTTGATGGACGCAAGTCTCTTTTCAGCTATGTAACTATGTAACTATGTATGTCCCAATATTTTGTGGGCTACCACAATTAAAAAACAAACAAACATAAAATACAGTGTTGGCTACCTTATCCTCCTCCTCCACCGCCACGGTCACCGCCTCCTCAACCTATGGGTCACTTAGTATAAACTAGGTACACATTAGCAGAGGCTTGTAAAGGCCTTTTCTTCATGCATCAGGAGTTGAGCTCAGTTTGAACAATGAAAGAGAATACCATGCACTCCAACCCTCTCTCAAATGGATAATTCTGGTGATCCTCCTCACAGCCATGCTTTAGATTTTGATTTATGTTCTTCCAAAGCTAAAATCAAAGATTCCATCTAGTGCTATTTTATGGCTCAGCTGTATTTTTAATTTTTATGTTATTTTAAGTGATTTCCCTTGTATGTACGTAGTGGGGAATCGCGATGCAGCCTAGAACATAAACTAACCCCATTCAACCCCCCAATAACGACAGAACACTTAGTATGGATGAAACAGGCCACAGCATTTATTATCACAAACTAAATAACTGCATAACACATCCATAACTTTATTCATTAAATCTCTTCTTTTTCTGTAACCAAAAACATTAGACATAAATAGGCATAAATTAACATATATACATATATGACTCCACACAAAGTGTTATACAGTGACCGAACCGTCCTTGACAACAAACATACAGTGGTTCCTAATCACCACTTCCTCTCACCTCCCCCCTCGTCATAAAAATCATATCTTTCCAATACCCGCCATCAGCCGACCTTATCCACGCTCGGGAATAGCCCTCACCAAAGGAAAACAGGACACATGTCGGAACCCGCAGCTCCCCCCAATCGGAATGGTACAAGTCCAACTATCCTAGGAACATAGTACATCCTCTTAGGAGCTTAACTATCACCCTGTGCATTCCATCTACCTCAAGAGAAAGCAGAAAGGGCCTGGTTATGTCAACCACGCAACGTCCAAGAATGGAACAGATTGTATTGCTGAATCAGCCAACCGCTACCAACTTACCTTTCCCAAATACAACAGCCATCGAGCGGTGAAAGCCTGAAGGAAGTCCATTCCGATGCTTACTCGATCCACCAAAACCCCTGCCCACCTGCAGATGACCGAAACATGAACGGGCAGCCACCAAGGAATTGCTCTCATCCGTCTGATCGCCCACACTTTACTGTAGCGGTCCCCACACCGCCTCAGAGAGCGACCCATGGACCAGCTTTATCAGCCGCTAGACCAAGCGACCATGACTCCACTGCCTTATAATGTGGCCCCACGGAGCCACGCTCGAAGTTCGTCCTACAGTGAACCAGATAGAGCACCTGCCATTACCTTGTGAACCCCTGGGAAAACCCCGCTTGACCAGACACTTCCAGACTTAAACACCGCCGAGTGGGGCGCCGCAACCAGAGTACCCCCGGGGTAAAGGGGACTGTCACATGATATAGACAGCCTGCACCACCGCACGATTGTCTAGCCGGAAGAACTACCCACCTGTCCGCGAGCTGGGTACCCCACGCCCACCATGCAACCCGAATGGGAAGCTCCAAAACAGCCAGAGTCTGCAAGAGCCCCGATGCGTGCCAGCTTACTGAGTCAGCACCGTGAAAAACCCAAAATGGCTCCCAAAACCCCCAAATCCACTGCAGCGGCAACAGGTGAAAGTCAGTGGAAGGGACTTAGGGGGCCTGATTGCACAAGCCACCGTTAATGGAGGCCCAAAAGAAAACCCCATACAGCCACAAGGGTAACACCGACAGGCAAACCCCAGCTTACCCAGGAGAGCCCACGGTAGCGCAGCTGAAACCCCCAACACCCCCAGAACCAACGACACCTCCCACTGGATGTCCTAAACCGCAGTGCGGAGCAACCGACGTTCCCCAGCCACTATTTTTATATTGTAGTATTTGTGTTGCACTATTAGTATGGCACTATTTTTATATTGTAGTATTTGTGTTGCACTATTAGTATGGCACTATTTTTATATTGTAGTATTTGTGTTGCACTATTAGTATGGCACTATTGTTATATTGTAGTATTTGTCTTGCACTATTAGTAATGCACTATTTTTATATTGTAGTACTTGTGCTGGACTATTAGTATGGCACTATTGTTATATTGTAGTATTTGTGTAGCACTATTAGTATGGCACTATTTTTATATTGTAGTATTTGTGTTGCACTATTAGTATGGCACTATTGTTATATTGTAGTATTTGTGTTGCACTATTAGTACGCACTATTTTTAAATTGCAGTATTTGCACTATTAGTTGCACTATTAGTGCACTATTAGTATGCACTATTTTTATATTATAGTATTTGTGCTGCACTATTAGTACGCACTATTTTTATATTGTAGTATTTGTGTAGCACTATTAGTATGGCACTATTTTTATATTGTAGTATTTGTGTTGCACTATTAGTATGGCACTATTGTTATATTGTAGTATTTGTCTTGCACTATTAGTATGGCACTATTTTTATATTGTAGTACTTGTGCTGCACTATTAGTCTGGCACTATTGTTATATTGTAGTATTTGTGTAGCACTATTTTATATTGTAGTATTTGTGTTGCACTATTAGTATGGCACTATTTTTATATTTTAGTATTTGTGTTGCACTATTAGTAAGCACTATTTTTAAATTGCAGTATTTGTGTTGCACTATTAGTCTGGCACTATTTTTATATTGTAGTATTTGTGTTGCACTATTAGTATGGCACTATTTTTATATTGTAGTATTTGTGTTGCACTATTAGTATGGCACTATTGTTATATTGTAGTATTTGTGTTGTACTATTAGTACGCACTATTTTTAAATTGCAGTATTTGTGTTGCACTATTAGTCTGGCACTATTTTTATATTGTAGTATTTGTGTTGCACTATTAGTCTGGCATTTTTTTTATATTGTAGTATTTTTGTTGCACTATTAGTACGCACTATTTTTATATTGTAGTATTTGTACAGCACTATTAGTATAGCACTATTTTTATATTGTAGTATTTGTGTTGCACTATTAGTATGCACTATTTTTATATTATAGTATTTGTGCTGCACTATTAGTACGCACTATTTTTATATTGTAGTATTTGTGTAGCACTATTAGTATGGCACTATTTTTATATTGTAGTATTTGTGTTGCACTATTAGTATGGCACTATTGTTATATTGTAGTATTTGTCTTGCACTATTAGTATGGCACTATTTTTATATTGTAGTACTTGTGCTGCACTATTAGTCTGGCACTATTGTTATATTGTAGTATTTGTGTAGCACTATTTTATATTGTAGTATTTGTGTTGCACTATTAGTATGGCACTATTTTTATATTTTAGTATTTGTGTTGCACTATTAGTAAGCACTATTTTTAAATTGCAGTATTTGTGTTGCACTATTAGTCTGGCACTATTTTTATATTGTAGTATTTGTGTTGCACTATTAGTATGGCACTATTTTTATATTGTAGTATTTGTGTTGCACTATTAGTATGGCACTATTGTTATATTGTAGTATTTGTGTTGTACTATTAGTACGCACTATTTTTAAATTGCAGTATTTGTGTTGCACTATTAGTCTGGCACTATTTTTATATTGTAGTATTTGTGTTGCACTATTAGTCTGGCATTTTTTTTATATTGTAGTATTTTTGTTGCACTATTAGTACGCACTATTTTTATATTGTAGTATTTGTACAGCACTATTAGTATAGCACTATTTTTATATTGTAGTATTTGTGTTGCACTATTAGTATGCACTATTTTTATATTATAGTATTTGTTTTGCACTATTAGTATGCACTATCTTTATATTGTATTTGTGTTGCACTATTAGTCTGGCACTATTTTTATATTGTAGTTTTTGTGTTGCACTATTAGTATGGCACTATTTTCATATTGTAGTATTTGTATAGCATTATTAGATTGGCACTATTTTTATATTGCACAGTTTGTATTGTGCTATTTGGAGTGCTCTTTTTATATGGCAATATTTATTTTGTGCTAAATGTGGTGCACTACTATGATTGTGCTGTTTGTATAATTGTAGAGGTTTCTGTGAAATATTTTACTGCCACAATGTGACAGACCGCCTGGTACCCCGACTGGGTACCTCCGCTAAGCACGCTCCCTAGCTATCGCCAGGACACCATCAGCATTTCAGCTCCTAGCCGCCGCAGCTTGGCCAGGGTCTTGAAGTCGCTTCCCACCCTGGAACATTGTCCTGGATCTAGTTTCTAGTGATTAAAGCTCTCCTGCAGAGAGTATAGCTGTTTAGCTGGTACACACAAACACTATCCCAGGCTGAGTGAAGGATGTAAAGGGACTGGTTTATTATGGTCAAGTTGCCTGCTTTTATACACAGCCCCCAGCATAGGGTCTCCATTCAATACAAGACAAGCCCCTCCCATAGATCTCTGTGTCTGGGAGATAATTACTTTAAAGACTGGTAAGGTAAATATCTCACAGGAACAGAGAGGCAAACACAAAAATGTAAAACATAAAAATACCCCAAAACATCATAAAAATATATAATAACCCCACAAATAATATATACCCAAATAGCCCTGATCTGAGCGCCCAAGTTCTCCAAATAGCACTCAGATCCATGTAGTGTAGATGAAATGCCACTGTGTTAAAGTTCTGACCAGCCGCACATGTGGTCCTATGTCCAAATAGCTCCAGGGCGTTTGGTGCTTTGGCCGGTCAACTATCGGGAGTTCTTGTGTCCGAAATACGTGGTGCTCCGCCTGGCTCTTAGGTAGCATTTGTTCCCTTTAGTCTCGGGCACCTTCCCTCCAAAAAGCGCTCTCCTGGCAGGTCGCAAGTTGTCCTGGAACCGTACGGTCACCTCATGCCGAAAACAGTTCCATAACATTCACAACTAAGTCCCGCTGAGGTGACCAGGGACCCACAAAGTCCTCATGCTGAATTTAATTCCATAACGATCGCTGCTAAGTACCGTTGAGGACCATTAGCTAGAGCTAGAGTTTGGATCTGTTCCAAAAAAAGGAAAGTGCCGAACCAGGGTGTGGCGGACCACCCGGTACCCCGACTGGGTTCCTCTGCCAAACACATTTCCTAGTGATCAACAAGCTACCATAAGCACTTCACAGGACACCATAAGCACTGTAGCCCCTTAGCCGCCGCAGCTTGGCTGGGGTCTGGCCGTCTCCGCCCACCTTGGACCCAAGTGATTGGCTGTATGTGTGTAGGGGAGTGGCTATGGATTTGTAGTGGGGCAGGGATCGTGTGGGGATGGTGCTAGTGATTGGCTGTATGTGTTTAGGGGAGTGGTTATGGGTTTGTAGTGGGGCAGGGATCATCTTACCTCAGTGCCTTTTGGGATTCTGGCCAGCAAACAACTTCCCTCTCACCCACCCTAATTTAATGTTTTTGTTCCGTCACAGCTAGTGGGGAGTGTGTCCTTGCCAACAGGGTTGTGGAGCAGATGGAATGTCAGGAGATGGACAAGGTGGATCTCAACCTCCCCTGCTCTGTAAGGTAAACTTTCAAGTTACTGAATAGGACGTGCCCACCGAGCAAAAAGCCCACTGGTGGTAGAGCATTTAAGATGATGGGAATTTTTGGTTTGGACGAGGGGGGAGGTGAGACACCAGTGGGTAAAGTTTTTTGGTGCATAGGCCATGGATGGTTTTGGTGGGGTCCCCCGCTGATTTTAGACGTAAAACAGCGGGGTAGTGGCCAGGGGTATGTCCTTGCCAATTAAGTTTGAGATGGTTATGTTAATTATGTGTAAGGAAGTGAACAAGTTTTCAGGTCTCAACCTCCCCTGCTCTAAAGGGTTAACCTTAGGTTACCTGTTATGCCATGCCCACCGAGGGTGGATAAGGTTGGCTAGTGGTAAGCATTGGATGGAAAAGGAGTTTATGCCGAGGGAGGAGGTGAGAGGAAGTGGTACATAGGCCCATGGTCAGTTTATTGGCAAGGACGGATGGGTTCACTGTATGACACTATGTGTTAAGTTATATTTTAAGTTATGGTTATTTATATTTTGACCTTTGATTATATCAAAGAAAAGAGAATATTAAAATAAAATATGGATGTGTTATACAGTAATTATCATATGTTATAATAAATGCTGTGGCCTGTTTCATCCATACTATGTTGTCTGTCATTATTTGGGTGAATTTTGTTGGTTTTGTTATTATGCTGCATTGCGATTCCTCACTACGTACATACATGTTTTATTGCTGATGATACTAAGATATGTAACAGGGTTGATGTTCCAGGAGAGATAAGCCAAATGGCAAATGATTTAGGTAAACTAGAAAAATGGATAAATAAAATGAGATGGCTCAGATAGGAAAGACAAAAAATATATTGAATGAATATATTATAATATCACTAAAAATAATGTGGACTGCTTCACAACTAGTATGAGCAACTTGTGTAGATGAAAATTCTAAAAGTATGGTAGTGTGAGCGCTCCAATAGTAAACAATGAAAAAATATATATAATAAAATATAATATGGGCCACTACTCCAGCAGTGAAGGAGTTAACTAGAATCTAATTAGAAACTCTGATCTCCAGACTCCACATAAAGAACACACATTCTGTTGCTTAAAAATGCGGCACACCAAAAAATGCCTTTTTATTCAAAAAAATATAAAACAACTATAACTATGTATTTGTAATAGCTAAATAAAATCCAGCAAGGAGCTTTTTACCTAACAACGCCTAAATGCAGCTAAGCAAGCTTGGTAGTCACTAAATAGCCTTCCCAATCGATGCATAGATTAAAATAGCCAAAGATATTATAAAGGTATAACAATAAACACAGAAAATATATAAAGCTCGAGGTTTCCCAAGAGAGTAAATATAAAGCTCCAGTGAGGGACCCCTCCGCTGTAGTCAATAATTACCCAAAACCTTTTCCAAACGCTAAAATGTGAAAGAGATGAAAATAAATTAAAATGATCAGTGTAATTGAAACAAAGCGATCGGGACAAGGAGCTCGAAAACCCGCCCAGCACATACAGGTACGCTGAGGGTGTTACATAGAAACCTCCATCGGTAACTTACCCTATATGCCACACTGTGTATTGGGTTAGGGGAGCACACCAATGAACCCGTCGAAGACCACGTTGGCTAGCAGAGTTGGAGAGTTGGAGAGAGTCTGGCATCGGGAGCCGCAAGCCAGGCGGTAAAAGTCGAGCTGGAGTCATGCTGGAGAGGCAGTAAAGCGATGAAGCTTGTAATGTGATGAACACGGTCTACGCATTTCGTCTGTATGCCAGACTTTATCAAGACTAGTGTTCATTAGATAATAATGCAGCTTATATACCCATTGCTTAAATGGGTTTATTAAAATCATTCCTTGCATAAATGATCGGACTGTTGATTGTAATCATATATTGCCTTGTTAAACAATGTATAACAGGTATTCAGGAAAATAAACATTCAAATAAAAACATAACCAAATAGTCACAGGGTTGATGTTCCAGGAGGGATAAGCCAAATGGCAAATGATTTAGGTAAACTAGAAAAATGGTCAGAGATGTGGCAGCTGACATCTAATGTGGATAAGTGCAAGATAATGCATCTTGGACGTAAAAACCCAAGAGCAGAGTACAGAATATTTGATAGAGTCCTAACCTCAACATATGAGGAAAGGGATTTAGGGGTGATTATTTCTGATGACTTAAAGGTAAAGGTAAAGACAATGTAATAGAGCAGCAGGAAATGCTAGCAGAATGCTTGGTTGTATAGGGAGAGGTATTAGCAGTAGAAAGAAGGAAGTGCTCATGCCATTGTACAGAACACTGGTGAGACCTCACTTGGAGTATTGTATACAGTACTGGAGACCGTATCTTCAGAAGGATATTGATACCTTAGAGAGGGTTCAGAGAAGGGCTACTAAACTGGTTCATGAATTGCGGGATAAAACTTACCAGGAAAGGTTAAAGGATCTTAACATGTATAGCTTGGAGGAAAGACGAGACAGGGGGGATATGATAGAAACATTTAACCCCTTAAGGACACATGACGGAAATATTCCGTCATGATTCCTTTTTATTTCAGAAGTTGCGTTCTTAAGGGGTTAAATATATAAAGGGAATCCACACAGTAAAGGAGGAAACTATATTTAAAAGAAGAAAAACTACAACAACAAGAGGACATAGTCTTAAATTAGAGGGGCAAAGTTTAAAAATAATCTCCAAAAGTATTACTTTACTGAGAGGGTAGTAGATGCATGGAAAAGCCTTCCAGCTGAAGTGGTAGAGGTTAACACAGAAAAGGAGTTTAAGCATGCGTGGGATAGGCATCCTAACTATAAGATAAGGACAGGGACGAATGAAAGTATTTAAAAAAATTGGGCAGACTAGATGGGCCGAATGGTTCTTATCTGCCGTCACATTCTATGTTCCTATCTGAATTTGCAAGTCTTGAAAAGAGACATTATGCCTTCCCTTTTCACTGTCACATGCAGATATTCCATTGCAGATAACATCAACACATAACTTGTGTTTACCCATCTAACTCGCCTTCTCAATACTAACTCCCTCATTGACCCCCTTCATTCTGCTCCTTCCATTCTACTGAAACTGCCCTTACTAAAGAGACCAACAACTTAATCACTGCTAAATTCTATTCCAAAGGTCATGACATTATTGCACAGTCGTTATTCGGCATGTGCCAACCATACTTTAATAACACGCAGACACAGAAAATTCTGTTGGAGTATAAAGTCCACAGCTTTATTAATTAATATCAATATATAAATTAACAATTTAGGGTCATTGTCAACAGTACTCCTTCGTTAGGCTCTCTTCCAATATCATACCCCCGACAATGACCCTACCAAAACAAACATTAGCATAACCAATAATACATACACGTAACTCAACGGCCTTCCAAGAGGCCCCACCTCCATTTGTCTAACTGCAGGGGTGTACCCAGACACCCCTACACCCCTTGTTTCGTAGCCACCGACGGGCTCGAACCTACCTCCATACTTTTGACTTCCGGCCTACTCCAGCCTAGACCTTGGCCTACCAATTTCTTAACCCACCAAAATTCCAGTTTAACCAAACCTTTTCCCGCCGCTGTGACCAAACGGGAACTACTACTAACTCATAGGGTGGGTGGGAGGGACAATTTACAGGTAAGAAAGGCTCAAGTTAGACTGAACTTACCCTAAAATGGCCGCTATTTAACTTCCCTTCTAGCCCACGCCCCCCAGCACAATCACAGGACAGCCTCTTGACCTGAACTTCACCCTGCCTACTCCTGGCTCTGTCAAGGCCCACTCCTCCCTGCGTTGCTCCGTGGTTTCAATACTCTCTCTTAATTATCCTCACTCTGTGCTGCCTTTGATACTGTTGACCAGTGTGTACCTCTTCGAATCCTCCACAACCTTGGACTTCATGACACTGTACATGCTTTGTTTTCATCCCATCTTTCTAAATCCTCATTTAGTGTCTCTTTCTCTGGTGCCACTTCCTCTCTGCTACATGTCTTTGTTTGTGTTCCCCAAGGATCTGTTCCTGGTCCTCTTTTAAACTCCATCTACATTGCCTCTCTCAGTAACCTTATTAATTCTTTTGGATTTCAATACCATCTACATTCTGACAATACTCAGCAAATAGTCTTCCTTTATGTATCTCTCTACGTGTTAATAGGACACCTATCACCCCACCTCCTCAAGCTTGCTGCCTTGGAGTTACGTTTGACTCAGGTCTTACCTTTTCTCCTCACATCCAGTGTGTCTCCAGATCCTATAACATTCACTTCAAACATATTGCCTGCAATTTCCCTTTTCTAACTCAGTATACAAGCAAGGCATTTTTTTCATGTGATCATCATTTACCAACTTGACTATTTCAACTATTTGGCCTTACTAACACTTGCATTGCCCCTCTCCTGTCTGTTATAAATGCTACCGCATTTAGGAACACTATAGAGTCAGGAACATAAGTGTGTATTACTGACCCTATAGTGTTAAAATCACCATCAAGGTGGCTTTGTCCTGTTAAGCCGCTTAAAAGGTAGGAAAACTTACCATATTTCCAGTGCCGCACTGGTCTGCCGACTTTGGCCCTGCCCCTGACCCGCCTCCTTGTTGACACTGTTAGCATTTAGGATTTTTAATCGATCCAATGCTTTCCTATAGGAAAAGCATTGGATTGAGTGAAATTGGCAAGGAGGCGGCTCCAAACACAGTCATGGCCAATCAGCAAATCAATCAATGCATCTCTATGAGGAAAATTCTGTGTCTCCATGCTCTCTGAACTGTGCAGCACTGCCCCAGGAAGCACCTCCAGTGGCCATCTGAGAAGTGGCCACTAAGGGTGTCCCTAGGGGGGAATGTAAACATTGCCCTTTCTCTGAAAAGGCTGTGTTTACATGAAAATGCTTGAAGGTAATAATTATACGCTGCAGAACAACTAAATTACGTTGTAGCTACAAAGCCATCATTAAAACCATCCCTTACTACATTTCCTCTTTACTCAACAAATAAACCCCTTCTCATATCCTTCACTCTACGGCTCAATGATGTTCAGGTCAGGAGACTGTGATGGTCACTCCAGAACCTCCACCTTTTTCTGCTGTAACCACTGGAAGGTCAACTTGGCCTTGTGCTTAGGGTCATTGTCATGCTGGAAACTCCAAGAGTGCCCCATGTGCATCCTTCATGCAGAAGAATGCAAATTGTCTGCCAGTATTTTCTGATAACATGCTGCATTCATCTTGCCTTCAATTTTAACAAGATTCCATGTGTCTTTAGAGCTCACACCCCCCGAAAACATCAGTGAGCCACCACCATGCTTCACAGCGGGGATGGTATTCTTTTGACTATAGGTCTTGTTGACCCCTCTCCAAACATAGCGCTTATGGGTGTGACCATAAAGCTCTATTTTGTTCTTGTTACTCCAAATTACAGTGTGCCAGAAGCTGTGAAGCATGTCAAGGTGTTGTCTGCATATTTTAACTGGGCTTTTTTGTGACATTGGTGAAGTAAAGGCTTCTGTCTTGCAACTTGAATATGCAGCTCATTTTTGTTCAAGTATCGTTGTACTGTGCTCCTTGAAACCACCACATTGCCCTTTTGAGGAGCAGCCTGTATTTCTCCTGAGGTTATCTGTGGGTTTTTCTTTGTATCACGAACAATTCTTCTGACAGTTGTGACTGAAATCTTTCTTGGTCTACCTGACCTTGACTTGGAGATCCCTGGATTTTCCACTTCTTAATAAATGATTAAACAGTACTGACTGGCATTTTCAAGGCATTGGATATTTTTTTATATCCTTTTCCATCTTTATAAAGTTCCATTACCTTGTTACGCAGGTAATTGGACAGTTCTTTCCTGCTCCCCATGGCTCCGTATCTTGCCTGCTCAGTGCATCCAAGTGAGAGCTAACAAACTCATTGACTATTTACTCACAGACACTAATTGCAATTTTAAAAGCCACTGCTGTGGGAAATTAACCTTTAATTGCCATTTTAACCTCTGTGTGTGTGTGTCACCTTATGTGCATGTAACAAGGCCAAACATTCAAGGGTATGAAAACTTTTAAAGGCCAAGTGATAATAAATGGCTTCATATGATCACTATCGTTCAATAAAAGACATTATTTTGCATGATCAGTCATATTTTCAAAATCAATGCCAAAATGTCACAAAATCTGCCAGAGTATGCAAATTTATTAGCACAACTGTAGTTCTTTGTCCTCATCCATGACGATAATGTGTTTTCAGCTCTCTTCTGTTTTTCTCTTGGATATTCCGAACATCTAGCAAATAATTTTTCAGTGCTAAAAACAGAGAAAATAGAAGAAACTGCCATTGTAACAATCAAAACAAGAATAAATGAGGTTAAAGTAAATCAGTCTGGGATACAATAAGTTATGCTGTAATGAAAGAGCATAAATCATTGATACATTGTGCTATGGTCTTTGTATTATCTAGACTACATCTACTGTCAGATAGCAGAAAGTCAGTTCAGAAAGGTAAACTTGTACGAGTTGGTTTAGTGGAAATTTAAAGAATTTGACAATTTAAGGTTTTTTTAATATTAATGTCCAGGTGTAGCCCTAGCATTGTATGTTCATTAATTTTATGTTCATAAATAATAGTATTACCCTTAGTGTATTGCAGCAAACAACGGCTCTTGATCCTTTCCATCCTCACTGAATATCTCACCCGGCAAAGGGAGGTATCGGCTCTTCAGACTATTCATTGCTGGACTCCGTGGCATCACATGGACCATCCATTGGTTAGTTTCCATCTCCTTCAATCACCATAATACGTCTGTAAGCAAGGTATGAGATGTGTCTGTGAGATGATGGAATATTACATAGACACTAAGTGCTTTGTGATTGGTGCAGGATTATAAACTGAACATATTGGGTTATTACTGTTAAACTGCTTTTATTAAGAGTTTGAGAACAATTGACCAGAGGGAAAATTCTGAGATTCAAAAATCACTAAGACTTAGTTATTAGTACAAAACTCACAATATTTTATGGAATTCTCATTCTGTAATTTTCCCATCTCACTCCGCAGCAGGACGTATTGTGCCATCAAGGTCTTCGTTGCTGGATACTGTGGAACCGGAGGGATCTTCTGTTGGTTCTTGTCCTTTTTCTTCCATCTCAGTATACACCTGTTTGCAAGTACATTTTTAAATATGTCTTTGAAATGATGTAATACTTTGTTTATACTGTTTGTCTTACGATCGGTGTAAAACGATAAATTGATGACAATGAAACAGTATTTTCATATATCGGTAAGTATGTCACAAGTTGTAGACCGATTGAGAACAATTAGGTGCTTAATCAATGGAACTAGAATGATAATTTTAAAAACATTAAATAAAACATAATTGATGTTTACTTACTCTCCCATTGATAATTGTTTTATTTATTTTCACTGGTTCATACATTTGAAGGAATTACCCAGATGGATCTAACTAATGTTATCAATACACAATGAAGAAGATTATAAATATCTGTGAGATGATACATCTACCCCTCATCTACCCAACATAACCATCACTCCCTCTTTAAACCCTAAACCATAAATACCCCAGGATGGCCCATTCCCATTTGCTATGGGTGATAGAGCAGTCTATATACGTGTTCTAGACTCAATGTGCTCTCAGACAGGTGGAAACATGTATAGAAAGATAGTTATTGAAGGACCTGTTCAGCTAGAAATGGCAAACATTTGAGGATTATTATTTTCTAATCTTTTTATCCAATTTCAAAACCAAATGTATGGGTCCTTTCCTTTTATATCCAAAAACAAGAGCTATAAATTCATATTGTTACAGTAAATAACCGACCCTCTGCGTTATTAATATCTCACCTGTCAGCAGGGGAAGGCTGGCAGCCTTAGGCCTGGGGGGGCAAAACCAGTCAAGTGGCCCATTGCACCACCAAATCAGTTCACCATCCATGCCCACCTTTTCCTGGTTTTATAACAGATATTGATGTTATGCTAATCAGTAGCTCTTTGCTATACCCGCTCCTTCACGGCTCTGACTTTCAATGTTGTCAGAGCGCAGGCTGAGAATCTAACTAACTGAGCGCCGGAACCACGATGGAGAGGATATAATCTGACTGCACCTACTGCTGGTGCACACCAGTGGACCACCAGTGAATCGTTTAAATTGAATATGCTGGTGTCCCCAACTTGCGAGCTGTGTTGCCCGCCGGGTGCCTCTGTTGTCATGGCACCCTGCATGACCGCACAGCTTGCACACCCCAACAGCTGGCCCTGCTGACACACACTGGCACTCACTCTCAATAACACACACAAACCCTGACAGATAAACACACTTGCTGACACACACACCTACTGAAGGACACACAAATACTGGCAGATACACTCTCACTGACAGACACACTTTCACTCACTGACAGACACAGAGACTTACAGTCTTGCACACACACTCACAAAATTAATTTTATTGCTTGTTGCTCCTACCTTTAGGAGTCCTCTGGGTCCTCTCCCAGTGGCCAGGGCTGGAGTAGGACAATTTTGCACCCTAGGCAAGACCAGCTTCTTGCATCCCCCCCACCCAAAATAAAAATGGCCAACTTTGTGCATTACTTCCTCTCTCAACTCCTTTGTGTGTCTCTCTCCCCATCCTCTCTGGGTATCTCTTCCTCCCTCACAGACTCTCTGTGGGTCTTTTTGTCATCGTCCACACCCCTCGGTGGGTCTTCTTGTTCCTCAGAACTCTCAGGTGTGTGTCTTTGCCCCCCCAAGTCCCATCTGTGTATGTGTCTTTGTTGTAAGATTAAATTATGCCTCCTCTCTCTCTCTCTCCCATGCGCTGCTCTGTAGGCTGGGAGGAAGTGAAGAGTAATCACATTCTCACAGCACCACCTGTGGCTGCATGGGGAACAGCTGGTTAATGTAATGCTTGCAGGACGGCCAGCTGCCGCAGAACCTCTTTGTTCCCATCTCTGCAAGGGTCTCCAGGCACTGCCTGCTGTGAGTGTGAGCCACTGTAAATTAGGGGCAGAGGGCACTTGCACTGCGGTAAAGACGGGTCTGGGCAGGAGGAGAGTGCTGTGCAATCAGTGCACTCCCCTCACCAGTAGACTGGTGCACCTGCACAGAATCAGAGCCGGTGCAAGGATTTTTGCCGCCCTAGGCAAAAGAAAAATTTGCCGCCCCCCCATGTGACATCACAATGCCCCACCCATATGATCTGCCATATGAACTAACGCCAGTGCAGCACACAGCATGTGTTTACATTAAAAAGCCTTCAGGGACCGCTATAGACACCAAAACCACTTCATTAAGCTGAAGTGGTTCTGGGGACTATAGTGTCCCTTTAATGTGAGGTAAATTATAGATTAGTGTCACTAATAATATACTAGATTGCCTACTTACAACCAGATGACGATGGTGATGGGCTGCAGTTTGGCTTCTCTGGTCTGGTGTAGAACAGGATCTCTGGAGGCTGTTTGCAACTGCGGTCACAAAATTCAATGTGTAGGGGATGTGTTATTGTAGGGGATCTAATATGTGTTCTTATGGTATGTAGTGTATAGAGATACCAGTTTGTGTAGGTGTTGCAGTGTGTCTATATGTAGTGGCAGCAGTGTGTGTTTGTGTATAAGGGATGTATTGTGTGTTTCTGTGTATGTGTGCAAAGGATGCATTGTCTTTGTGTGTAAGGGCTGCATTGGGTGTGTGTGTGTGTGTGTGTGTGTGTAATGGATGCATTGTGTGTTTCTCTGTTTGTAAGGGAAGCATGTTGTGTTTCTGTGTGTAGGGATGCATTGTGTGTTTCCGTGTATGTATAGGGATGCATTGAGTGTGTGCGTGTAGTGTGAAAGAGCTCCCTGTCCTGCCCCCTGTCATTTAAATCTCTCCCTTCTGTCCCTTAGAGCTCTCCCCTACCCCTTAGTGGTCTCTCCTCTCCCCCAGCGGTCTCTTCTCACACCCACCCTCCCTGTGCTCTTCTCATCGCCCCAACCCTCCACCCTCCCTGTGTTATCCTCACCCCCCTCCAATCTTTCTGTGTTCTCCTCACCCTCTTCCCCCCGTGTTCTCCTCACCCACCTCCCCACCGTGTTCTCCTCACTCTCTCTCCCCCTCATGTTCTCCTCACTCTCCCCCTCATGTTCTCCTCACACTCCACCCATGTTCTCCTCACTCTCCCCCGTGTTCTCCTCAATCTCCCCCGTGTTCTCCTCACCCCTCCCTGTGTTCTTCTTACTCTCCCCCTCCTCTCTGTGTTCTTCTTACTCTCCCCCCTCCTCTCTGTTTTCTTCTTACTCTCCCCCCTCCTCTCTCTGTTCTTCTTACTCTCCCCCCTCCTCTCTGTGTTCTTCTTACTCTCCCCCCTCCACCCTCCCTGTGTTCTTCTCACTCTCCCCTCGTGTTCTTCTCACTCTCCCCTTCGTGGTTCTCAGTCTCCCCATGTTTCCTCTCTCACCCTCCCTGTGTTCTTTCTTACTCTCCCTCCCTCCCTGTGTTCTCCTTACTTCCTCCCTGTGTTCTCTCTACTCCTCCCTCCTCCCTGTGTTCTTCCTACTCTCCCCCTCCTCCCTGTGTTTTCCTACTCTCTCCTCCCTGTGTTCTCCTCTTACTCCCTCCCTGTGTTCTTCCTTACTCTCCCTCCTCCCTGTGTTCTTTCCTACTCTCCCTCCTGTTGTGTTCTTACTTCCCTCCTCCCTGTGTTCTCCTTACGCCCTCCTGTGTTCTTACCCTCCTCCCTGTGTTCTTCTAACCCCCCCTGTTCGTCTAACTTCCCCCCCGTTCTTCTTACTCCCTCTCCTCCTCCCTGTGTTCTTCTTAACCCCCTCTTTCCCCCCCGTTTTTTCTTAACCCCCCTATTCTTCTTTACAGACAGCTGCAGCATTAGGATCGGCCCTGCAGCAGCTGGTTTTAAAATGATTTAGGGTGCTCTGTGGGGAATTACTGGGTCATCTTGTGTTTCATTTTTCATTTCTGCCTATACAGATGTTTCAACCTTTATCTCTTTTACTTCTGGCTCCTCCAAACAGCTGTTCGAATAAGAATATAAGTATCTGTGAGATCACACATTTCTATTTTTAACAGTTCTTATATAACACTCTAATCCAAAATGATTTACAATTAATAAAAAGTGACAATGGTAATTATACAAACAGGGGATACATAATTAGACAAAGTGAAACAATAGGAGAGCAGATGTAAGGAGAAATACAGGTTTAAAGTAACAGAAATGTAGCTGTGATTGTGCTATGATAAGGAATACTGGCTTACACAGTGAGTATGATGGAGATATAAATTAGATACAATGCGTACAATCACTATGCACTGAGTGTGGGTAAAGTAGAAGATAATGAGTGTAGAGAAAGTAAAATATAATAAAAGATACAAAACGTTAGGAGGTCGGGAGGAAGCCTTACTCAGAGAGCAGAAACCTGCAGGGAAAGGAAGTTGATGCTAAAGGAAACAATGTGTAAGGATGTATAAGGTTTGTCATAGTTAGAAAGTCCTACAATGGATGGAATAATTGAGAGTACGATAGAGATAGGACATAGTAGATGCGACAGATGCATTGCTAATTCAGAGTATAGATACAAAGCAATTCATGGAATTATCTCAATACCAGCAAACTATGAAAAAGTAACAGAGCGTGATCCAAACGAGTTCCTCAGAGCAGCATATGTCGAATTTCTTTTTCTCTGTGCTACAATGAGAAAGGAAGCAGTGTTATATAAACTTAATAGCGGGAAGGAAGGGAAGACATAATCAGTATAACTGGTGAGAGGATAATATAACACGGGAATATATTGGGCCAGAAACAGACAGGTTTGCTAATAAATTATGCCAGAGTAAACCGTAACAATGTTTTATAATAGCTAGAGAAAATCCTAGAATGGATAAAAGGATTATTTACACTATAGAATATCATCCAATTACACGTCCAGCTTTGAGAGCATTATTTCCTTATATGTTTATGAAGAAGAGAGATGGCCACAATATATTAGTATAAATTAGCATTCTTTTTATATCCATAAATAAAGTTCAGTTTATTTCAGTAATTACTCACCCCCCCTCAGCTTCGCTAACATCTCCTCTAACAGAGGGAATTACAGGGCAATGAGCTTTCATTTCTGCGTCCCCAGATGGTACACCATTCCCCTTTTTGGCTGGTTCTTCCAGCGTCTCAATACAGCTGTTTGTAAAAGATTATAATATATGCAAGATCATATATTTCTGTATTCACACAATAGAATTCCATTGATAGTAATGCTACAAAGTACCAGGGGTGGAGCATCGGGGCAAGTTCTCCCCTCAGAATGGCAGAGTATGGGGGTATGAATGGGAGGGTACACTAGTTATGTTTGGAGAGGAAAGAAGGAAATTTACGGACTAACATCTCACCTGTTAGGGGGAATTACTGGGGACTGGTCGATTGGTTCTTCCACCACCTCTTTTGTTGCTTCATTTATGAACTGAATCCACCTGTTTGTAAAGAGATTATAAATAGTAAATATTTATATATATTATTTGCTGCCTGATCAATGTAGGATTATGAACTAAATATATTATTAGGATATTATATACCCGTTTTGTATATACGATATTAAATGTAAACCCAATGACAGCAATTGAGCCTTTAAACATTGGATACAAATTAGTAAATGATCTAAAAGTGATTGTCTGTCATTCTTACTTATTTTTCTCGGAGGTCGATGCTGTTATGAATTCATACAGCTGGGGTGACTGTAGTGATGTATCCATTACAAAGAATGCTCTCTGATCTGTAGGAATAAACACAGGATTCCAGAAGAATAATTAAAATAGTAGATTGAAAGGTCAATAGAGCATCAAATAACACTATGTCCTTTGGATTGTGAGTGCTGATAATGGTACACTAGGTATACATTCTGTTTGTTATCATTACCCCCAACGTTTTTTTGTTTGTTTTTTGTTTCTCATTTCAGACGTGTGCCTTCAGACCGTTATAGCTGTTGCTTATATAGTTGAGGCATTAATACCCTTGTCATCATTAATATCTCCTCTCCTCTTTGCCCTTAAGTCTCGTCCTATCTTAATCTTCCCCAATATTTATTTATTCACGTTTGTAGATAGGAAAAAACTAAAGTAAACAATGAGAAAGCTAAAGTTTACCTGTCTATCCCTCCCCCCCGAACCCTTCCCCCCTCCCCCCTCCCCCCTGAAACCTCCCCAACCCTTTTCTTAGACCCTATTAGAGATCTTATTTATTTTAATCTTTCTTTCTTTGCTTATTTTTGGAGAGAGAGAGCACACCCCGTGCCTACTATGTTATAGTTGATTTTGTGATTCCATTTGTTTCCCCATTTTCTGGGATTGATTTTTCTCTATTCTATCCTGCTCCCCCCCTCCTCTCCCCTCTTTATAACAGGAAATTGACATATGCACATAGTAACTATTCAGAGAAGATGGAAGAAGAAGAAAGGAGAATAGGGATATTATTTTCCTTGTGTTTTATTATTAATTGGAAAAACTTTTAACCATAATGGAATGATTATTAAGTTAGTGTTTCCATTTTCTTTATCCAATTATCCCAGTCTTCTATCTGGGTATATCTGCTACCTAAGTTCATTAAGATGCCCTTTTCCATTTTTACCTGCCATGTGATTTGTGATATTGCTTCTTGGGTACATAACATTTTCCCTGTTTTCCAGTTTCGTGCTAAAAATAATTTAGCTGTGGTAATAATGTGTATCGTTAACACTAATACTTTTGTCACTTTTGGCCAATCAAAGTTTAACATAACCACTTCAGGCTTAAAAACTAATTTTGTTTCAGTTATTTGATATATTACATATCTTCATCATCTTCCGGCGCCGGCATCCCTACGCGGCGCGCGAGGGAGCTGAAGAGGAAGCACTCAGAGCAGAGTGCTCCCTCGCGCGCCGGCCAGCCAGCCCGCCAGCCAGCCCAGCAGCACCACTGGACCCCAGGGAATCCCCCCAGCACTCCAAAAGGTAAGGAGGCTGGGGGGATTATATATTTATTTTTTTTAAAACATGTGTGAGTGTTAGTGTGTGAGTGTTAGAGTGTGTGTTAGAGTGTTAGTGTTAGAGTGTGTGTGAGTGTTAGAGTGAGTGTTAGAGTGTTAGTGTTAGAGTGAGTGTTAGAGTGTGTGTGAGTGTTAGAGTGAGTGTTAGAGTGTTAGTGTTAGAGTGTGTGTGAGTGTTAGAGTGAGTGTTAGAGTGTTAGAGTGAGTGTTAGAGTGAGTGTTAGTGTGAGTGTTAGTGTGAGTGTTAGAGTGTGTGTGAGTGTTAGAGTGAGTGTTAGTGTGTGTCTGCTAGTGAGTGTTAGTGTGAGTGAGTGTTAGTGTGTGTGTCTGCTAGTGAGTGTTTTTGTGTGTTACTGTGTGTGTCTTACTGAGTGTGTGTGTGTTAGTGAGTCTGTTTGATGTCTGTTAGTGAGTTTGTGTTTGTCAATGAGAGTGTATGTTTTGTAAGTGAGTGTGAATGTATCTGTCGCTGAGTGTGTCTCTGTCAGTAAATGTGTGTGTCTGTTAGCTAGTGTGTATGCGTCTGTAAGTGAGTGTGTGTCTTCAGCACTTACCTTTCTCCAGCGCCGGACTCCCTTGGCGCTGGGGATCCCTCAGCCTCTCAGCTCCGAATGCGACCGCGCACGCATTCAAACCGCCCAGAGGAAAGCATTACTCAATGCTTTCCTATGGACATTCAGTGTGCTCCTCTAGCGGCTGTCAGTGAGACAGCCACTAGAGGCTGGATTAACCCTCAGTGAAACAGCAGTTTCTCTGAAACTGCTATGTTTTCAGCTGCAGGGTTAAAACTAGAGGGACCTGACACCCAGACAACTTCATTGAGCTGATGTGATCTGGGTGTCTGTAGTGGTCCTTTAAGTGTGTGTGCATCTGCATGCACTGGCTTACATACCGCGGTCGCAGGGGTCGCAGCCCTGTAACCCCTGCGACCAGGTGCCCACCGCCATGTGTTGCGGCCCGGCCCGCGCGCGGGGGGGGAGAGGGGGCCACGGATCAATTTTCGCACCGGGGCCCCGTGGGTCATGTGTACGCCACTGTTTAACATGCAGTAATCTACATTTTGGTATGACTGCAGGCAGGCCTTATCACTCCTCAGCTTCTATTAAGATAGATGTGAATTCCTATCATCACATGCAGAAAGAGTTACATCTATTGTTCTACATTCACAGTCATTGTCTCATCCTATTTTTTATTTCTATATTCACAGACTTAATCCCATTCCAGGAGAGAGTGACTAGTTACCTGTTGCCACAGGGCGGACTAACAGATTGTTCAGCTTGATGACAGGACTGAACACTTTCTTTGTCTTGGTGTTGGGATCCCTTTCTTTTTTACATTTCAGAACCAATTTATTTTTCTTCTTTCGTAGAAGAACAAGCAGGTCTTCTAATAGCAGAGCTTGTAACTCTGCAAGAAACAATGAGTTTGGGGTTAAATCAATGACAACAGGAAGCAAATATAAACTAATCGTTTTAGTCACTTACTTCTAATATTACTAATAAATTAACACTATTCATATTTCAAATTAAATAATAATTATAAAATATAAACATTTTATCTGAATAAACAGAATTAAAAAAACAAATAGCTTATCAAATAATATGTGGCAAATGTAAAACTGCAAATGTATGAATTAAAATGCACATTTAATATTTTGTGGTAGATGTTTTTTGTCAAAACAATTTGACAAGATTATTATAGAGAAAATATTTTAACAACATATTTTACCAGATCAGGAATTGTATAAAACACGTGTGGTACAGATAACTGAATTTACAACATAAAATGCTAATTCAAGCTAAAATAGCCAAATCAGCTCTAAAATTACCAAATCAGCTCTTTTTGACTACATTTTGCAATAAGGTTTTCAATTCTCTTCAGTTTGGGGTTTATTGAAAGCTGCATATTTTTTGAACTGTCTACTATATAGTGTTACTATTGCACAAGTAGATTCGTCTTTCAATCTTTGTACATACCAGTTGTTTTGTTGTGCGATCTTTTCCACGTTACCATTCCTGCATGGAGTAAATGTTTGTTAGTGAGGTCCAAGTGCTGTGGATATAAGAAAAAATTGTCTGTGTTACTGATTTGATAAACATTATAAAAGCGATATATATATATATATATTGTGCAGTTCCAGTTATGAGCACTAGAGACGCCATGGCCATCTATTTCCACACACTGTCTACACGTTGTTTGTGAAGACCTTTTCATGTAAGTTATTATATTTAATTATATTAAATCATATTTGACCCATGAGTGGGTAGGCAAGAGGGGCAATTGGCCCCTGGGCCACTAGCATACAGGGGTTGTGGACTGCTAATTGGGATTTTTGTTGAAGGAAGATAGCAGGAGTGAGGCAGCAGACAGGATTTGTACGAGATCTTTGGTAGTCACGGACTGTATGGGTATGTGCACGGTCTAGTCACCCGCGATCTCTATGCTCTCGTGACCCGGACTGGATAATTAGGATATTTCCTGAAGGATTGCAATATCTGGGGTTGGCTAGGCTGCCAGACTGTGATGGAGGTGTTTATTAGTGACCAGGTGAGATAGCGCTCAGTACATGCATAACACCTGCCAGCTATAATTGTAATAGAAAGAAACAGAGTATGCGTCTCCTAGACACTCAGATTTCTGTGAATGATCCATCATACTGTGCAGGTCATACTGATGAAGATTACAGGAATAGATTATGTCATGCCTTACAACTCCAACAACCTCCATCTGTCAGTTCTGTAGACAAACTGCACGGTGTGAGACCATCCATGCAGAGATCTGCGAGTTTTGTGTGCAGTAAAAGCCCAATCATTATACCCCTGCCCCCTGGGTTAATAGTTGCCATCCTGCTTACTTGAATTATAGAGTATAATATCCCCTCCCACGCTTACTGCAAACTCTGCTACTGTAGGATTCTTGCTCTTTTTCAGAGCCGTTGTATCCAGATGTGTTTGTATATGTGCCAGGGTTTGTTTATTCTCGATCATAGCTATTGATCCATTTACATCTTTCAATATAGCGCGGCACCGTTCCAGGCAAAGACGTAGGGCTTTCATTTCATTTGTTCCATCTGTAAGAAGATAAATTATAGAATCTCTCAGATGATTTGTGAAATGTAGAGATGCTGGTTTATAAGAAAATCCTCAAACATTTACAGTGGTCTCTATTACAAAGAGTACCCTGGAGTATGATAACCCAGTAAATAAGGTTCCATGAGAGGTATTATGGGAAGACCATAGACAGTACATGGATATTGATGGAATATGAGTAAGCTCATTGGAGCAGAGCCCCCAGCACATTCTGTTCCTGTGCGTCCAACTTGTCTTGTTTCAACAGTTTTTTGTTAGTTCACCTATTCTGCAGCGCTGCAGAATTTATTGTTGCTTTATAAATTATAATAATTATAAAAATCTGAGTAATGGTTAACATCTAACGATGCCTCTAATGGAAAGATGTTGGTGACATTTTATTAGGGCAATGTGAAAGGGATTGTCAGAGATGAAAGTTAGCAGATAATAGATGTTCTCACCTTCTGTGTGTTTAATGATATTCTCCAATTGCAGAGGATACTTGGTAACATGCTGCATCTCACACACAAGCAGGTCTTCAAGCAGGAGTTTCCTACAGTCAGGGTCACTCTCTGCATGCTGTGTTTAATGGACGAGAAAGAACAGGTGCACAAGAAATATAAATATAGAAAAAAAAGAAAAATATTGCAATTAGAACACAGAATAATAAAATCTACCAGTATGGCTTTAAAATAGAAGGTGAGAATTAAAGATATTTTTAAAATGCATGCACGAAAAAAAGATAAACATATTGCAGCAAACTAATAAAAATGTATAATGAGTTTTATTCAGCCTTCAAACCCTTGTGGTTTGATGAAAACACCTTAGGGCAGGCTTCCCCAAACTCCGGCCCTCTAGATATTGCTGAACTACAACTCCCATGATTCTATGAATTAAATAGATAGGCTGAGATTCATGGGAGTTGTAGTTCAGCAACATCTGGAGGGCCGGAGTTTGGGGAAGCCTGCTTTAGGGTGTCAAAACATTGTCATGTTATAGGTTTGTTGGGTGAATAAAACTCCACTGACATTACAAATCACTGTGCTGGGGACATTTACCGGTATCGTCTAGTGAAGTTGGGGACATATTAGGAAATATGTAACATTACAAAACCTACAGCACTGTATATTACTGACTTGTCAATGGACAGAAAACACCAGGGTTTAAATCCTGCAGGAAAGGAGGGAAGGTGTAAGGTAAAACATAGAGGGAGCGCTCTATGTGGTGGTAGGCACAGTACCTTCATAGCGCTCCTGAACTTGGTGTTCTTGCGCTTTTTGGTCTTAATCAGTTCTAGTGCAGATCTCTGGTTACAGCAATACTTCACTGTTTCTTTTACAATGTCATCTGCAGCTCTTTCAAACTAAACAACCCAGACAAACATGAATTAGTGTGGTGTTAACACAGAGAAAGAATAAGAGAGCAACAAAGAAGAGTTTGTTTTATAACGTCCCTTTTGTTCTGAAGGGTCTGCTGCTAAGGACAATAAATAAACATTCCTTCACGTAAAAAAAAGAGTTATCGAAATACTAAGGGATAGGGTCCACAACATGTGACAGCCAGTAGAGGTGTGCACATAGAATCTACCTCCAGTCTCTGCATTGTACACACCTGAGTGTATTCATTCTCCTTACAGTCTCTTAGTGCAGCTCAGACCCAATAGCATACAGTAGGATTGGAGGACACAGAGACTTAGCGTCATATCAAGCCTCTCTATCCACTCTCCTAGCATGCTCACCTTGTGCCAGGTTCTCACCTGATCATTCTAAAATTCAGGCTGATGGCAACTACTGGAATGCAAAAAGGTGGTAGGGGCGTTGCAGAGATAAAAGGGACTAGTAGAGACATGAAAAGGGCATTAGATAGTTTAGGGAGAAACACACAAGGAGGTGAGGGTAATGCAGAGTGAGAAACGGGATGAAGGAGGTCACAAGAGACACACAGGGGATGAAGGGTTGAAGGGAGACACACACAGAGGATTGAAGTGGTAAGGCGACATGCACATAAGGATGAGAGATAAACAGGGGTGTGACTTTGTTAAGAAGAGACAACACAAGGAGTGATGGAGTCCAAAGATACTCAGAAGAGGTTGAAGAGAGACACCCAGGGGCTTTACTGAGAGATACATGTTAACTCATGAGGGAGTTCCAGCAGACAACTCAACCCCGGTACTAAATACTCTAGATTCACCATTTGCATGAACGACTCCTGAAATCGCATGATATCAATGAAAACTGTATCTCAATTTGTATCTTCGGAAGACATACTTCAGAAGTATTCCACAGGTAAGACATCCTTTCTCATACCCCATCAATGTTGTTCTTTTCTCAAAAAGGCAACTCTTTTTATATGACTACATTTCAGATTTTTGACTGATAATAAAAGTACTCACGTGGGATTGTAAGATTCCACCGATTTCTTTGACAGTAGGTCCACTTAGAAGTACCTGCTTCAAGGATACCAGCAGGGAGTCTGGAGGGAAGGTGATAATATGTGAGCATCATAATAGAGATTGATCAAGATTTCCTGTAGCACAGTATTTATAGTGTCCACCTGATAAACTATCCACATTGGATTGAATTACAATAGCCTACATTTTGTGTTATTCTAATGATAAATTATCACAGTGGCCTGCAGTTTACGGAGAAGATACCCCATTGCTAACACTGAGAGCTGAATACTCCTACCTAAGTAGCTCATAATTAGAATGTCCGTACGGCAGGTGGCTGACAAAGATAGGCTGCCCACTTAGTTATATAGGTTACAGACAGAAATGTAGGGTCAGCCAAGGGTCTAGCTGTGAAAGCTATTTAAATAATTCCTTTTGTCTCCCCAAATGGCTTGGTATTATTATATTTAATCTGTGGTGGACGATGTCATGAACAGTTAGCACTCCCTTGTGGTAAGTGAGGGTCCATTTGCTCAGTGACTTTAATTTTAATTCTTAACTTTAGGGCATTTGATCAGTTTTACTGCATACAATAAAAAATGTTCCATAACTTACTGTGGATAGCAATGAGCTGCGGAAGGTTAGGAAAGACAAGCTTCACTTCATCCGAAGACAGCAATGTCCCGTTTGTCAAGTTCTGGAAGTTTACCAGTACACGGAGAACACGAAGGTGGTTCTCTTCAGTCACAATGAATTCTAGAACAAAAATAAGAGAATGTATATAACATGATCAGTAATGCCTAAGAACCTTGATTTATAAACACAACGTGGAGGTTGTGGTCGTTACAGTGAATCCTATTTAACTGTTTCAGCACTAAACTTTTCATAGACACAGACAATATAGGAACATTGTGAGTGACAATTATCTGTGTTCACTAAACAATCATGTTACATACTGTCAGCTGAATAGAAGAGCTCAAGGTGGGCATTAATTATTTACTTAACTTCTATTTTTACATTAAAGGGATACTATAGAGCTAGGAATACAGAGCTGTATTCCTGGCACTGTAGCTCCCTCTGCCTCCCCCCTTTCTTACGCTCCCCCCGTGGTGGTAAATAAAGGGTTAAAACTCTTTATTTACTTACGTGACCCCAATGCCAATATGTCAATCGGAGCTAATACACATACGCGGTCAAGTGCCGCGTGCAATAGGCCTACAGTGTTCCTTTAAGCAACATATATCTATTTTTGTGTTGACTTCCCAGTAACTGAAACCTATTTCCCACATTTGGTAAAATAATGAAAATGGATTTTAAAAAAGAACAAATGTAATTAATTATTAAAGGAACACTATAGTCACCTAAGTTACTTTAGCTAAATAAAGCAGTTTTAGTGTATAGATCATTCCCCTGCAATTTCACTGCTCAGTTCACTGTCATTTAGGAGTTAAATCACTTTGTTTCTGTTTATGCAGCCCTAGCCACACCTCCCCTGGCTATGATTGACAGAGCCTGCATGAAAAAAAAAAACTGGTTTCACTTTCAAACAGATGTAATTTACCTTAAATAATTGTATCTCAATCTCTAAATTGAACTTTAATCACATACAGGAGGCTCTTGCAGGGTCTATCAAGCTATTAACATAGCAGGGGATAAGAAAATCTTAATTAAACAGAACTTGCAATAAAGAAAGCCTAAATAGGGCTCTCTTTATAGGAAGTGTTTATGGAAGGCTGTGCACGTCACATGCAGGGAGGTGTGACTAGGGTTCATAAACAAAGGGATTTACCTCCTAAATGGCAGAGGATTGAGCAGTGAGGCTGCAGGGGTATGTTCTATACACCAAAACTGCTTCATTAAGCTTAAGTTGTTCAGGTGACTATAGTGTCCCTTTAAGTGTTCTTGCATAGCAAGACCACTTAATGTTATCTCACATATATTATTATACAGGGCCTTTTGTACACCTGCTAATGTTTTTATAAATGTATGTTTTAACCCCTTCAGGACGGGTGACGGACGAGGTCCGTCACACAGGGGAGACCCTTAACGATGGGTGACGGACCTCGTCCGTCACGCGGTAAAATTAACCCCGGATCGCCGCTATCGCGGCGATCGCGGGGTTAATGGTGCTCCCGGTATGCCTCTGTATTGGAGGCATACCGGGAGCACCCGGTCAAGCTGCCCAGCACATGTGCTCGCTCTGACCACAAGTCAGAGCGAGCACATGTGCTCTGTATACTCACCTACCGGCTCCCTGCACTTCCGGGTTCTGTGTGAAGTGCAGGGAGCCGGATCAGTGCTGATCCTGCCCCCTGCTGTAAAAAAAAATAAAGTTTATTTAAAGTCCCCCCCCCCTTACCCATTTTAATAAAAAATTAACCCCTTCCCTGCCAATTGATCACTGACTACAGTGATCAATTGGCAGGGATTACATTTTACTATGATCTGATTTTTTTTTTAACCCCTGAGGGTTAATTCTTTTTTTTTTTAACCCTCAGGGGTTAAATTAATTAAATTAATTAATTAAATTATTTTTTAATTATATATTTAGCTAGCTGGGGTAGGTGGAAGTTAGTGGGGAATTGGGGGATTTGGCGTTAGGCTAACTAGGGGTTAACGTTAAAAAAAAGTTTTAAAAGAAACTTTAAAAAGTTAAAAATTAAGCTTAAAAAAATGTTTTAATAACATTTAAGTAATAAAAACAAAAAAAACACACTTTACCTAGTCCAAATAAAAATTAACCCCTTCCCTGCCAGTCGATCACTGCCTACAGCGATCAAATAGAGATCACAGTATTATACTGTGATCTAATTTTTTTTAACCCCTGAGGATTAACTTTTATTTATTTTTTTAACCCTCAGGGGTTCAATTTATTTAATTAATTAATTTAAATATTTTATAACTATATATTTTGCTAGCTGGGGTGGGTGGGAGTTATGGGAAAATGGGGAATTTACTGTTAGTGCTGCGTACTGCTAGTTAGGGGTTAACAGTAAAAAAAATAGCTTAGAAAAATGTTAAATCTGTAAAAAAGTTTTAAGAAAGTTTAGGAAAGTTTAAAAAAAATTTATAAGCAAAACAAAAGTTTAAAAACTAGTTTTTAAAAGTAAAAAAGTTATAAAAAGTAAAAAAATACATTTTAAAAACGCTCATTACCACTACACCTGGAACAAACTAGAGAAAAAATTATCCCACGCCAAGGTTCAAAATATGCCTTTTGAATTACCCCAGGGTGTATTCTTTAATAAATAGTATGTGTTTGTGGGGAAGTCTCAATAACCAACCGTCTAAACTATTCCAAATTGGAACATGGACACAGCGTAAAACTTCAAAGTTAGAAAAAAACTGAATGGCTGCGTCTCAAATGCGCCCCTTCAACATCCACATATACCTGGCAAAGGTACATACGGGGGTATTGCTGTACTCAGCCGACATAGCTGAGCAACATATGAAGTATTATACAGTCATAGTACACATAAGGTTTGCAAAATATGCTGCGCAAACTCACTTTGTATGTCAAAAAGGCAGAAAAAATGCTTATTACCACTACACTTGGTACAAGCTAGCGGAAAAATGATCCCACACTAAGGTTCAAAATATGCCTTTTGAAATACCCTGGGATGTCTTCTTTAAGAAATGGTATGGCTTTATGGGGAATTTGGATTATATAGCCTGGTAAAATACTCTAAAATGGGACATAGGCACAGCATAAAAATTCAAAGTTTGAAAAAAACTGGAATGGCTGTGTCCCAAATGTGCCCCTCCGATGTCCACACATACCTGGCAAAGGTACATACGGGGGTATTGCTGTACTCAGCCGACATAGCTGAGCAACATATGAAGTATTATACAGTCGTAGCACACATAAGGTTTGCAAAATATACTGTGCAAACTCACTTTGTATGTCAAAAAGGCAGAAAAAATGCTTATTACCACTACACTTGGTACAAGCTAGCGGAAAAATGATCCCACGCTGAGGTTCAAAATATGCCTTTTTGAAATACCCTGGGATGTCTTCTTTAAGAAATGGTATGGCTTTATGGGGAATTTGGATTATATAGCCTGGTAAAATACTCTAAAATGGGACATAGGCACAGCATAAAAATTCAAAGTTTGAAAAAAACTGGAATGGCTGTGTCCCAAATGTGCCCCTCCGATGTCCACACATACCTGGCAAAGGTACATACGGGGGTATTGCTGTACTCAGCCGACATAGCTGAGCAACATATGAAGTATTATACAGTCGTAGCACACATAAGGTTTGCAAAATATACTGTGCAAACTCACTTTGTATGTCAAAAAGGCAGAAAAAACGCTTATTACCACTACATCTGGTACAAGCTAGCGGAAAAATGATCCCACGCTAAGGTTCAAACTATACCTTTTGAAACACCCTGGGGTGTCTACTTTAAGAAATGGTAGGCCTTTGTGGGGTAGATTGAATTTAAAACCTGCGAAGATGCTTGGAAATTGCACATAGGCCCAGCGTCAAAATTCAAAGTTTGGTAAAAACGGATATGGCTTGGTCTCCTATATGGCACTGTAGCTTCACAAAATAGTGACAAAGACATTCATTGGGGGTGTATTTTTACTCAAAAGACTTAGCTGAGCATAATTTGGGAGGTTTGAACTTAGTGGCACATATGAAATATACAAAACGCCCAGCAAAAATGCAATCCGTATGTAAAAAATGCACAAAATAATTTTTTACCACATACTTTGGCATATATTGGTGAAAAAATGGGGGTATGTTAAGGCACAATATGCACCTTATGAGATACCCTGGAGTGTCTACTTTTACAAATGGTAGGCCTTTGTGGGGGTTTTTTGAACAGTCAAACTGTTATAATACCCCAAATGGAAGCCAAGGCTCATTAAATCCATCTCTCAAAATTCTACTGTGAATACTGTAAAGGACAGGTCTCCTATATGGCACTGTAGCTTCACGAAATAGTGCCAAAGACATTCATATGGGGTGTCATTTTACTCAGAAGACTTAGCTGAGCATAATTTGGGGGGTTTGAACTTAGTGGCACATATGAAATATACAAAACGCCCAGCAAAAATGCAATCCGTATGTAAAAAATGCACAAATTTTTTTTTACCACATACTTTGGCATATATTGGTGAAAAAATGGGGGCATGTTAAGGCACAATATGCACCTTATAAGATACCCTGGAGTGTCTACTTTTACAAATGGTAGGCCTTTGTGGGGGTTTTTTGAACAGTCAAACTGTTATAATACCCCAAATGGAAGCTAAGGCTCATTAAATTCATCTCTCAAAATTCTACTGTGAATACTGAAAAGGACAGGTATCCTGTATGGCACTGTAACTTCACGAAATAGTGCAAAAGACATACAATGGGGTGTCATTTTACTCAGCAGATGTAACTGAACACAAAATAAAACTTTGTACAGGAATAGCACACACCAACTTTACAAAATATACACGAGAATTTCTCTGTTATAAGTTTGTGTGCCAAAAACCAAAAAGAACACAATTTTACTCCAATATTTAGCAGAGGTTGGCGGTGAAATGGCTACGTAGAAAGTGTCAAAACAACCTTAGGTAAATAGCCCGTGATGTCTACTTTATATAAATATATACTTTTGTGTGGCAATTTTGTTTTCTTTTATGGCTATTAAGCTTACAAGACAAACATACCAAATTCTAAAATCGCTCCACATTAAAAGTTTATTTTACTCCTTGTGCTTTGTGACCTGTAACTACCAAAAAAAACTTAAAATCCCAGACACATTATATATTCTGTAAATCAGAACAAATAAATAAATTTATTTTTAATTACTTTCCTTAACCTGCACTAATTATGCACACATTATTATTGCAAAAACTGTAAAAAAAAACAATATTTTTCATTTTTTTTGCATTTTTCTGTATTTTTTTTATAATAAGTAAGCATTTATATATATATATGTTATATCAAATTAAAGCCCTTTCTGTCCTTTAAAAAACAGTATATAATATGTGTCGGTGCAATAAATGAGAGAGATGCAAATTGCAGTTGAACGCAAACAGCAAGAAAATGCAAAAATTGCTTGTGTCATTAAGCGTAAGTCAAGCTTCTGAAGCTGTGTCCTTAAGGGGTTAATGTAACTGTGAAGCACTTTGGGCAACAACATTGCAATTAAATGTGCTATATAAATAAATAATAACTGTTACTCCGCCCACTCAGTTGTAGACTACTGGTGGAGGCAAGAACACTCCACACAATTTCCCCAGAAATTTTATCTTTTCTAGTTTATTATGTAATTAATTTGCCAATTGCTCTATTGTCCCAGAATTCTCATATCAAATTCAGGGGGGAATGGGCTTTGGTGGGGGAACTTGGGCTGAAGAGGGAGGCAGAAGAGCTGTAATAAAATAGAATATTGTCCCTCGTATAAGGTAAAAATAAATGACAAGTATGAATAAGCAGGACATGGGCAGAGCAGGTATGAAAATAAATGGTGTTTGTAGTTCACTGTTTGCAGTTCACTTGCACAAAGATTGCATAATGTGGCACTCTGTACAGTTTAGTAACATCAGGCATAGTTTGTCACCTTGGTGCCCACAAGCAATCTCCTGGATTTGTTATAAAGGAAATATCTGGAGATATGGGAGAGAATTAAAATGCTCAGATACACACACATCACACTTTATTATTGGTGAAGAATCATTTTAACACTTACCGTGTATCATCTCCTGTCTCAGAATTTCGTGTGGTTGTAACAGAGTAACGACATCCTTACCCACGGTCTCTGACCAGGTCAGATCAGTCCTGAAAGTGAACAGGTGGCATTAGGATTCAAAATTTATATCTACAAAATTGACAGTTTTCAAGACAGATTCTCAGTGCACTAGCAGGCATGATGGCACGATTGTAGGATGGTTTGTGCTAGAGTGATGAATATGGCCAATTTTCTTGACTTCAGTATTAAAGCTTTCAAAGGATGAACAGCAGTTATACCAGCTCTAAACGTAAATACATTTCTTTCACAATGTGCCAGAAACGGAATTTGAAAAGAGAGGTTTGGTTTTTTTAAGAGATTAACATCTGAATTGTAGGATGCTACAATTCAGTCCTTTATAACGAATCCATGACTATTGGCAATATGCTGGATTCTGTCCTGGATTCAGTCCTTTATAACGAATCCATGACTATTGGCAACATGAGTAATTATGTACGAAAATTAAAGAAATAGTCCAGATTGCATTTTAGTAAATTAAAATGTAATATTACGACATGCAATATTGCTTATTTAGGGCACAAAATCTTAAAATGAATGCACATGACTTGAATACACTTTTGGTGACACGTTTATTAGAAGAAAGCAATATCCGGTAGACCTATGGAATTGACAGTGGTTATAACCACTCTACAAGACTTTGCAAAGATTAAAATGGCTGTGCTGGGGAACCTACCTATTATAGAAAGACATACATTAAATCTACACATATTTAATAAGGAATGTAGAGAGATCTGCTCTATAATACATATAAATATACACTGAAACCCTACATAAGTCACAGGCTGGAAAAGAGGCTGGATAAAAATATATAATTTACAGAAAGAGATGTGGATGCATGATATGGTGAATCAGCAGAGATGGTAAATATGTTTACAGTGAATGGTTACAGGGGGCCTGAGACAGACACATATGAGATTCTTCTCTAACATTCAGTTATTGCTCTTACATTGAATGGCAAACTTTTTGGCAATAAAAGTGGATTTGAAAAATAAAATGTAACTTTTTTTGTAACAATCTCCTGTTCTGGACTTAAAAACTAATATCTACAAGAGCAAAGTAATACTAACATACTTTCTTGGATCCCCTTAGATCTTTGCATAGATTTAATATTCAAATTATTTAATATATTCAGAATTTAGTATTGTGTAAAATATTTAAATGTTATAATACTTTTTTAGTTTTTGATTATGGATATATTTTTTTATATAGAAGATATTTTGTGATTTTTTTATATTTAAAAAAAATAAACTTATCTAAAAAGATTAAATAATTCGAAACGCTTAACCAACAATATTAAATTGAGGCCTATATATCTGTCCTTTTTAAACCTATCCAATCTATGTAAATGACTATTATATGTGGCATTGCCATTTTAAACAAAGCACTTTCACACCCTAAAATCCAGTTTCTAACCCTCTGGCACAAGCTCCCAGTGGATTGCTTTTGAAATGGCTATGGAGTAATTGAATGCTTATTTAATACCCTACTTACTTTTTCGACGTTTTGGAAAATTTGGGAGCCATCAGTGATTGGTTCTGTATCCAATCACCTACAGCTACAAGATAAGAGGAATGCCCACGAGGAGCTGTCCTCCTAAGTCTTCTTGTGTTTGTTTAATGTGTCAAAGAGCCTTGGCGAAACAGGCTAAAGGATTAGTCCAACAATAAGGAGCTAAACCGAATCTATCACACCAGCCAAGGGAAGCGATCAGTGCTGCTCTGTGCTGAGCAGTAGACACTGACTGGCATGAAACATCACATCATAGTCTTAGTTAAGGTGTCATTTGATTATGACATTTAATGACATCAATGAACCTATGTAACTTTTTCTGTCCAGGCTCTGGCTATGTCAGTTGATTATGAGCATCCATAAAATTCCAGTTCAATGAAAATGAAGGTACCAATTTTAAAGGGACAGTAACATAATTTACCATCCAATTTACCTTAAATATAAGGTTTTTTCAGGATTTAAAAAAAATATATTTCTATTAAAATAAAACAGGGAAAACAATCCATAAAATTTCTATTTCGAACAAATAGCTAGTAACAGTATCATGAGTTACCACAACTGATCCTTATAACACGCCTTATTATGGCTCTTAATATTATATATAGGGCTCTGAATTCCACCTATAATGCATTATGTATATTATATATAGAGCACTGAATTCCACCTATAATGCATTATGTATATTATATATAGGGCTCTGAATTCCACCTGTAATGCATTATGTATATTATATATAGGGCTCTGAATTCCACATATAATGCATTATGTATATTATATATAGGGCTATGAATTCCACATATAATGCAGTATGTATATTATATATAGGGCTCTGAATTCCACATATAATGCATTATGTATATTATATATAGGGCTCTGAATTCCACATATAATGTATTATGTATATTATATATAGAGCACTGAATTCCACCTGTAATGCATTATGTATATTATATATAGGGCTCTGAATTCCACATATAATGCATTATGTATATTATATATAGGGCTCTGAATTCCACATATAATGCATTATGTATATTATATATAGAGCACTGAATTCCACCTATAATGCATTATGTATATTATATATAGGGCTCTGAATTCCACCTATAATGCATTATGTATATTATATATAGGGCTCTGAATTCCACCTATAATGTATTATGTATATTATATATAGAGCTCTGAATTCCACCTATAATGTATTATGTATATTATATATAGGGCTCTGAATTCCACTTACAATGTATTATGTATATTATATATATTGCTCTGAATTCCACCTACAATGTATTATGTATATTATGTATAGGGCTCAGAATACCACCTATAATGGATTATGTATATTATATATAGAGCACTGAATTCCACGTATAATGCGTTATGTATATTATATATAGAGCTCTGAATTCCACATATAATGCATTATGTATATTATATATAGGGCTCTGAATTCCACATATAATGCATTATGTATATTATATATAGAGCTCTGAATTCCATGTATAATGCATTATGTATATTATATATAGGGCTCTGAATTCCACATATAATGTATTATGTATATTATATATAGGGCTCTGAATTCCACATATAATGCATTATGTATATTATATATAGAGCTCTGAATTCCACTTACAATGTATTATGTATATTATATATGGAGCTCTGAATTCCACGTATAATGCATTATGTATATTTTATATAGAGCTCTGAATTTCACGTATAATGTATTATGTATATTATATATAGAGCTCTGAATTCCACCTATAATGCATTATGTATATTATATATAGAGCTCTGAATTCCACATATAATGCATTATGTATATTATATATAGAGCTCTGAATTCCACATATAATGCATTATGTATATTATATATAGAACTCTGAATTCCACCTATAATGCATTATGTATATTATATATAGAGCACTGAATTCCACGTATAATGTGTTATGTATATTATATATAGAGCTCTGAATTCCACATATAATGCATTATGTATATTATATATAGGGCACTGAATTCCACGTATAATGCGTTATGTATATTATATAGGGCTCTGAATTCCATGTATAATGCACTATGTATATTATATATAGGGCTCTGAATTCCACCTTTAATGCATTATGTATATTATATATAGAGCTCTGAATTCCACATATAATGCATTATGTATATTATATATAGGGCTCTGAATTCCACGTATAATGCATTATGTATATTATATATAGAGCACTGAATTCCACGTATAATGCACTATGTATATTATATATAGGGCTCTGAATTCCACGTATAATGTATTATCTATATTATATATAGGGCTCTGAATTCCACATATAATGTGTTATGTATATTATATATAGAGCTCTGAATTCCACGTATAATGCGTTATGTATATTATATATAGGGCTCTGAATTCCACGTATAATGCATTATGTATATTATATATAGAGCACTGAATTCCACGTATAATGCACTATGTATATTATATATAGGGCTCTGAATTCCACCTATAATGTATTATGCATATTATATATAGGGCTCTGAATTCCACCTATAATGCATTATGTATATTATATGTAGGGCTCTGAATTCCACCTATAATGCATTATGTATATTATATATAAGGCTCTGAATTCCACCTATAATGCATTATGTATATTATATATAGGGCTCTGAATTCCACCTATAATGCATTATGTATATTATATATAGGGCTCTGAATTCCACCTATAATGCATTATGTATATTTTATATAGAGCTCTGAATTCCACCTATAATGCATTATGTATATTATATATAGAGCACTGAATTCCACGTATAATGCGTTATGTATATTATATATAGAGCTCTGAATTCCTCGTATAGTGCGTTATGTATATTATATAGAGAGCTCTGAATTCCACCTATAATGCATTATGTATATTATATATAGGGCTCTGAATTCCACAAATAATGCATTATGTATATTATATATAGAGCACTGAATTCCACGTATAATGCACTATGTATATTATATATAGGGGCTCTGAATTCCACATATAATGTATTATGTATATTACATATAGAGCTCTGAATTCCACATATAATGTATTATGTATATTAAATATAGGGCTCTGAATTCCACATATAATGCATTATGTATATTATATATAGAGCACTGAATTCCACGTATAATGCACTATGTATATTATATATAGGGCTCTGAATTCTACCTATAATGCATTATGTATATTATATATAGGGCTCTGAATTCCACCTATAATACATTATGTATATTATATATAGGGTTCTGAATTCCACGTATAATGTATTATCTATATTATATATAGGTCTCTGAATTCCACATATAATGTATTATGTATATTATATATAGAGCTCTGAATTCCACCTATAATGTATTATGTATATTATATATAGGGCTCTGAATTCCACATATAATGTATTATGTATATTATATATAGGGCTCTGAATTCCACCTATAATGCATGACTGCTGACCCCAGACCAAACTCCCACCACCCGTTGCCCAATAAATACACAACACCTTCTTTATGGGTAAGGGCAACGGCCACAGCTTTATTAACAGAATTAACATCGATTATCACCAGCGTCCACAACCTGTCAGCTGTTGGGGGATTACCAACAGACAGCTCTATCAAAAGACCCACGAGTCCAATGCAGCCTGCCCCCGCCATCAGCTCTCAGCAGGCTGTGACTCCCCAAGCCGCTTGGGCACTTTCTTCCAAACCTCTTCGCTGGCCAGGACTACCGCGAGCTGTGACAAAACAAAGAAACAACAGCACACAACCAACAACAACACCATCATAACACACGTTTTGTGGGTGGGTGGGCGGGAAGCTAGCAACACTACACCTCTGCCCAGGAACTGGTGAGTACCCTCCCCTTTTTCCCCATCTTAATGTCCCCCCATGTGTAACAATGTATCCCCTTGTGACCCAACCCCTTATCCCTGCCAGCAGTCATGTCCTCCCTTCCTTAATGTCCAGGGAGGTACTTGACTGCTGACCCCAGACCAAACTCCCACCACCCGTTGCCCAATAAATACACAACACCTTCTTTATGGGTAAGGGCAACGGCCACAGCTTTATTAACAGAATTAACATCGATTATCACCAGCGTCCACAACCTGTCAGCTGTTGGGGATTACCAACAGACAGCTCTATCAAATGACCCACGAGTCCAATGCAGCCTGCCCCCGCCATCAGCTCTCAGCAGGCTGCGACTCCCCAAGCCGCTTGGGCACTTTCTTCCAAACCTCTTCGCTGGCCAGGACTACCGCCACCGCGGTTCCTTCCTACCTACTCCCCTGGGAGGGACCGCGCCCCCCCGCAGCCAGCGCCTCCTCAATACCTGCCTGAAGACCCGCATTCAGGATATCCAATCCTATGAGGGAAAGGTGCACCCCATCCTTCCGCATCAAGTCGGAATTGTCCCCTTCCAGCTCCCTGTGCCTAATGACAAAACCACCAATCCGGCGGACAAATTTTCCGATGGTCACGTTGAGCCTGCGCCTACTACACTCCACGCCCTTAGCATGCGGCAGCGAACGCCAACGCGGCCTGGACACTATGTCCGACCAGATCAGGGTCAACTCGGGGAAAAGAGCCATACACCGAGCCAGATCGTGTCTAATCGCATACAGGAGGTCCACTGACCTACTGCGCCCCAGGTCATTTCCCCCTGCATGAATTACTAGGGTTACTGGCCCCGACACGTACCTACGAAGGGATACGCACTCCGAATACAGCTGCTGCCACAACATACCCCTAATGCCCCTCCACCTTACCCTGGCTATCTCGTAGGAAAAACCCAAATTCCTCCCGTATGGACGCTCCTCAGCTCGCCGCGCAGCCCAATAAACGTAGGAATGTCCCAGTATCCAAATGCAGCGGGGCCGAGGACCTACGGAGAGATTGCATTATAGTAAATGAGGTCTGACATAGGACCTGTAGCGCCGTGAACCCCATCTACCCAAGCGCTGAATCGCTGCGTCCGAGAAACCCCACAAACTAGCCTGGGTGGCCGCCCCTATCCGAAAAGAATGAGTAGAATAATGGCGAGGATTCACCCCGCATGCAACCAAGGCAGCACGGAACCTAGCTGAGAACTGATAACGTGTAAGGGGGGACCCATCCCTATGAACCAGAAAGGAGAGGCACCACATCGGCCGAATCTGCAAATACTCTGAGAAAAGACGGACCGGACAAAACCTGCCTCTCGTGGCACCGATACGCACCCATGAACCCCTACCTACCTGGTCTGTCTTGGAACGCCGTATGCAAACATCCACGTAGTCCTCGGACCACCGGATATCCGCCATGAGCAGCGGCCCCACCGCCCAACGGTTGCGTGCCACCAACTCGCCCACCCTAAAAGCTCCAAAAAAACAAAAAGCAAATGCAATCCGAAATAATGAGGCTTCATAGTCTGAGAAACAAACCGCCCCCATAGCCGCCAGGATCCGTCCCAGCAAGTCAGCCGACACCGGGAGGCGGCGGTCCGGGGCCCTTCTAAGTCTCCAACCCCGAATAACCCGCTGTATACCGAACCACCGAGAAACGTCTTGCCAACCCATAGACCGACAAAGAAAGGATAGGGCGCTCAAAGCCTTCTCGGCCGCAGAACAAGACTTACCCTGCGCAAACATGGACTCCAACAGTAGCAGAGTCGCCTCCAAGCGCCCGGACTCCGACCCCAGCATCAGGTCCTGCGAAAACGAGGACAGCCACCTCCGCCAGACGGCTTGATATGCATTCCAGGTAGCGTCAGCTAAGGAGTCCGACACCAAGCTCCTCAATCCTCCAAATCGATCTCCCATAAGGAAACCGGACATCGGATACCCACAGCCTCCGCGGCTGGCGCCGACTCCCGAAAACGGTCCCACTGAAACCGAGAAAGAGAGTCAGCTACCACGTTGTCAACACCCGGGACATGACAAGCTCTAATCCAAACATTGAACTTTAAGGAAAGAAGTACCAACCGTCGCAGTAGCGCGAGAACTGGAGGGGAACTGGAGGTGGAACGGTTTATCACATGGACAACACTCATGTTGTCCGTGTGAAAAACAACAGTCCTGTTGGCCAAAGCCTCCCCCCAGAGCTCCAGAGAAACAACAATGGGAAACAACTCCAAAAACGTCAGGTTACGCATAACATCCAAACCCTGCCATCGAGCTGGCCATACCTCAGCGCACCACTTACCCTGAAAATATGCCCCAAAACCCACGGAGCTGGATGCGTCCGTGAAGAGGTTCAACTCTGAGTTAGACGCAGCCTCCAGCAACCAGCAGGAGCGTCCATTGTAGCGCTCCAAAAAGGAGCTCCAAACTTGGAGGTCCGCACGCAGACGTTGCGTGACTCGGATAAAATGAAAAGGCTCCCGAACCCCTACCGTGGACAAGGAGAGGCGCCTGCAGAACGCACGTCCCATTGGAAGAACTCGGCAAGCGAAGGCCAAGTGCCCCAGAAGCACCTGCATTTGCCGCAACTGCACCTTCCTCGCCCCTCGAACCAGGTCAATCGTCCGCAAGAGAACCGACACCTTCTCTTCCGGCAGCCTAAAAACCATACCGACAGAGTCGATCTCAATCCCCAAAAACGACAAAACCCGAACCGGGCCCACCGTCTTAGCCTCTGCAACGGGGACCCCGAAATATCCCATGACAGCCCGAAATGTTTGCAAAAGCCGCTCACACTCACCCGAACCCGGAGGGCCAACGAAAAGGAAGTCATCCAAGTAGTGAGTAGCAGACACCAAACCCGCCTCCTGTAGCGTTACCCATTCGAGAAAACAGGAAAACATTTCAAAATAAAAACAAGAAATAGAACAACCCATGGGCAAACACATGTCGTAGTAAAAAAACCCCTGAAAAAAACAGCCTAGCAAGTGAAAACAGGAGGGGTGAACTGGCAACAGACGGAAAGCCGATGCTATGTCAGATTTTGCCAACAAAGCACCTTGCCCGGCCCGGACGAACTAATTCCAAAGCCCTATCAAATGATGCATATCGCACGCGACAGATGTCCTTGCCAATGGCATCATTTACCGATTCACCCGACGGGTAGGATAGGTGCTGGATCAAACGAAAGGAACCTGGGTCCTTTTTGGGAACCAACCCCAGAGGGGAGACCCTCAGGTTAGGAAAAGGTGGCGCACTAAACGGGCCAGCCATGCGACCCGCCTGCACCTCCACCTGCAATTTTTGCTGTAAAATATCTTCTTTGCCCTTAACCGAGCGGAGATTGTCCGCGAACTGAGGGAAAGAAGAGGGAACAAAGGGGATCCAGAAACCTACCTGAAAACCATCAAACAATGTCTGAGCATCGCGACCCCTATGATACCGGGCGAGCCACGGGAGCATCCTTAGGGCGTCCACCGGCGTCCTCTCCCCTAGGTACGTCATCTCGAGAGGGACCCTTTCCCGAAACTGGCTTCCCCTTACGGAAGCAGCGCACCGCGGGGTGGGCTCCCCCGCAGTGTGCACACTCATGGCGGAACCTGCAGGAGCTATACCAGCGGCAGTGGCTCTCATTAAAGAGCCAACACACACCTTTCCTCTGCCCTGCTGAGGAGCCGGAGTTACCTCCGGCAGGCCCGGGAAAGGGGGATGGTCTACTGGGAGTCATAAGTAACAGCCATAGACTGCCATCCTGCACGGCGAAATCCATACCCGGGCACACCGCCATCTTTTGTCGGAATTGCTGGTCATAGCGATACCAGCATTGCCCGCCATAAATTTTGTAGGCCCCCCAAATCAGATCTAAGTACCCAAACAGGGCCGGAGCCTTATCTGGGAACCGGCGCATTACCAAAGGTTCTGGGTATCTGCTTACCTTTTTCCGCCTCTGGTACCTCCCCACGGCGTGGTCTGTCCACTGAATCCTTGTCGGGAGAGACCAAAGACAGCAGATCCACATACTCACCTCTCCAAATCTTCTCTTGCACGTCCATAGGGACATGCAAACCTAACGGTGCAAGATCACATCCCACACCGGCACGAAAAGCCCCTGGCTGAGCCCTAAGGGTGTGAGAACATCCCTGCGGCTGACCCTCAGCCAGCCCTGGGAGACCCTGTCCCTGAACCTGTCTAGTATCCAGCCCAGTAAGATGGGAAGGGAAAGTGGCCACTAGGGTCCTAAGCAAGCGCAAGCACTCACTAGCCTGATCTTGGGCCCCAGTCCCTGGCACGCCGGCGCCATGTAACCACTCACCGGACCGCTGGGGAACTGCAGGCACCGAAACCTCCTCCTCTTCAGAACCAGAATCCGACCAAGGGCTCCCAGGGACATCTGCAGCTGGACCTGAGGTGTGCTCCCGGTTAACCGTTCCGAAACCGGCTGCCTCAGGGTGATGGGGGTTGACTCCGGCTGTCTGGGCTCTCCTGAGGTCTCCTCTTCTCCCTGCCGACCGTCCTCTGCGTCCGGCGCCCTGAGAACTCCGTGTTCTGGACCGGGCGCCGACGTTGTGTGTCATTTCCGGGTTCGGGACGCCGCCGGAGCGCGTCACTTCCGGGTCCCGTGATCCGGCGGGCGCGTCACTTCCGGTTGCGCCCGATGATGACGTCCGGCGGCCTGACGCACGCCGACGCTTCCACTCACTTCCGGCGTCCTCTCTCTTCCCGCCGTTTGGACCGGAAGAGACGGCGGGCTCCGAGATCTTCCCGCCACGCCGCCATCTTGTCCACCAACGATGATGGCCGCCGCCGGTCTCCTTCCACTCCTCACCGGGGAAGACCTGGCAGTGCCAATCCGCTGTTCCCGCTGGCGACCTCGACGTCTGGACACCGGACTGGGGGACAGGCGCGTAGGAGGCCTGGAACGCCTGGTCCTCCTACCGCCATCCAACGGAATAGAAGAAGTCCCTGAAGCTGCAGCAGGAGCCGGGCGATTATCCACCCCAGCGATCACCTCCTCCAAAGCACCAGATCCATGAGAGGCAAGGTACGCCTGCAGTAAGGCTACCACATCTTCCCTTGACACAGCTGAAGCCATTCTCCCGATGCCAGATGAGGGGGAAGTCAGGTAAGTAGAAAATCCAAATGAAAATAGTAATAATTGAAAATTCTTTTTTTTTTTTGGACAGTCCCAGGGGAAGCTAGCAACACTACACCTCTGCCCAGGAACTGGTGAGTACCCTCCCCTTTTTCCCCATCTTAATGTCCCCCCATGTGTAACAATGTATCCCCTTGTGACCCAACCCCTTATCCCTGCCAGCAGTCATGTCCTCCCTTCCTTAATGTCCAGGGAGGTACTTTATGTATATTATATATAGAGCTCTGAATTCCACCTATAATGCATTATGTATATTATATATAGAGCACTGAATTCCACATACAATGCATTATGTATATTATATATAGAGCACTGAATTCCACGTATAATGCACTATGTATATTATATATAGGGCTCTGAATTCCACGTATAATGCATTATGTATATTATATATAGGGCTCTGAATTCCACGTATAATGCATTATGTATATTATATATAGAGCTCTGAATTCCACTTACAATGTATTATGTATATTATATATGGAGCTCTGAATTCCACTTATAATGCATTATGTATATTTTATATAGAGATCTGAATTTCACGTATAATGTATTATGTATATTATATATAGAGCTCTGAATTCCACGTATAATGCGTTATGTATATTATATATAGGGCACTGAATTCCACGTATAATGCGTTATGTATATTATATATAGAGCTCTGAATTCCACCTATAATACATTATGTATATTATATATAGAGCACTGAATTCCACGTATAATGTATTATGTATATTATATATAGAGCTCTGAATTCCACCTATAATGCATTATGTATATTATATATAGAGCTCTGAATTCCACATATAATGCATTATGTATATTATATATAGGGCTCTGAGTTCCACATATAATGTATTATGTATATTATATATAGGGCTCTGAATTCCACCTATAATGCATTATGTATATTATATATAGAGCACTGAATTCCACATATAATGCGTTATGTATATTATATATAGAGCTCTGAATTCCACATATAATGCATTATGTATATTATATATAGGGCTCTGAATTCCACATATAATGCATTATGTATATTATATATAGAGCACTGAATTCCACGTATAATGTACTATGTATATTATATATAGGGCTCTGAATTCCACCTATAATGCATTATGTATATTATATATAGGGCTCTGAATTCCACCTATAATACATTATGTATATTATATATAGAGCTCTGAATTCCACCTATAATGCATTATGTATATTATATATAGATTACTGAATTCCACGTATAATGCGTTATGTATATTATATATGGAGCTCTGAATTCCACATATAATGCATTATGTATATTATATATAGGGCTCTGAATTCCATATATAATGCATTATGTATATTATATATAGAGCACTGAATTCCACGTATAATGCACTATGTATATTATATATAGGGCTCTGAATTCCACCTATAATGCATTATGTATATTATATATAGGGCTCTGAATTCCACCTATAATACATTATGTATATTATATATAGGGCTCTGAATTCCACATATATATAGGGCTCTGAATTCTACCTATAATGTATTATGTATATTATATATAGGGCTCTGAATTCCACCTATAATGCATTATGTATATTATATATAGAGCTCTGAATTCCACATATAATGTATTATGTATATTATATATAGGGCTCTGAATTCCACATATAATGCATTATGTATATTATATATAGGGGCTCTGAATTCCACATATAATGTATTATGTATATTATATATAGAGCTCTGAATTCCACATATAATGTATTATGTATATTATATATAGGGCTCTGAATTTCCCATATAATGCATCATGTATATTATATATAGGGCTCTGAATTCCACCTATAATGTATTATGTATATGATATATAGTGTTATGGATCAAATCAAATGTTTGATTATTTGAATATCTGCTCCTGTTCTGATTGGTTATTTTGTGCGTCAATGCTTCCCAGAGTAATTCACACTGGACACAAGTTTCTGGTCAATGAAAGACTTCAGGAATCCTTTATTCCGAGGGGTAGGAACCCCCTTATAAGACAGAAATATGTCATATGCATAGTCATAGGTAGAAAAGAATATACATTCAACAATTGGTTACAAAGTTAAGGGGTCTTTCTTAGCAGCATCTCACTGGGCGTGGCCCAACATCGTCATATAACATTCCTTTGTATCCCAGCAACATTTTGTTACACGTGGCGGTTTCGCAGACAGAAAGGATAACTTCTAGCGGCCATTTTAGATGACTTCAAACAATACTGATTATTGGCTATACAGAGTAAATAGGCATTTTATCGATAAAGATATTTTGTCTATATCAATAGAGTTCTGAATTCCACATATAATGTATTATGTATATTATATATAGGGCTCTGAATTCCACCTATAATGCATTATGTATATTATATATAGAGCACTGAATTCCACGTATAATGTATTATGTATATTATATATAGAGCTCTGAATTCCACCTATAATGCATTATGTAAATTATATATAGAGCTCTAAATTCCACATATAATGCATTATGTATATTATATATAGAGCTCTGAATTCCACATATAATGCATAATGTATATTATATATAGAACTCTGAATTCCACCTATAATGCATTATGTATATTATATATAGAGCACTGAATTCCACGTATAATGCGTTATGTATATTATATATAGAGCTCTGAATTCCACATATAATGCATTATGTATATTATATATAGGGCTCTGAATTCCACATATAATGCATTATGTATATTATATATAGAGCACTGAATTCCACGTATAATGCACTATGTATATTATATATAGGGGCTCTGAATTCCACATATAATGTATTATGTATATTATATATAGAGCTCTGAATTCCACATATAATGTATTATGTATATTATATATAGGGCTCTGAATTCCACATATAATGCATTGTGTATATTATATATAGGGCTCTGAATTCCACCTATAATGTATTATGTATATTATATATAGTGTTATGGATCAAATCAATTGTTTGATTATTTGAATATCTGCTCCTGTTCTGATTGGTTATTTTGTGCGTCAATGCTTCCCAGAGTAATTCACACTGGACACAAGTTTCTGGTCAATGAAAGACTTCAGGAATCCTTTATTCCGACGGGGTAGGAACCCCCTTATAAGACAGAAATATGTCATATGCATAGTCATAGGTAGAAAAGAATATACATTCAACAATTGGTTACAAAGTTAAGGGGTCTTTCTTAGCAGCATCCCACTTTGCGTGGCCCAACATCGTCATATATAACATTCCTTTGTATCCCAGCAACATTTTGTTACACGTGGCGGTTTCGCCGACGGAAAGGATAACTTCTAGCGGCCATTTTAGATGACTTCGAACAATACTGATTATTGGCTATACAGAGTAAATAGGCATTTTATCGATAAAGATATTTTGTCCATATCAATAGAGTTCTGAATTCCACATATAATGTATTATGTATATTATATATAGGGCTCTGAATTCCACATATAATGTATTATGTATATTATATATAGGGCTCTGAATTCCACATCTAATGCATTATGTATATTTTATATAGAGCTCTGAATTCCACGTATAATGTATTATGCATATTACATATAGGGCTCTGAATTCCACATATATTGTATTATGTATATTATATATAGGGCTCTGAATTCCACATATAATGTATTCTGTATATTAAATATAGGGCTCTGAATTCCACATAGAATGCATTATGTATATTATATATAGGGCTCTGAATTCCACATAGAATGTATTATGTATATTATATATAGGGCTCTGAATTCCACATCTAATGCATTAAGTATATTATATATAGAGCTCTGAATTCCACGTATAATGTATTATGCATATTACATATAGGGCTCTGAATTCCACATATATTGTATTATGTATATTATATATAGGGCTCTGAATTCCACATATAATGTATTATGTATATTATATATAGACCTCTGAGTTCCACTTTTAATGCAATATGTATGTTATATATAGGGCACTGAATTCCACCTATAATGCATTATGTATATTATATATAGGGCTCTGAATTCCACCTATAATGTATTATGTATGTTATATATAGGGCTCTGAATTCCACCTATAATGCATTATGTATATTATATATAGGGCTCTGAATTCCACCTATAATGCATTATGTATATTATATATAGGGCACTGAATTCCACCTATAATGCATTATGTATATTATATATAGGGCTCTGAATTTCACCTATAATGCATTATGTATATTATATATAGAGCACTGAATTCCAACAATAATGCATTATGTATATTATATATAGGGCTCTGAATTCCACCTATAATGTATTATGTATATTATATATAGGACTCTGAATTCCACCTATAATGCATTATGTATATTATATATAGGGCTCTGAATTCCACCTATAATGCATTATGTATATTATATAAAGGGCTCTGAATTCCACCTGTAATGCATTATGTATATTATATATAGGGCTCTGAATTCCACCTATAATGTATTATATACATTATATATAGGGCTCTGAATTCCACCTATAATGCATTATGTATATTATATATAGGGCTCTGAATTCCACCTATAATGTATTATGTATATTATATATAGGGCTCTGAATTCCACATCTAATGCATTATGTATATTATATATAGAGCTCTGAATTCCACGTATAATGTATTATGCATATTACATATAGGGCTCTGAATTCCACATATATTGTATTATGTATATTATATATAGGGCTCTGAATTCCACATATAATGTATTATGTATATTATATATAGGCCTCTGAATTCCACTTTTAATGCAATATGTATGTTATATATAGGGCACTGAATTCCACCTATAATGCATTATGTATATTATATATAGGGCTCTGAATTCCATCTATAATGTATTATGTATGTTATATATAGGGCTCTGAATTCCACCTATAATGCATTATGTATATTATATATAGGGCTCTGAATTCCACCTATAATGCATTATGTATATTATATATAGAGCACTGAATTCACCTATAATGCATTATGTATATTATATATAGGGCTCTGAATTTCACCTATAATGCATTATGTATATTATATATAGAGCACTGAATTCCAACTATAATGCATTATGTATATTATATATAGGGCTCTGATTCCACCTATAATGTATTATGTATATTATATATAGGGCTCTGAATTCCACCTATAATGCATTATGTATATTATATATAGGGCTCTGAATTCCACCTATAATGCATTATGTATATTATATATAGGGCTCTGAATTCCACCTATAATGCATTATGTATATTATATATAGGGCTCTGAATTCCACCTGTAATGCATTATGTAATTATAAAGAGCTCTGAATTCCACCTATAATGTATTATGTACATTATATATAGGGCTCTGAATTCCACGTATAATGCATTATGTATATTATATATAGGGCTCTGAATTCCACATATAATGCATTATGTATATTATATATAGAGCACTGAATTCCACCTGTAATGCATTATGTATATTATATATAGAGCTCTGAATTCCACTATAATGCATTATGTATATTATATATAGAGCACTGAATTCCACGTATATGTATTATGTATATTATATATAGGGCTCTGAATTCCACATATAATGCATTATGTATATTATATATAGAGCTCTGAATTCCACTTATAATGCATTATGTATATTATATATAGGGCTCTGAATTCCACCTATAATGCATTATGTATGTTATATATAGGGCTCTGAATTCCACCTATAATACATTATGTATATTATATATAGGGCTCTGAATTCCACGTATAATGTATTATCTATATTATATATAGGCTCTGATTCCACTTACAATGTATTATGTATATTATATATAGAGCACTGAATTCCACATATAATGCATTATGTATATTATATATAGAGCTCTGAATTCCACTACAATACAATGTATTATGTATATTATATATAGAGCTCTGAATTCCACGTATAATGCATTATGTATATTTTATATAGAGCTCTGAATTTCACGTATAATGTATTATGTATATTATATATAGAGCTCTGAGCCATAATGATTCAACTATAATGCATTATGTATATTATATATAGAGCTCTGAATTCCACTATAATGCATTATGTTATTTTATATAGAGCTCTGAATTTCATATAATGTATTATGTATATTATATATAGAGCTCTGAATTCCACCTATAATGCATTATGTATATTATATAAAAGCACTGAATTCCACTATAATGCGTTATGTATATTATATATAGAGCTCTGAATTCCACATATAATGCATTATGTATATTATATATAGGGCTCTGAATTCACATATATATAGGGCTCTGAATTCTACCTATAATGTATTATGTATATTATATATAGGGCTCTGAATTCCACCTATAATGTATTATGTATATTATATATAGGGCTCTGAATTCCACCTATAATGCATTATGTATATTATATATATTGCTCTGAATTCCACCTATAATGTATTATGTATATTATATACTCAGAATTCCACCTATCTGAATTCCACATATAATGTTATGTATATTATATATAGGGCTCTGAATTCCACCTATAATGCATTATGTATGATTATTATGTATGTTATATATAGGCTCTGAATTCCACTAGAATGCATTATGCATATTTTATATAAGCTCTGAATTTCACTATAATGTATTATGTATATTATATATAGGCTCTGAATTCCACCTATAATGCGTTATGTATATTATATATAGAGCACTGAATTCCATTATGTATATTATATATAATGCGTTATGTATATTATATAGAGAGCTCTGAATTCCACCTATAATGCATTATGTATATTATATATAGGGCTCTGAATTCCAATATAATGCATTATGTATATTATATATAGGGCTCTGAATTCCACCTATAATGCATTATGTATATTATATATAGGGCTCTGAATTCCACCTATAATGCATTATGTATATTATATATAGAGCACTGAATTCCACGTATAATGCACTATGTATATTATATATAGGCTCTGAATTCCACTATAATGCATTATGTATATTATATATACATTATGTATATTATATATAGGGCTCTGAATTCCACGTATAATGTATTATCTATATTATATATAGGGCTCTGAATTCCACTATTATGTATTATGTATATTATATATAGAGCTCTGAATTCCACATATAATGTATTATGTATATTATATATAGGGCTCTGAATTCCACGTATAATGTATTATGTATATTATAATGTATTATGAGCTCTGAATTCCACATATATTGTATTATGTATATTATATATAGGGCTCTGAATTCCACATATAATGTATTCTGTATATTATATATAGGGCTCTGAATTCCACATATAATGCATTATGTATATTATATATAGGGGCTGCATGAATATCCACACTATAATTCTGCCATATATGTATATTATATATAGGGCTCTGAATTCCACATATAATGTATTATGTATATTATATATATAGCTCTGAATTCCACCTATAATGTATTATGTATATTATATATAGGGCTCTGCTTAATGCACATGTATGCTTATATATAGAGACTGAATCATCTAATGCATTATGTATATTATATAGAGAGTGAATTATGTATAATGTGCTATGCATATAATATAGGGCTCTGAATTCCACATATATTGTATTATGTATATTATATATAGGGCTCTGAATTCCACATATGTATATTATATATAATGCATTATGTATATTATATATAGAGCACTGAATTCCATGTATAATGCACTATGTATATTATATATAGGGCTCTGCTATAATACTGAATTCTCTGAATTCCACTATAATGTATTATGTATATTATATATAGGGCTCTGAATTCCACATATAATGTATTATATATATTATATATAGAGCTCTGAATTCCACGTATAATGCGTTATGTATATTATATAGGGCTCTGAATTCCACATATAATGCATTATGTATATTATATATAGGGCTCTGAATTCCACCTATAATGCATTATGTATATTATATATAGGGCTCTGAATTCCACCTATAATGCATTATGTATATTAGATATATGAATTCCACCTATAATGTATTATGTATATTATATATAGGTCTCTGAATTCCACCTATAATGCATATGTATATTATATATAGGGCTCTGAATTCCACATATAATGCATTATGTATATTATATATAGGGCTCTGAATTCCACATATAATGCATTATGTATATTATATATAGAGCACTGAATTCCACGTATAATGCACTATGTATATTATATATAGGGCTCTGAATTCCACCTATAATGCATTATGTATATTATATATAGCGCTCTGAATTCCACCTATAATACATTATGTATATTATATATAGGGCTCTGAATTCCACGTATAATGTATTATCTATATTATATATAGGGCTCTGAATTCCACATATTATGTATTATGTATATTATATATAGAGCTCTGAATTCCACGTATAATGCGTTATGTATATTATATATAGAGCTCTGAATTCCACATATAATGCATTATGTATATTATATATAGGGCTCTGAATTCCACATATAATGTATTATGTATATTATATATAGGGCTCTGAATTCCACACTAATGCATTATGTATATTTTATATAAGCTCTGAATTCCACGTATGTATTATTATATATAGGGCTCTGAATTCCACATATATTGTATTATGTATATTATATATAGGGCTCTGAATTCCACATATAATGTATTCTGTATATTAAATATAGGGCTCTGAATTCCACATAGAAAGCATTATGTATATTATATATAGGGCTCTGAATTCCACATGTAATGTATTATGTATATTATATATAGGGCTCTGAATTCCACATATAATGTATTATGCATGTTATATATCGGGGTTTCAATTCCACCTATAATGTATTATGTATATTATATATAGGCCTCTGAATTCCACTTTTAATGCAATATGTATGTTATATATAGAGCACTGAATTCCACCTATAATGCATTATGTATATTATATATAGGGCTCTAAATTCACCTATAATGTATTATGTATGTTATATATAGGGCTCTGAATTCCACCTATAATGCATTATGTATATTATATATAGGGCTCTGAATTCTACCTATAATGCATTATGTATATAATATATAGGGCTCTGAATTCCACATATAATGCATTATGTATATTATATATAGGGGCTCTGAATTCCACATATAATGTATTATGTATATTATATATAGGGCTCTGAATTCCACATATAATGTATTATGTATATTACATATAGAGCTCTGAATTCCACATATAATGTATTATGTATATTAAATATAGGACTCTGAATTCCACATATAATGCATTATGTATATTATATATAGGGCTCTGAATTCCACCTATAATGTATTATGTATATTATATATAGTGTTATGGATCAAATCAATTGTTTGATTATTTGAATATCTGCTCCTGTTCTGATTGGTTATTTTGTGCGTCAATGCTTCCCAGAGTAATTCACACTGGACACAAGTTTCTGGTCAATGAAAGACTTCAGGAATCCTTTATTCCGAGGGGTAGGAACCCCCTTATAAGACAGAAATATGTCATATGCATAGTCATAGGTAGAAAAGAATATACATTCAACAATTGGTTACAAAGTTAAGGGGTCTTTCTTAGCAGCATCCCACTGGGCGTGGCCCAACATCGTCATATAACATTCCTTTGTATCCCAGCAACATTTTGTTACACGTGGCGGTTTCGCCGACGGAAAGGATAACTTCTAGCGGCCATTTTAGATGACTTCGAACAATACTGATTATTGGCTATACAGACTAAATAGGCATTTTATCAATAAAGATATTTTGTCCATATCAATAGAGTTCTGAATTCCACACGTAATGTATTATGTATATTATATATAGGGCTCTGAATTCCACATATAATGTATTATGCATGTTATATATCGGGGTTTCAATTCCACCTATAATGTATTATGTATATTATATATAGGCATCTGAATTCCACTTTTAATGCAATATGTATGTTATATATAGAGCACTGAATTCCACCTATAATGCATTATGTATATTATATATAGGGCTCTGAATTCCACCTATAATGTATTATGTATGTTATATATAGGGTTCTGAATTCCACCTATAATGCATTATGTATATTATATATAGGGCTCTGAATTCCACCTATAATGCATTATGTATATTATATATAGAGCACTGAATTCCACCTATAATGCATTATGTATATTATATATAGGGCTCTGAATTTCACCTATAATGCATTATGTATATTATATATAGAGCACTGAATTCCAACTATAATGCATTATGTATATTATATATAGGGCTCTGAATTCCACCTATAATGTATTATGTATATTATATATAGGGCTCTGAATTCCACCTATTATGCATTATGTATATTATATATAGGGCTCTGAATTCCACCTATAATGCATTATGTATATTATATATAGGGCTCTGAATTCCACCTATAATGTATTATGTATATTATATATAGAGCTCTGAATTCCACCTATAATGCATTATGTATATTATATATAGGGCTCTGAATTCCACCTATAATGCATTATGTATATTATATATAGGGCTCTGATTTCCACTTACAATGTATTATGTATATTATATATAGAGCTCGGAATTCCACGTATAATGCATTATGTATATTTTATATAGAGCTCTGAATTTCACTTACAATGTATTATGTATATTATATATAGAGCTCGGAATTCCACGTATAATGCATTATGTATATTTTATATAGAGCTCTGAATTTCACGTATAATGCATTATGTATATTATATATAGAGCTCTGAATTCCACCTATAATGCATTATGTATATTATATATAGAGCACTGAATTCCACGTATAATGCCTTATGAATATTATATATAGGGCTCTGAATTCCACGTATAATGCGTTATGTATATTATATATAGAGCTCTGAATTCCACCTATAATGCATTATGTATATTATATATAGAGCTCTGAATTCCACTTACAATGTATTATGTATATTATAGATGGAGCTCTGAATTCCACTTATAATGCATTATGTACATTTTATATAGAGCTCTGAATTTCACGTATAATGTATTATGTATATTATATATAGAGCTCTGAATTCCACATATAATGCATTATGTATATTATATATAGGGCTCTGAATTCCACCTATAATGCTATGTATAGACATATATAAAATGAATTCCACTTATAATGCTGCTATGTATATTATATATAGAGCTCACCCACATATAATGCATTATGTATATTATATATAGGGCTCTGAATTCCACATATAATGCATTATGTATATTATATATAGGGCACTGAATTCCATGTATAATGCACTATGTATATTATATATAGGGCTCTGAATTCCACCTATAATGCATTATGTATATTATATATAGGGCTCTGAATTCCACCTATAATGCATTATGTATATTATATATAGGGCTCTGAATTCCACGTACAATGTATTATCTATATTATATATAGGGCTCTGAATTCCACATGTAATGTATTATGTATATTATATATAGAGCTCTGAATTCCACGTATAATGCGTTATGTATATTATATATAGAGCTCTGAATTCCACATATAATGCATTATGTATATTATATAGGGCTCTGAATTCCACATATAATGCATTATGTATATTATATATAGAGCACTGAATTCCACGTATAATGTATTATGTATATTATATATAGAGCTCTGAATTCCACCTTTAATGCATTATGTATATTATATATAGAGCTCTGAATTCCACATATAATGCATTATGTATATTATATATAGAGCTCTGAATTCCACCTATAATGCATTATGTATATTATATATAGAGCACTGAATTCCACGTATAATGCTTTATGTATATTATATATAGAGCTCTGAATTCCACATACAATGCATTATGTATATTATATATAGGGCTCTGAATTCCACATATAATGCATTATGTATATTATATATAGAGAACTGAATTCCACGTATAATGCACTATGTATATTATATATAGGGCTCTGAATTCCACCTATAATGCATTATGTATATTATATATAGGGCTCTGAATTCCACCTATAATACATTATGTATATTATATATAGGGCTCTGAATTCCACGTACAATGTATTATCTATATTATATATCGGGCTCTGAATTCCACATGTAATGTATTATGTATATTATATATAGAGCTCTGAATTCCACGTATAATGCGTTATGTATATTATATATAGAGCTCTGAATTCCACATATAATGCATTATGTATATTATATATAGAGCACTGAATTCCACGTATAATGCACTATGTATATTATATATAGGGCTCTGAATTCCATCTATAATGCATTATGTATATTATATATAGGGCTCTGAATTCCACCTATAATACATTATGTATATTATATATAGGGTTCTGAAATCCAAGTATAATGTATTATCTATATTATATATAGGGCTCTGAATTCCACATATAATGTATTATGTATATTATATATAGAGCTCTGAATTCCACCTATAATGCATTATGTATATTATATATAGAGCACTGAATTCCACGTATAATGTATTATGTATATTATATATAGAGCTCTGAATTCCACCTATAATGCATTATGTATATTATATATAGAGCTCTGAATTCCACATATAATGCATTATGTATATTATATATAGAGCTCTGAATTCCACATATAATGCATTATGTATATTATATATAGGGCTCTGAATTCCACGTATAATGTATTATCTATATTATATATAGGGCTCTGAATTCCATTTATAATGTATTATGTATATTATATATAGAGCTCTGAATTCCACGTATAATGCATTATGTATATTATATATAGGGCTCTGAATTCCACATATAATGTATTATGTATATTATATATAGAGCTCTGAATTCCACCTATAATGTATTATGTATATTATATATAGGGCTCTGAATTCCACATATAATGTATTATGTATATTATATATAGGGCTCTGAATTCCACATATAATGTATTATGTATATTATATATAGGGCTCTGAATTCCACATATAATGCATTATGTATATTATATATAGGGGCTCTGAATTCCACATATAATGTATTATGTATATTATATATAGAGCTCTGAATTCCACATATAATCTATTATGTATATTATATATAGGGCTCTGAATTCCACATATAATGCATTATGTATATTATATATAGGGCTCTGAATTCCACCTATAATGCATTATGTATATTATATATAGTGTTATGGATCAAATCAATTGTTTGATTATTTGAATATCTGCTCCTGTTCTGATTGGTTATTTTGTGCGTCAATGCTTCCCAGAGTAATTCACACTGGACACAAGTTTCTGGTCAATGAAAGACTTCAGGAATCCTTTATTCCGAGGGGTAGGAACCCCCTTATAAGACAGAAATATGTCAAATGCATAGTCATAGGTACAAAAGAATATACATTCAACAATTGGTTACAAAGTTAAGGGGTCTTTCTTAGCAACATCCCACTGGGCGTGGCCCAACATCGTCATATAACATTCCTTTGTATCCCAGCAACATTTTGTTACACGTGGCGGTTTCGCTGACGGAAAGGATAACTTCTAGGGGCCATTTTAGATGACTTCGAACAATACTGATTATTGGCTATACAGAGTAAATAGGCATTTTATCGATAAAGATATTTTGTCCATATCAATAGAGTTCTGAATTAAACATATAATGCATTATGTATATTATATATAGGGCTCTGAATTCCACATATAATGTATTATGTATATTATATATAGGGCTCTGAATTCCACATCTAATGCATTATGTATATTATATATAGAGCTCTGAATTCCACGTATAATGTATTATGCATATTACATATAGGGCTCTGAATTCCACATATATTGTATTATGTATATTATATATAGGGCTCTGAATTCCACATATAATGTATTCTGTATATTAAATATAGGGCTCTGAATTCCACATAGAAAGCATTATGTATATTATATATAGGGCTCTGAATTCCACATGTAATGTATTATGTATATTATATATAGGGCTCTGAATTCTACATATAATGTATTATGCATGTTATATATCAGGGTTTCAATTCCACCTATAATGTATTATGTATATTATATATAGGCCTCTGAATTCCACTTTTAATGCAATATGTATGTTATATATAGAGCACTGAATTCCACCTATAATGCATTATGTATATTATATATAGGGCTCTAAATTCCACCTATAATGTATTATGTATGTTATATATAGGGCTCTGAATTCCACCTATAATGCATTATGTATATTATATATAGGGCTCTGAATTCTACCTATAATGTATTATGTATATTATATATAGGGCTCTGAATTCCACCTATAATGCATTATGTATATTATATATAGGGCTCTGAATTCCACATATAATGTATTATGTATATTATATATAGGGCTCTGAATTCCACATATAATGTATTATGTATATTATATATAGGGCTCTGAATTCCACCTATAATGTATTATGTATATTATATATAGTGTTATGGATCAAATCAATTGTTTGATTATTTGAATAATTCCACCTATAATGCATTATGTATATTATGTATAGGGCTCTGAATTCCACCTATAATGCATTATGTATTTTATATATAGGGCTCTGAATTCCACCTATAATGCATTATGTATATTATATATAGGGCTCTGAATTCCACCTATAATGCATTATGTATATTATATATAGAGCTCTGAATTCCACATATAATGTATTATGTATATTATATATAGGGCTCTGAATTCCACATATAATGCATTATGTATATAATATATAGGGGCTCTGAATTCCACATATAATGTATTATGTATATATTTATATATAGGGGCTGTGATTCCACATATAATGCATTATGTATATTATATATGGGGCTCTGAATTCCACATATAATCGCGTTATGTATATTATATATGGGGCTCTGAATTCCACCTATAATGCAGTGTAGGCATATTATATATAGGGCTCTGGATTCCACATATAATGTATTATGTGTATGTTATATATAGGTCTCCTGAATTCCACCTGTAATGCATTATGTATATTATATATGGGTCTCTGAATTCCACCTATAATGCATTGGGTATATTATATATAGGCACTGAATTCCGCATTATAATGCCTTATGTATATTATATATAGAGCACTGAATTCCACGTATAATGCGTTATGTATATTATATATAGAGCTCTGAATTCCACCTATAATGCAGTATGTATATTATATATAGGGCTCTGAATTCCACCTATAATGCAGTATGTATATTAAATATAGGGCTCTGAATTCCACATATAATGTATTCTGTATATTATATATAGGGCTCTGAATTCCACATATAATGCATTATGTATATTATATATAGGGCACTGAATTCCACCTATAATGCATTATGTATATTATATATAGAGCTCTGAATTCCACCTATAATGTATTATGTATATTATATATAGGGCTCTGAATTCCACATATAATGCATTATGTATATTATATATAGGGCTCTGAATTTCACCTATAATGCATTATGTATATTATATCTAGAGCACTGAATTTCACCTATAATGTATTATGTATATGATATATAGAGCACTGAATTCCACGTATAGTGTATTATGTATATTATATATAGGGCTCTGAATTCCACATATAATGCATTATGTATATTATATATAGAGCTCTGAATTCCACTTACAATGTATTATGTATGTTATATATAGGGCTCTGAATTCCACATATAATGCATTATGTATATTATATATAGAGCTCTGAATTCCACATATAATGTATTATGTATATTATATATAGGGCTCTGAATTCCACCTATAATGCATTATGTATATTTTCTATAGAGCTCTGAATTCCACCTATAATGCCTTATGTATATTTTCTATAGAGCTCTGAATTCCACATATAATGCCTTATGTATATTATATATAGGGCTCTGAATTCCACCTATAATGCCTTATGTATATTATATATAGGGCTCTGAATTCCACCTATAATGCATTATGTATATTATATATAGGGCTCTGAATTTCACCTATAATGCATTATGTATATTATATATAGAGCACTGAATTTCACCTATAATGTATCATGTATATGATATATAGAGCACTGAATTCCACGTATAGTGTATTATGTATATGATATATAGGGCTCTGAATTCCACATATAATGCATTATGTATATTATATATAGAGCTCTGAATTCCACTTACAATGTATTATGTATATTATATATGGAGCTCTGAATTCCACTTATATTGCATTATGTATATTTTATATAGAGCTCTGAATTTCACGTATAATGTATTATGTATATTATATATAGAGCTCTGAATTCCACCTATAATGCATTATGTATATTATATATAGAGCACTGAATTCCACGTATAATGCCTTATGAATATTATATATAGGGCTCTGAATTCCACGTATAATGCCTTATGAATATTATATATAGGGCTCTGAATTCCACGTATAATGCGTTATGTATATTATATATAGAGCTCTGAATTCCACCTATAATACATTATGTATATTATATATAGAGCACTGAATTCCACCTATAATGCATTATGTATATTATGTATAGGGCTCTGAATTCCACCTATAATGCATTATGTATATTATGTATAGGGCTCTGAATTCCACCTATAATGCATTATGTATATTATGTATAGGGCTCTGAATTCCACCTATAATGTAGTATGTATATTATGTATAGAGCACTGAATTCCACATATAATGCATTATGTATATTACATATAGGGCTCTGAATTCCACATATAATGCATTATGTATATTATATATAGGGCTCTGAATTCCACATATAATGCATTATGTATATTATATATGGGCTCTGAATTCCACCTATAATGCATTATGTATATTATATATAGGGCTCTGAATTCCACATATAATGTATTATGTATATTTTATATAGAGCTCTGAATTTCACGTATAATGCATTATGTATATTATATATAGAGCTCTGAATTCCACTTACAATGTATTATGTATATTATATATAGGGCTCTGAATTCCACATATAATGCATTATGTATATTATATATAGAGCTCTGAATTCCACATATAATGTATTATGTATATTATATATAGGGCTCTGAATTCCACCTATAATGCATTATGTATATTTTCTATAGAGCTCTGAATTCCACCTATAATGCCTTATGTATATTTTCTATAGAGCTCTGAATTCCACATATAATGCCTTATGTATATTATATATAGGGCTCTGAATTCCACCTATAATGCCTTATGTATATTATATATAGGGCTCTGAATTCCACCTATAATGCATTATGTATATTATATATAGGGCTCTGAATTTCACCTATAATGCATTATGTATATTATATATAGAGCACTGAATTTCACCTATAATGTATCATGTATATGATATATAGAGCACTGAATTCCACGTATAGTGTATTATGTATATGATATATAGGGCTCTGAATTCCACGTATAGTGTATTATGTATATTATATATAGAGCTCTGAATTCCACTTACAATGTATTATGTATATTATATATAGGGCTCTGAATTCCACATATAATGCATTATGTATATTTTATATAGAGCTCTGAATTTCACGTATAATGCATTATGTATATTATATATAGAGCTCTGAATTCCACCTATAATGCATTATGTATATTATATATAGAGCACTGAATTCCACGTATAATGCCTTATGAATATTATATATAGGGCTCTGAATTCCACGTATAATGCCTTATGAATATTATATATAGGGCTCTGAATTCCACGTATAATGCGTTATGTATATTATATATAGAGCTCTGAATTCCACCTATAATACATTATGTATATTATATATAGAGCACTGAATTCCACCTATAATGCATTATGTATATTATGTATAGGGCTCTGAATTCCACCTATAATGCATTATGTATATTATGTATAGGGCTCTGAATTCCACCTATAATGCATTATGTATATTATGTATAGGGCTCTGAATTCCACCTATAATGTAGTATGTATATTATGTATAGAGCACTGAATTCCACATATAATGCATTATGAATATTACATATAGGGCTCTGAATTCCACATATAATGCATTATGTATATTATATATAGAGCACTGAATTCCACGTATAGTGTATTATGTATATGATATATAGGGCTCTGAATTCCACATATAATGCATTATGTATATTATATATAGAGCTCTGAATTCCACTTACAATGTATTATGTATATTATATATAGGGCTCTGAATTCCACATATAATGCATTATGTATATTATATATAGATCACTGAATTCCATGTATAATGCACTATGTATATTATATATAGGGCTCTGAATTCCACATATAATGCATTATGTATATTATATATAGATCACTGAATTCCATGTATAATGCACTATGTATATTATATATAGGGCTCTGAATTCCACCTATAATGCATTATGTATGTTATATATAGGGCTCTGAATTCCACCTATAATACATTATGTATATTATATATAGGGCTCTGAATTCCACATATAATGCATTATGTATATTATATATAGGGCTCTGAATTCCACGTATAATGCATTATGTATATTATATATAGGACTCTGAATTCCACCTATAATGCATTATGTATATTATATATAGGGCTCTGAATTCCACCTATAATGTATTATGTATATTATATATAGTGCTCTGAATTCCACCTATAATGCATTATGTATATTATATATAGGGCTCTGAATTCCACCTATAATGTTGATGTAGAATTATTAAAATCTTTATTAGAACCTGTATTGAATTATTGTACTAACTCCATTTTGTTCACCTTACATGACAGAATTTCCTGACAGTATTCAGTATAATGAATAAGAGATTGTATTCTCTCTCTCTAAGGACATAACTAGCCCCGGGGTTAGCGGATCTCCGTTGACTTGCAACATAGTATAATCCAAGGCCAGGAGAACAGTGACAAAATGAAATGTTCTATTCATAAAAGAACCTTGGAACAGACCACGAGACTGACATCACTAACCACGTAAAATGACGCCCAAGCCCCCCTTTCCACCGAGTAAGCCTCGTGCTAAAGAGCAATGGCGACGACATCCCATGATGGGAGGGTGCCTCACTAGTCACTCAAATCTCTGAACCAATTAATAATATTAATGGGTGGACACTGACATAGCCACTTAACATTTAACCCAATTAATGATGTTTATTTGTTATTATCTGATATTCAATGATGATGTCATTTTGCATATAAAAAGGCCTGCGTGCCCACTTTTTAACTAGATGCTAATAAATTTCCTGAAGTGTTTTTAACCTGAACTGCATGTGTCAGTGTGAACTTACTTCTGCGTATACGCAATTTATTCATCTCAGATTTGGACAGGAACAGATAGACTTTTAAACATTTTTGTTTATTTCTAAATGAATCTACATCAACACCACACAAAAACAAAAGTTTTAGACTTTAGAAAAACAGACTTTTCTAAAATTAGAATATGGGTAGAGGAGTCATTATCAGACTGGAGCAATTTAAATATAGGTCCAAGAGAAATGGGATTATTTAAAAGTTGCACTATTGGAAGGCGAAAAGAAAATTGCATTAGGCTTGTCAGTAAAAACAAAAAGAATTCAAAAGAAACCACTGTGGTACTCTCATAGATGTGGCCAAAATAGTTAAAAACAAAAAGTTAGCATTTAGAATTATAAAAAAACAGAGTGAGGAAGACAAAATGATCTATAAGATTAGGCAGAAAGAGGCTAAGCAAGTTATAAGAGCTTCCAAATCACACACAGAAGAGAAAATAGCACAGTCAGTAAAAAAGGGGGATAAAACATTTTTTAGATACATAAATGAGAAAAGAAAAGTAAAACAAAGGATTAGTTAGATTAAAAACAAAAGAAGGAAGGTATGTAGAAGAGGATAAAGGTCTAGCTGACTGCCTCAATGAATATTTTTGTTCTGTATTTACAGAAGAAAATGAAGGAAAGGGACCTCAGTTGAGAAAAAGGATAAATGAGTCATTTATTACACGTGAGTTTACAGAGGAAGAGGTTCTATTTCAACTGTCAAAAGTAAAGACAAATAAGTCAATGGGACCTGATGGAATACACCCAAAGCTATTAAAAGAGCTTAGTGGTGTACTAGCAAAACCATTAACAGATTTATTTAACCAATCATTGTTAACAGGAGTAGTCCCAGAAGATTGGAAGTTAGCGAATGTTGTGCCCATTTACAAGAAAGGTAATAGGGAGGAGTCGGGCAACTATAGGCCAGTAAGCCTTACTTCAGTAGTGGGGAAAGTGATGGAAACCATGTTAAAGGATAGGATTGATGAACATCTAAAAACACATGGATTTCAAGATCAGAGACAACATGGGTTTACTTCAGGGAGATCATGCCAAACTAATCTTATTGATTTTTTTGATTGGGTAACTAAAATTATAGATCAGGGTGGTGCAGTAGACATTGCTTACCTAGATTTCAGTAAGGCTTTTGACACTGTTGCACATAGAAGGCTTATCAATACCTTAGAGAGGGTTCAGAGAAGGGCTACTAAACTGGTTCATGGATTGCGGGATAAAACTTACCAGGAAAGGTTAAAGGATCTTAACATGTATAGCTTGGAGGAAAGACGAGACAGGGGGGATATGATAGAAACATTTAAATATATAAAGGAATCAACACAGTAAAGGAGGAGACTATATTTAAAAGAAGAAAAACTACCACAACAAGAGGACATAGTCTTAAATTAGAGGGACAAAGGTTTAAAAATAATATCAGGAAGTATTCCTTTACTGAGAGGGTAGTGGATGCATGGAATAGCCTTCCAGCTAAAGTGGTAGAGGTTAACACAGTAAAGGAGTTTAAGCATGCGTGGGATAGGCATAAGGCTATCCTAACTATAAGATAAGACTAGGGACTAATGAAAGTATTTAGAAAATTGGGCAGACTAGATGGGCCGAATGGTTCTTATCTGCCGTCACATTCTAGGTTTCTATGTTTCTGCTGGGGATCTGGGCAGGCTGTCCCGCACCCCTGTAGACCGCGTGCAGAGACCACGGTCCCATCTGCCCCATCTGGGAGAATAAGGTCTCCCCTTTGGGGAATAAGCTGCCGCTGGGGAGAGGTGGTAACCGGCTCCTCTCCCTGACACTCTCTCCGATGCTGGAGAGGGGGACCGACTGTCTCCCCTTCCTGTAATACGCTCTGCCACTGAGGAGAGAGACCAACTGTCTATAACTCGTGCTGCTGTTGGGAAGTGAGACCGACCGTCTCCCCTTCCAATAACATACTCAGCCGCTGGGGAGGAAGGACGGCACCCTTGGCTCCCTGGAACTCACACTGTTGCTGGGAAGTGAGACGACCGTCTCCTCTTCCAATAACATACTCAGCCGCTGGGAGGGAGATCGACTGTCTCTTCTCCCAGTAACCCATACTGCTGCTGGGAAGTGAGACCGACTGTCTCCCCTTCCAATAATGCGCTCTGCTGCTGGGGAGTGAAACCGGTGGTCTCTCCTCCCTGTAATGTACTCTGCCGCTATGGATCTGGGCCGACTGCCCAGCATCCCTGTAGAGCCGGTAGAGAGATCTCGGTCCCATCTCCACCTGGCATCTGTGGGTCTCTCCAGGACCAGTCTATGAGGTCTCCTACTTCTGCAGCTGGTAGTGAAGCAGGGGGTACCTCGTCCGCGTTTTCCCAACTGTAGGCTGGCAGGTCTGGGTCCGCCACCCAGTTTTCCCGTTCTGCATCCATGCTCTGCGGCTGACACGAGTTTAGTAGTTCCACATAGTCCATCTCCAGCTCTCATTCCATGGCAGCGAAACGGCGGAGGTCTTCTCCCAGTCCAATAGATCTCGGGCCCTGTAACATCCCCGGTAATGCAAGATAGCCCAGTACCGTGACTCTGCTGGACTGCCGAAGTTGACGTCTTCCGCTAATGTCTTCCACAACAGGCCAGGGCTAGTGTAGTTCTCCCCCTCTGGCTGGATGCCCTCTGCCCTCCACGTCTCTGGCTGGACGGTGCACCACCACAGTGCCTGGTATGAGGCGTCCAGGCTCAGTTCCCTTTCTACGAGGTACTCAACTTGTCTTACCCGCTCCCCTACGAGTTGGTCTCCCAGAAGCGGCATCCGGTGTCTGATTACAACAATCCCTTATTATTAACTAGCCGTTTAAGTATAAAACCTTTACAGGTCATTATAATGTGAAGTGGATTACGTAATATTGTATTATGTCTAGTCACTGTCATATTTCTGAATTTATACATACTCAATATTACTAACATATTATGGGCATTTTACATCTGTATATTAAAAAATTCTGATAAAAACATAATATAGGAGGCCAGCAATCATTGTAACTTTCAAATAAACAGATAATATGATATCATCTCGTTTAAACCACTGGGTGCTACCGTGTTCAACTCTTGTATCCAAAAAGTCTCTCTCCTTAACAACAGGTTATTGGAAGGGGAGACAGTCAACTGTGGTATGTGATCTATTGCCACAAATTTCAACGTAGCAAGAGGGTGTTTGTTTTCCAAAAAATGCTTTGCCACCGGTTTATCGGTGCCTCCATCCCTGTAGGCTGTCCTTATATTCGATCGGGGTCCCCTAAGTCGGTCACATAATTGTGTTTCAGTCTTTCCAGTATATAATAAACCACAGGGACGCGATATTTTATAAATTACGTGGGACGTTTTACAGGTGATGGTATGCTTAATGCTGTAGACCTTATTTGTATGTGGGTGATTGAATTTCCTCGAGGGCACCATATGTCCACAGGTTACGCATCCCAAACAGCGGATACATCCTCTTGCTTGTGGCTTCTGTTGTTGTAAATAGCTATCCTCCTGGTTGGTCTTCACCAGTATATCTTTAAGATTTCTATTTCTACGATAACATATCCTAGGGGGTTCCTTAAATACTTTTGGCAGTGTGTCGTCACATGCCAGCATGTTCCAGTTCTTTGTCACTATCTTGGACACTTTAGTTGCTTGGTTGTGGAATGTCATAGGGAAAGTTATCCTAGTTGGAGCAGTGGAGTCCTTTGGCATGGGCGCACTCTGTGCTTCTTCCAACGCTTTTTCCAGGACTCTATCATTGTATCCACATGCTAGGAACTTTTGCCTCCTATGTATCAATTGCTGTTGTTTCTTTGTTTTGCTAGAGTTGCTAGAGGCAGATTCAGCCGAGGTCATGTCAATAGTATATGCCTTTGGGAGCACTATTTTCTTACGTGGCCTTCTGGGTCTCCGATGTTGTTCTCTGCTTAGCCATTTATAAACCCTATGCTCTAAATAATCCTGTTGTACGTACTCAAACTTCTGTTTCTTAAATTTAATGAGGTCGTTTTTATACTTCAACAACTCTTCTTTTAATTTGTCCTGTAGTTTCACACTGTCTGGGGTGGATAATAAGATAGCATGTTCCATTTCCACATCTGTTATTTTGCATGTGATAATCTCCAGATCATTTTTTACATCTTGTATTATGATTATCATGAGATCCAATGATGCCTTGTTAAGGACCGCTATCCAGTCCCTGCACACCTTCGCTTTTGTTCTCCCAATTGTTGGTATATTCATTATTCGAAAACCTCGTGGAATTCTTCTGGCTTTGTAGTAATTTGATAAAAACAGTCCATGCAGATCAAGATCTATCCGTTTCCTGTGTAATTTTAAAAGATGAAAATATACATCTTTACATGTGACACTATGTGGTAAATCTTTGCTGGATTGCACCCAAATAACTGCTTGAGCCTCCTCCTGAGTAAAATGGATATCTATATATACACACACAAACACATGTATTATATATATAATACAGTACAAATTTTTCTAAAAAATTGTATATATACACCCACACACATTCTACATATATATTTAACTATTAACTACATAATTATTTGATTTTATTAATTATAATTTGAGGGACTTTTTTTTTCAAAATTAACGCAAGTTACATTGTATATGTAAGGTATATAATATTTTCTTAATTTTGTCCTGAGTTTAGAAATACCCAATGTTAACATTGTTATGGGCAAATGCAAAAATTGTATTCCTCAAACTGTGTCCTCAAACTCTCTTTAAGAGATATTGCAAACTGACAAGGTGTTGGAAATGGAACATATTGTTTTTCATACATGTTTCTTTAAGTAATAACTTCTTACTTACCTTCAGTGCATATTATGTTTACGCCATTTTGTCCCAGACAAATTACAATAACAATAATGCATAAACATAAACCGTTTGTGTGTATTGCCCCATTTTTTATAAAAAGGTGTAGATTAAAAAAATTAATGGACTCATTGCTATGTTCACAGGAAAATTTAATACCTCTGTTGTTAGTGTTGTGATGTGTGATAAAAGAATTGAGGGAATCCAAAAAATAAATCATCAATGTATCTAAAATAGGAGACCAGGTTTGACTTCCATGCATGCCCACCCCAAATGGCGCTGGATTCCAAGTCTGCAATAAAGAGGTTGGCATAACTGGGGGCAAACCTCGTCCCCATAGCATTACCTCTCTTTTCTAGATAAAATGAGTCAGAAAACAAAAATAGTTTTTTTTTTTTTTAAATAATATCAATAGCTTCTAAGATAAAATCGATTTGGGCATTTGAAATTTTTTTCTCATTAGATAACATAGTTTTGGTAGCTTGACATCCTATATTGTGGGGAATTACTGTATATAGGGAAGTGACATCACATGCAAATGAGGCAATGTTTCTACTAAGTCCCGCCCTCTTTGTATTATGCACACTAACTTGTGTTCCCATGGGTTTCCCCTTCGTTTTGTGTATCTCTAATACTACAACTCCCAAGATCCTATGCGGCTATCGTGACGCTGCCTGCCACCAGTCACGTAACCCACTTTTGTCACATAGTTCTAGGCGGCCAACCCTCTTTTTCACATCAAATTATATACAATAAAGTTAGTTACATGTATAAATTACATAGAAAGTCGTTTTATACAAACCCGTAAATATGAAAAAAATGTTCTCACCCGATTGGCTACAGACCGGTGATGTCATTCTGGCACCAATTTTAAGTGTCCATACACCTATATAAACCCCCACCAGCCAGGTTCTAATTCCTACCCCATTTGAAAAAGCCCTAGTGGCAAAATGCGTTATGGTTAAGATTTTTTGGTTATCACTTTATGCCAATTATCTTTTTTTATATCTTCATTGGATTTTTTACCTGGCTTCCTGTTATCATCGCATGACTCCTAATATATCGTAGGTGGGGATCACATCACCAACGCTTATATCATAGTGCTGTAGTTTGCACTAGACTTGTGAGTACATTTTTATTTATATCCATTTGAACTATTTTATATTACTGAAAGCATTATCAGTTGTGTTTTTCTTTTATATTTTTCTCCTGAGTGGAGGACACCTTCATCCCTTTGGAGAACACTGACTACATATGCTTTAAAGCAGGGATTATACCGCTGTATGCCCTTCACACCCTGAGCTGGCTATAGCTCTTTTAAATGTGAGTTGATTATATATATATTTTCTCATTTTATCCTATTAGTTTGTACATACTGTATCATTAGCTTCCCTCACTTTTGTCTTTTATATTAGTGCTCGGAATTTAATACGTAATGGATAGTATCCGTAAGGACAAAGTTGGTTGTGGTGTGCCGAAACCAATGTACGAGTGGGCCTGTAAATAAAAGAGGGCCCACCAGGGAGAATGTAATGATAACAGGGTGTAGGTGAGTGGCGACAATCAACTGAACTGGCAGAGGTGAGTAGGGGCTGGGAGTTTAAGTAGAGGACTTACTCCTCCCACAAATTCAGGCCTAATGGCCTTTCTACTTGTGCTTGGAATTTAATACGTAATGGATAGTATTTGAAAGGGCAAAGTTGGTTGGGGTGTGCCGAAACCAACGTACGAGTGGGCCTGTAAATAAAAGAGGGCAAAAGAGAAGTTCGAGAAAATACACACTTTATTGCCTTTTTTACATAACCAAGTTCCTGAAAGCTTGACGAAGTTCTTTTTCTGGTCGCGGTATATATGTATGATATATGGAGGATTTCCAACGACCCAGTCTCTTGATGATGTGGACCAGGGTGTCTGTGCTAGAGGCTGATGAAGTGGCTCCTATGCGGAATGAGTGCCCGGAAAATGAAGCCGGATTGTAACCCAGTTTGGATAGTAGTGTTCTGACGTGTGTCGTGAATTTAGCCGTGTGGTAAATTATCAAACTCTATAAATTATTATGTACGCATACACATATAAACTCTGGTCCGTCTACTTTAACAAATATTTATTCAGAGACAAAACAACAACAACATACAAATAATGACACACAATCTAACTAACTATACCACCAACAACAGCAACAACAACCTAACTAACAATAACAACTACATCTTATAAAATCCCACTCACAGTTCACCATGATAGAAATTAGGCCATGTCTGCTTAAGGGACTGCTCAGTAGCACAGCCAAGAAGGAACAGGGAGGAATGGAGAAAGGGGGAAGTGGTTACCTCTTTCCTGACTTGTAAAGGTATTGAATTACCCAATTACCATTTCAAAAGGTAAAGCTCACCCCACCCCCAAGAAAGGCATACATGAGCTTGGTCACATGATCCTTGGTCACCATATTAGTTTGATGACAGAATGTCACCACAAGCCGTGGTGAGCAGGTGCCCTTGTAGTAATAAGAGCGGAGAGTCTGGTAAGTGCGCGTGATGGGTTGACCGTAGGTGATCTAGCGCCTTGACCGGACACCAGGCATTATCGGTAGGGAAGAGAGGAATTATGGTGGGGTGTTTTGAGTGGTTAGTTTTAGTTGATGGGATCGTAAGTAGGTAGTGATCCTCCACCTTAATGAGGTGTGATGTTTTTAGGCTGTGCGTGATATCTCCTTGACAAACAACGGTGAACTTTTTGGGTCTGAGAAAACCGTAGAAAGCGAGATAAATAGCGGATTTGACGACCAGGTTTGTGTTGGGATCGAATGGGGATTCGTCAAGGAGATTGCTAAGTGATCTAAAGATAGGTCCATCTATAGGTAGTCTTGTAGTGGTGAGTGGAACCAAAACCTTTAATATACCTTTCAGGACCTTTTTCATGGGATATGATGACAAGAAGGGGATGTTGTTAGGAAAATTGGTGAGGCTGAACCCCGGTGAGGTAAAGTTTAATGGTGTTGTGAGAAAGTTCAAGATGTAAGTGGCAGAAAGAGGCAAAAGCCATTATGGTTTGTGTAGAGAAGTCGCCTTGTAAACCGAATTCTGCAGTGAATTTGTTAAAAATGGTAAGTGCCCTATTGTATGAGATACCTGTGTTGAGTGATAGTGCTTGGTGAGTGAGAGTCCTAGCGTGGTGCATAAGTGTGCTTAATCCAGGATTAGCTTGTGAAATCGTGGTGCCCTGGATGGCTGGTGGTGAGCCATAGGGAGTGCCTGGAAGAATACCTGGAATTGAGAGCGAGAAAGAGCATCAGCGGCCGTGTTGTGGGTGCCCGGGATGTGAAAACAAACTATATGAAACTGGACGGTTGCTGCCAGCCAGGTCAGCTTGCAAATCAGCCGCATGATGGTAAGGGACGATGAGCGCCCCTTGTTAATGATTTCGCAAGCCGCCGAGTTATCTGAATAGCCAGTGACCCCTGAACCAGTGGTTCCCGAAGATGGCTGCGAAACCAGTGTTGGCTGCAGCGTCTGTGTGGATGATGGGTGAACAAGTGGAGAGAGGGGGGATAAACATGGAGATACCGTTCCAATCTGCCAAAAACTCCCCCCACATAGCTAAGTCGGCCTTTGCGTGGGGGTCCAAAGAAACTGGGCAAGAGTCCGGTACCCCGTGGAGCAGGCAAAGAAGCCTGGATATAAAAGACCTTCCTTGCAGGATGATGCGCATGGCAAAGTTAAGGGATCCCAGAAGGGACTGAAGTTCCCTTCTGGTACAAACATCATTCCGCAGAAACATGTCTATCTCCCCTCTCAAGCGGATCAGTTTGTCGTGGAGAGGGCTAGCTCGGAGGGTAACAGAGTCTAGCTCTATCCCCAAAAAGGTTAATTTAGTTGTGGGGCCGATTGTTTTTGATGGAGACAATGGTACACCAAGTGTGGAAAAAAGTGCTGTAGTACTGCTGATAGCGGTGGGTGTTTGTGCCCCTGGCTCTATCAGTAAGAAGTCGTCTAAGTAATGGATAACAGAGTGACACCTCAGGACGTTCAGAAGCAGCCAGCATAGCGTTTCAGCGAAGATATCGAACAGTTTGGGGCTGCTTCTAGAACCGAAAGTGAGTCGAGTGGAGAAGTAGTACTTTTCTCGCCATTTAACACCGTGCAAGTGCCAGAGTGAGGGGTGCATGAGTAGTAATTTGAAAGCGTTTGTGATGTCCGTTTTGCTGAGCCAGGGGCGACTACCAGATGATATGATGGATTGTATGGCATCGTCAATTGTTACATACTGAAGTGAGAATTCGTCTGCGGGTATGAGTGCGTTTATGCTGGGAACAAAAGAGGAATGCGGTGCCGTTAAATCAATAATTAGACGTTTTTTTATTAGAATATTTGTGTACTGCGACACCAATGGGGTTAGTGCGCCAGGAGGAAAACGGTGAGGAGGTGAAGGGGCCGATCATGAAACCGCTGGTAATTTCTGAGGAAAGGAGGGTATCTGTGGAGATTGGATCTTGGCATGCTGACAGTAAATTGGGACATTCCAGTGTGCCCGTGGGGATGGCTACAATACCCGTGAAAAAACCCTGTGTGAATCCAGTGGTCAGATATTCCACCAAATGCCTGCTAGGGTGTGTCCTTAGGTAAAAAAACAGGTCTTGGTATGTGCCCTAAAGCATATAGAACAGATGTGCAACAATCTACAGGTGCTGAAACTGCAGGAGCCTGCATTGAAATTATTGCACACCTGAGCTTTACCTAGGAAGGAGATGGACCTACCCAGCTTATCACGTAGACCGCTCGCTGATTTGTTGTGAGGGGTGAAAGTGGGATTAGGGGTGGGAGTGGAGGTGGTGGGATAGGCTTCTGAAGGACATAAGTCTGCCGTATGAGATGTAGAGTTACATACGGCGCAGGACGGGGGCCTGAGACCAGTGAAGTGGCGACAGAATAGTTCTGTGTTCATCTGACACCAGTCGCTGATACCGACTTGTGATAGTCGTAAAAAGAGGAGCCCCCGTACTTGATGCCTAAATCCACCACCTTGTGGAGGTAGAGGTCTAGCTCTTCTCTTCTGTGGGGATACACCATGCAGATGACATCACGGTATATCCCAAAGGCAATCACGAACTGAGGTATGGTTAGTTTTTTGTTGAGTCTGGGGTCTCTAGTCTTAAGCACCACTGAGATGTCCCCGTAATTGTATGCCCTGTTCTCCAGTATGTCTTGTGATGCTATAAGCAGAGACACCAGACACACGTCCTTCCCATCTAGGATTTATTTCCTGATGGAGTCTGGGACGGAGTGAGCTGGTGACTTGAAAGGAGAAATAGCTGTGGCTGGTGCTGGAGAAGGGAGCATGAGGGGGCATGGTGGTGCATGGTGGTACAGTGGGGACTGCCAGGGTGGCGACTGGGAGGCCCGGGGTATTACCTGGGGAGGCGATGGCGCTCTCCACCTTAGATAGCCTGTTATTTAAAGTTTGTAAGTTGGCCAAGATTGCTGCTAGGGTATCCTGGGTGGCCGTGCTAGCGCTTGGTGGCTGTCCTTGAGAGCTAGTGCCTGGCCTAGGTTCAGGGGCTTGGTAGGTGAGCAGTCTGTAGAGTTCCACCTTTCTAGCCGTAGCTGGAAAGGGGATTCCCCTGAGCCTAAGTTCGGCTGTAATTTTAGGGATAGTCTATGCTCTCAAGGACGTGGGAGTTGAGGGGGTGAGCAATTCGCATGGAGACTCTGGTCTGATGGGCGTAAATGGGATCTCCTCGGGCAACTCTTCGATGAGGGCTGGTTCTTGAGACATTCTAAAAATGATTCAGTGAATGAGATATTAGAAGGTGAGTAGGGGAACCGGGAGGGATATGAGGGGGGTATTTTATGAACTGGACTGTCATGCTAATGCCGAAGCGAAAAACTTAACTGTGAATTTTTGATAGGTGAGGCCCTGCTAGTGCCAAGTGGCGGTGAGAGGCTCTACCTATGATTTGGCTTAGAGAAATCGTGGCCACAGACGTGGTGGCGGGGTGTTGGCCTCTTGGTGACTGTAAAGAGATTCAAAAACGTGTGGCCGTGAGGCCCTGACTACAGCCCTGTAGTAGGGCGGGCGAGGCATATAACTATGATTTGGGCATGGGGCCGTACCTCTGTGTTGAGGTGGGAGATGGCCTCGCTGGACTAGGGTGAGCTAGGGCGGTAACCTAGACCCTGCAAGCCAGTTCACTTGTATACTAAAGGTTGAATGGTAATTCTGGTGTAATGTGTGGATACTAACCTTGAAGGGTTTATAATAGAGAGCTGCAACCTTCGAATGTTATTATGTAGCGAGTCTTGGCTGCTGCTGTACTCGTAGAAGAAGCCTAAGGATTAAGACAGATGTTGATGTATTTATGCGTAAAGTGATGGCGTATGATTTGTGGTAAGGGTTGGCTGTTAGGGGCGCGATGTGAGATCCTGAAGTGAGGGATCTGAATGGTTAGTCTAAGACTGAGGTGAGTTTACGTTATAGAGAGAGGCCTTGGGGTAGTGAATGCCGTAACGAATAAGGACGTAAGTACCTGGTAGTGTGGCTGAGTACCGGGTTAGGTAGGTTGGATAATTTCTGATGGCAGTATGACCGTATTCCTGGGTAAGAAAAAATTTAGAGAATTTAACACACCAAGGACGTAGGATCTTGAGTTAGTCGTAATGAATCAAGACCGCATTAGGTCTTGTATGAAAAAGGTCCTGTAATGAGTAGAGAAATGTACCTTGATTTGTTATATGGTTACTAGGATGAGCATAACTGGTGTTCCTGCGTAGGATCCGGTGGAGGCCTAGAATAATTCTGGAGCTATGGATTAAACCCATAAATATTTGATAATTAGCGAATGCTGTGACAGTATGTTATAAATAACCAATTTTTTCTGTGATAAATTTAGAGTGCATGCAATATTGATGCATGGAAATGGTTGACACCATGGTGAGTAAATACCTTACCTGGGTTTGTAAATACAAGACCTTGAATTTGCTAACTTTAAGCAGAAATAATAGAACCGCGGCAATCTGTGGAGCCAAAGAAATGTGACAGGGGCAGGATTAATGACTGCGTAACTTTAAGGAGAAAATGTAGTAGATTAAAAAATAAAATATTAGGGGTTTTACCAGTATTACCCTAGGAGATCATGTTAATAATAATATGTGTATGTCGTGTTTGAACAGGGTTGTTGTGGAATTTATAGAATTCTGCCCTTTTGTTTGGTGTCAGGAGGAATTTGTTTTCATTGATAAATGAACCTAAAACATGAATTACTAACCACGTGGGTGTAGGAAAAAGAACTGATTACTAAGATACAGTGGCTATGGTTTTTTTATATTTAGACATAGTTAACCGGAAAACACAGTTTAGGTGATAAATGGTTGTAGTTTTTTAAATTTATTTAATAGCTCCTACTGACAGGTAATACAAATAGTTAAATAACCGAACAGACAGTATATGTAATAAAGCGAATTCGTGTGCACGAAATGTTTGTATTATACTGAACGGGGATCGGTAGTTTTAGCCGAACGTGGGACCTGCTTAGGTTAAGTATAATGTGCGTTTGTTTACTCCCGCGCAAATAGCATGAATTAGGTAAGTTAGCGAGGGGTGAACAGGTTTTTACACAATTCGTTTAAAGTGCCCGAACGGGTAAGTAATAAGTACATGGTTCGTGCATATGACCGAACGGTAAAACAGGATTGAAATGATTAGCCTTAGAGTTATGCTCGTACGTAGTTCGGCAGTTAGATCATGCGAAAGCCCCCATGAAACGTAAGTATAGCGAGCGTTCGTCTAGTTTAGTGGTGCGAACGCGGAAATTCACGAATAGGTAAGTATACGTAAATTGGTTATGTGATAGAAAAAGGGAGCCTACCCCTGCCGAACGCTATTTCCCTCACAAGCTTACGTGAGTGTGCCGGTCTCATGACCGGAAGCCAAGTACCGAAGCCGGGAAGAAGGCTGGTGGCAGGGCTGCAGGACGGACGGAGGATTCCACTGGACACCTCTTACTGCAAAAGACTGGAGTCGTTTGGCAGGAAAACTCGGACCGGAAGTGCTGGTTGCTATGGAGATAGACAATCAACTGAACCGGCAGAGGTGAGTAGGGGCTGGGAGTTTAAGTAGGGGACTTACTCCTCCCACAAATTCAGGCCTAATGGCCTTTCTACATATGGCTGAAACACTTAGAACATTGAGGACTCTTCACTTCCAAGTACCAAAATAGACTTTTTATTCATAACAAAGACTCTTCTACTATAACACTGAATTTTTTTAGATTGCTTCTGGTGTTTGTTCATATTGCTATTCTTTTGGTGCAGCCCTTCTTTTGTTTTTTCTGTGTTACACTTTCCTTTTCAGAGGGTTTGAGGGTTACCCTCTTTTGGGCCGCTGCCTTCTATCTCCATTCCATATTAGCGCTGACCCACTTCTTCCTTTTTTTTTCCCCCTTAAATTTAGATAGAGGAACTCTACCAAAAGGAATAAGAAGGTGTCATGAAAGCCAAATACATGTTTTTTTACATAGCTATTTATTTGTATTCATCTCTACATTTCATTTGATGCCTTACCCTGAGTATGATGTGCAACTCACCACCACATACCACTTGTAACTAACTTTAATAGGCATCAGGGGAATTAATGCACGTGATCAGTAGGAACCACATAAAGGTACCATTAAATAAAACAGTAAGAAAGGAAAATACCATCATGTCTTTATTTTATTGCAGCCCCATATGCATGAGTGCAATCAGTCAGCAGATAACCATAGCTCCCCACAGCATTTATGTATCTTTATAGCTTGAAGAAGAGAACTTATGAGTCTCACATAAGGGCTGGGAAAGGCATACGCTGTCAATAACCTTCTGAATTAGAGAACTTGTTCAACAGTGATTAGTAACATGACCCAACCTTACAGATGGCAGATTGTTCTTTATTCTTATTGCTGGTTGTATGTGTTCATTCACATTTGTTGGCTCAAGAGAAGTTGCAATACTATATTATCTGTTTCAACTCTTTTGCATACATTTTTGATTACGCATTTTCATCAACAGAATAGGACCAAAAAGAGCCTATTAATTTGCAAACATTAATACAAACTGTAAATAATTTTATTGGTTTATAAAAGCTGTGAAGAGTTAACACAGTTAGTGCTAAAAGCAAAAACATGTATAGGGACTCACATGACCTTGGGTGAGAAACAACAGCAGCATAAGTATTGACATGCATGTCCAAGTATGGCAAATATTTGTAATAGGCACGCCTCAGATTTCCTCCATCTTGGTATGCCTAATGGGAGGCAGACCAGTTGTCGCCAAATCAATGGGGCTAGCTGTTTTGCTACATTTAAAAACTTAATTGTGAGGGACTTATTATAGCTTGAAGTTGCTGTGGTTGTGTGATGGAGCCACATAGGTGCTAGCTTGAAAGGTGGAGGGGAATCTCAAAACCTTTCAAGCGCCAGGGACATGTGCACCACAAATGGTTGAGAGTGCCCTGTCCTTAAGAGCAATGCCAGCAGGTACCATCATGAGAGGGATCAACTGTTTGCAAAAAACTGAAAGGGGAGGGGGAGGTGCAATACTAAAATCACAATTTGCAAGCCATCTCCTAAATGTTACATGAAATTGTGGTATTGGGTGGTCCACAATATGGGACAATGCCTTGAGGTCAAGGCCAGGATTACAAGTTAGGGATTCTAGTGGATAGGGGAAGGAGAGGGGCTCATGTTTTTGAGTGTTGGAGTGCCACATTTGCAAGGCTTCCAGTGGATTTCACAATAGGGCAGAGATAATATGTTTACCTTTATTATACAACTGTGGTCATGGCCCATTAGTGAATGGGTAATTCTATGGAGGTATTCGGTAAGTCTAAAAGAGATTTCACCTGGCAGATGAAAGCTATAATGAAGACTAAAAAAAAAGAATGCAGAAAGTTAATAAATAGGGGAGAGATGCAACAGTGACACTATCACAAATTGTCACTCTAAATATTATTAATAATATACCAATACATACTACATCTTTAATATCTGTCTTTGTAAAAAACATTTTTGTATGGCTACTACAATTTCTTTATTCCGAAGGCTGTAGATTAACGGATTAAACAATGGGGTAAATACAGTATACAGAAGCGATACAGTCTTATTTATAGAAACAGAATGACCTCTGAAAGGTACCATGTATTTAATTATCAAAGTTCCATAATATGCAGACACAACTGCCAAATGGGAGCTGCACGTGGAGAAGGCCTTCTTTCTTCCTGTAGTAGAAGGGATATTCATGATTGTGAAGAAAATATAAACATACGTTACAACAATAAAAATGAATGGCAAGACTACAGTGGGAATAGAGCTCACAAACACCTCCCTTTCCACCAGAGTGGTGTCTGAACAGGAAAGTTCCATTAGTGGAGCAAAGTCACAGTAGAAGTGATCAATCACATTGTCACCACAAAAATGTAAATGAAACACTGGAATAACTGCCATTAAAGGAAGCATTGTACCGAAAGTCCAAGAGAAAAAAACAAGAATTAGACAAAATGTGTGGCTCATAATGGAGAAATAACGCAGTGGGATGCAAATGGCAAGATATCGATCATAAGACATCACCATGAGAAGGAAACACTCGGCGATAGTTGAGGAACATAATAGGTAAAATTGTGTGAGGCAGCCATTTACGGACATGGTGCTGCCCTCTTCTACTATGACACGTAACATATTTGGGACAGCGTTTGTGGTGAGCAGCACATCGCAAAATGATAAGTGACTGAGAAAAAAATACATTGGGGATTGAACATGATGACTTGTTAATACTAATACAATTATCATTAGGTTTCCTCCTACTGTAAAAATATAAATGATCAGGAATATAAAAAAGAGTAACAGTTTTAAAGTATGAAGGTTTTCAAATCCCAAAATCAGAAATTCCGTAATGGTTGTCAAATTTCTTAGATAGGTATCCTGAGGATAACAAATAGAATTTGCAATTATTACATAACTTGTGTGCATGTGTTGAATACAGTTTTTGAAGCAGCTCTGTCACCACAATATCATTTATTTTATAACGATAAAATCATTATAAAATACTCATATCGACTGCCTTGGAATATCATTGTACATTTAACTTGATTATAAAGTCCCTACTTTGTCCTCTGGTCAAGGCTGAAGTTGACAAAACCTGACAAAAAAAACATAAAGCTTCTGCCCCCCAAGATTTGTCAAAATAGGCATCTTCCTGCGTATTCTCTGCAAAGACCTTCAAATTCTATTCTCAAACAAACTTAACTACATAAGTGACAAAAAGGAAGCACCAGGTGCTAAAGAAAGGAGATGGCATCATCATCAAAGGAGAATTCTGGTAAGTATAACTACTTCATGCTTCTACTCTAGTCCAGCACACTGAAGGGGGATGTCACTTTATGGAGCATTTGCAAAATACGTGTCAGAGGAACAATGGACTCAGAAATAAGATGAAACTAGAAAGCACTCTAAGTCAGTTTTTCCAAATTAATTTTTCCCTTGGAACCCTTTGAGTTAGTGTATCAACATCACCCCCTCAAAGTATTTTTGCACTATACCACAAACCTTTTAATGAGCAAAGTGTCATCTTTTCTATTTTTGGCTCAAGTTTCTTCTATCTGGTTGACAATTGTATTTGCGTGTTTGCATTTAAATCAAGCCAGTTTTGATACTTTGTTTTGGTTGCAGAGTAAAGCAAGAATCCAGTTTCACACAACTACATGCTGGAAAAAGGCATGATTTGATTGCCCGCTGTGGCAACTTAGGGTATTCTTTGAGTAAACCACTGAAAAAAGAGAAACGTCTTTACATTTTTGTCCAAGTTGACCATCAGAAGTAATATTGGTCAGATTTTGAAAAATAGTACAAAGGTAGAAGCAATGCTGTTTTATTTTCAGCACTTTGTAAGTAAAGCACCCCTTGCTTTTTGGGTCAGTATTGGAGCAAAAGGCACTGTTTTATTAACCAGCACAATTTGACCAAAAAATAAAAAAACAAGACTATCCTCAAATGCTACATTGGGTGCTAATCTAAATGACGGCACAATAAAACTAATCATTTACCTCCTATGTGAAGCCAGATTGGGCACATTAGCTACATTCCTACACGTGACTGTCCTGAATCAATGCTCAAAAGCAACTGAGTGAGTCTGAAATGGCCAACGGCAGGTAGAAATAAGATCTCGGTCTCACGATCTCAGGAACAGCTGGTAGCAGTGACGATCTTTGATGTGCCAAAATCTGCATCAGAACCCCAGTTTTGTTCTCGCGGAACCCCACGTTTCTGTGCAACACTATTTGTAAAACCCTGCCCTAACTAGCAAACATTGATTATAACATATTATATGTTAGAAATATGTAATAACTCTCTCACTCTCTCTCTATATATACACATATATAAAATAAATAAAAACAAATTAATAATAAAAAAACAACCTTTTTTCCCCCAAAATATATATATGAGTAATTTTGTTCTAACTGTATTTTGATATTAATTAATATATATATTTTAATATAATATATATGCCTGCATATATATATATATATATATATATATATATATATATATATATATATATATATATATATATATATACAGGCTTATGCAATGTATGATCAATTTACTGTATGATCATATACTGTAACTAAACCCCCATTATTTTTGCCTAGATTAGATGTTCTTAAAAAAACTAATAAAATCTGTAGTTTTGATGTTGCTGTTTAGTGGATGAGTGACTGCGCTGGATCATGTATATTATATACATATCTATAAATATACAAATAAAAAAATAATAAAAAAAAAACAATATATCCAGAGAACTATGTAAATTATTATATAAATATATACATGTAAAATTTAAATAGATATATATGTATATATATATTTGAATTTTACGTGTATATTTATGTAATCTTTTTACATAATTATGTGATTTTTGTCGTTATAACTTAAGGGACCTGTCTAACAACCCAGCTCTATATTTAAACCTGTAACTTTACAATGCACCATAAAACCTGTACGGGGGGAGTGGGGGTACTGTTTTACTCAGGAGACTTCACTGAACAGAAATATGTTTATTTTCCCCTCTGTTTCTTTCCCCCTGAACCTAATACACAGTGTGTAAAAATAAACAAACTTCACAACTAATCAAGGGTCTCTTTATGTCAGATAGAACGATGGATTCCCCATACATTACCACGCAATCAATAAAATATTTGTCGACAAGAATTTAATAACGGAAGAAAAAAATTCTTTGTGACAATGAAAATCCCAGAAAATATTATATAACACATTTATGTACACATCAGCTATACAAATTTTAAGTGCCTTGTATTAAAATTAAAATACAAAAAGTAAAACAACACGATGGATGAAAAGTGGCTTATGAGAGGAATCCCCTTAACCCGTCCCCCACAATTAAATCAAACACACACAAAAAATATATCTATATATAGTTCTAAAATACCTGCATGATAAAGTAGGCAAATAAAGACAGTTCATGGGTAGCAAGTACAAATCTGTAAAGAATACAAAACAGTACAATAGTGCAGATGGTATACACTATAATAAAAAATGTGGGTGAAGATTATTCAACTCACAAGGACAAAGCCAATAGGTCACCTGGATTTAGTGTGTAGCGCTTTTGGATCCTTAAATTGTTACTACCTTGTTTGTCTGCGTTTCACTGTCTGCGTTTCACTGACGTACTTTATAGGCGGAAGTGCCTATCAGGTGATTGAGTTGTATCGATGTTGTGTGTGAAACGCATATGAGTTCCATTGAGAGTTTGTAATGCAGCATTACAAACTCTGCAGCATTACGAAGATAAGAAGCAGATAAACACAATCACTTAAAAGAAAATAAGCTAAGTTATCCATTAATCCAAAACAAGATATCTGTAAAGTACTTTAAATAACACATATGAGTGCTTAATAAAAGATTAGAAAGTCCTAGGACTTTATTAAGATAAGATGTTGCACATATAATGAGGGAAACTATCAGAACACAAAATTGAATTTTTGTTGAAATACTGCACACAATATAAATCATTTCTCATATAAAATAAGGTATCAATGAAATAGTTAAAGCGACAATTGGAATATCGTCCATCTCAAATTAATCCAGAAGAAAGAATGAGAAGCAAACCTGAACAAAGGCTATACAAACAGAGGAACACCACAAGACAACATGAAAATACCAGAATTTATAGTGACGCAGCCACCAACCCCTCAAGAAATTATAGAAATCAAGAGAGAACACATGCATCACAGGTACCCATGACTAATAAATATGAGATCCAAGAGAGTAGGAATCATAATATTTCCATCAGAAATTGCTTCCAAATATTAGAAAACCAAGATCCCTCCCCCTCATCTTCTTTTTTTTTTTTTTGCAAAAGCCCAACCCAATCCAGATTCAAAGAACTTCAAAAACCACAAACATAGGACTCTTTTTAATCTCTCCGACCAAATATTAGAAAGATGAGCTTGAGATACTCAAAGGCTTTAAATTCGACCCAACTTCTGATTTTAACACTTTCGATTTTTTTTATAGATCTTAATCATTTTATCAGACAAATTTGCTTAAAACATTTTTCACAACAAAAACGAAATACCACATCCACATGCGCACATGGTAACCTTAAAGAAAAATCTAAATTTTTCCCTAAAAATAGGATCTCCCAGGAAATTAAGACAATAGAGACAATGATAATGAAGGAAGTTAACAAAATTAAAAAAACTAATAAATGTAAAAAAAAATTCTCCCAAACAGAAACAAACGCTCTGAGGAACCTGCAAAAAAAATTAATGACTACATTGTACTTAAACTGGCCGACAAAGGGGGAGGAGTCGTAGTTTTATCAAGGGACAATTATGTAAAAGAAGCTTAAAAAAACCTGAAATAGTTACATAGTTACAAAGTTACATAGTTACATAGCTGAAAAGAGACTTGCGTCCATTACATTCAGCCTTCCTCACATTTGTTTTTTCGCTGTTGATCCAAAAGAAGGAGAAAAAAAAACAGTTTGAAGCACTTCCAATTTTGCAACAAACTAGGAAAAAAAATTACTTCTTGACCCTAGAATGGCAGTCAGTTTTATCCTTGGATCAAGAAGCTATTGCCCTACATAAAAAATGATATCCTTGAATATTCTGTTTTTGCAAGTATGCATCTAGTTGCTCTTTGAACATCTCTATGGACTGTTATAAAACCACTTCTTCAGGCAGAGAATTCCACATCCTTATTGTTCTTACAGTAAAATAACTTTTTCTTTGCCTTAGACAAAATTTTCTTTCTTCCAGTCTAAATGCATGACCTTGTGTCCTATGTAAAGTCCGGTTTGTGAATAGATTTCCACACAATGGTATGTATTGATCCGAATATATTTGTATAATGTTATCATATCCCCTCTCAGGCGACGTCTTTCTAAACTAATGAGGTCCTTTTATTAATTTTGTAGCCCGCCTCTGCACTTTTCTAGTGCCATAATATCCTTCTTTAGAACAGGTGCCCAAATTTGCACAGCATATTCAATATTCAAATCTGTTAAAAGAAATTGGAGGGGAGGAGATTTCAACAAAAAAATTGGCACTGAAGAAATGAAATTTATTTTTAATTTGAATAAATTAGCACCCCATGGTGTGAACTTGGATTTCGAACTATGCCATTTCTTAACTTGCGTATCCCCTATTATTTATGGATATATATTTCTAGCTATTTTTTTATATATAATTTTCCTACCAGCTTTTACCACACGTAATATATCTATGTCATGCTATAATGTGGTCTAACCTCTACCTCCTATATCTTATACCTCACTTTAAAGGAATTTTTTATACTTACTCATTTTTTCAAGCATTCATGTATGTTTTATATATTCAGTTTTCATGTATTTCATTGATACCTTATTTTATATGAGAAATGGTTTATATTGTGTGCAATATATCAACATGATTTAAAGCCAAATGTTAAGCAAATGGAATGCGAGGAGGATAATGTGGAAGCTTTATGGGTAAATATCTGCTTGGGGGAAAAGAAGGGAAACCAACTATTGGTTGGGATATGTTATAAACCACCTAATGTTAATATTGACGAGGAACAACAGTTGTTGAGCAAATTGAGAAAGCTGCAAATCTGGGTAACACATTAATTATTGGAGATTTTAATTACCCGGATATAAATTGGGACAGAGGGACTAGTACCTCAGCAAAGGGAATTAGGTTTTTAAACTTGTTAAATGACACCTTCATGTCACAACTTGTACAAGCACCAACTAGAATGGACGCTTGTCTGGACCTGGTTTTAACAAACAAAGTTGATCTTTTGACCAACATTCAAGTAGGTGAGCACTTGGGAAATAGTGATCACAATATAGTGTCCTTTGAAATAAACTCAAAAAAACAAAAGCACATGGGGAATACTAAAACATATAATTTTAAAAAGGCCAATTTCAATAAGTTAAGGGAAGCTTTACAATATATTGACTGGCATAAACTCTTTAGTGAAAAGAACACTGAGGATAAATGGATCATCTTCCAACAAATATTAAAAAGGTACATTTCTCAGTATGTACCGTTGGGAAATAAATATAAAAGAAAGAAATTAAAACCAATGTGGCTTAGTAGAGAAGTAAAACAAGAGATTAAAACTAAGAAAAGGGCATTTAAAGCATTTAAATCGGACAAATCAGATGCATCTTATAAAATATATAAGGATGCAAATAATGCGTGCAAAAAGGCAATTAGACTTGCTAAACTTCAAAATGAAATAATGATAGCTGAAGAGAGCAAAACCAACCCCAAAGCATTTTTTAAGTACATAAATTCTAAAAAACAAACAAAATGAAAGTGTGGGTACACTAAAAACTGAAATGGGGGTGTTAGTTAATGAAGACCAGGAAAAGGCAGGAATTTTAAATAACTATTTCTCCTCCGTATATATTAAGGAAGAACCCATGGCAATAGATGTGCAAATGATTGCTACTAAAAACTTGCAGAATAATTGTAATTGGTTAACTCAAGACAAGGTGCTGCAGCCACTAAAGAAAGTTAATATAAACAAAGCTCCAGGGCCTGACGGTATCCATCCACGTGTACTTAAGGAACTAAGTGCACAAATAAGTGAACCTCTTTCAAGATTTGATCTATTGGATTTTGCCAAGGCATTTGATACAGTTCCACACAATAGATTAGTGTTCAAACTCAAGGAAATCGGTCTAGATGAAAATGCTTGTTCTTGGGTAGAACATTGGCTTAAAAACAAAGTACAAAGAGTTGTCATTAATGGTAAATTTTCAAGCTGGACAGAGGTGGCAAGTGGTGTCCCTCAGGGGTCTGTTCTGGGACCCCTTCTATTTAACATGTTTATAAATGATCTTGAAGACTGCATTGAAAGTCATGTTTCAGTGTTTGCAGATGACACCAAACTTTGTAAAACAATACAATGTGAGCAAGATATTACTTTGCTGCAGAGGGATTTAGATAGACTGGGGGACTGGGCACTCAAATGGCAGATGAAATGTAATGTTGAAAAATGCAAAGTTATGCACTTCGGCGTAAAGAATACACAAGCAACGTATACCCTTAATGGAAGCGAATTAGGGATAACAACACATGAAAAGGACTTGGGAATTGTTATAGACAACAAACTATGCAACAATGTGCAATGTCAATCAGCAGTGGCCAAGGCCAGTAAGGTATTGTCATGCATGAAAAGGGCATTCATTCTCGGGACAAGAATATAATTTTGCCTCTTTATAAATCACTGGTAAGACCCCATATTGAATATGCTGTGCAATTTTGGGCACCTGTTCTAAAGAAGGATATTATGGCACTAGAAAAAGTGCAGAGGCGGGCTACAAAACTAATAAAAGGAATGGAACATATCGGCTATGAAGAAAGGTTAACAAATTTAAACCTATTTAGTTTAGAAAAACGTCGCCTGAGAGGGATATGATAACATTATACAAATATATTCGGGGCCAATACAAACCATTGTGTGGAAATCTATTCACAAACCGGACTTTACATAGGACACGAGGCCATGCGTTTAGACTGGAAGAAAGAAGATTTCGTCTAAGACAAAGGAAAGGTTTTTTTACTGTAAGAACAATCAGGATGTGGAATTCTCTGCCTGAAGAAGTGGTTTTATCAGAGTCCATACAGATGTTCAAATGGCTACTAGATGCATACTTGCAAAAACAGAATATTCAAGGATATAATCTTTCAATGTAGGGTAATAACTGCTTGATCCAAGGATAAATCTGACTGCCATTCTGGGGTCAAGAAGGAATTTTTTTCCTAGCTTGTTGCAAAATTGTGCTTCAAACTGTTTTTTTTTGCCTTCTTTTGGATCAACAGCAAAAAACAAATGTGAGGTAGGCTGAACTTGATGGATGCAAGTCTCTTTTCAGCTATGTAACTATGTAACGAAAATTCAGTTTGTGGTCTTATATTTTCCTTCATTATCTGTGCAACATCTTATCTTAATAAAGTCCTAGGACTTTTTAATTCTTTTTTTAAGCACTCATATGTGCTATTTAAAGTACTTTACAGATATCTTGTATTTGATCGATGGATTCCTTAGCCTATTGTCTTTTAAGTGATTGTGTTTATCTGCTTCTTATCTCTCACATTTTATTTATGAATGCTGCATTACAAACTCTCAATGGAATGCATATGCGTTCCACACACACCATCGATACAACGCAATCACCTGATAGGCACTTCTGCCTATGAAGCACATCAGTGAAACACATACGTGTGTTCCACAAAGAAGGTAGTAACGATTTGAATGGATACACAGAGTACATACCTCCGACCCACGTGACCGGATGTCGGACATAACATGCGTTCCAATAGACGGAATGTGTGTTCCACAGATCACACTTCCGGGAACACAGATGCCGGCGATCTTTCAATCAACAAGTTATTTAACCCCTTAACGCTGTTACAGCGTTCTATGCCGTCCCCATTTAAATGGGCTTTAAAGCCGTTGCGGCGGCATAGAACGCCATAACGGCTTAAGCCCCTAGGAGGTGAGATTTACTTACCTCCGCTGTGATCCTCTTCGGGAGGACTGCCTGACAGCCCAGACAGCCCTCCCCCAGCAAATCAGGCCCCCGGGGGCCATTTGATCGCTCTCAAAGAGAGTACATACCTCCGATTTTTTCTTTGAACGTCAAAGGCTTGAACAGCCCCCACAAACGTAGCTTGGCAATCAGGGACATGCACAAATTCCGGGCGGCAGTGATATGCCTACAAGAAACCCACATTTGCTCCCACAAACCACCTAAAATCCACACCAACCGCTATCCACAAGCCTTCCATGCGTACTCGCCAAACAAAACCAAAGGGGTCTCTATACTGTTCCACGCAGATTGGGTATTCCAACCAAGTATTTGTCACACGGATACAGCAGGGCGCCTCTTAATATTGGTAGGCACACTTAACGGCATCACCATAACATTAGCAACATTGTATGCCCCCAACGACGGCCAGGTAACCTTCCTACGCAGAGCGCTTAAAAAATTAGATACAATGAAACAAGGCCACACCATAATCTGTGGCGACTTCAACTGCGGCCTAGACCCCATGGTAGACATCAAGCGAGACCACGACAAAAACCCGACAACCGCCGCCCGCAATAACTGCAAATCTTTATCAGACCTAACGTTCGAATTAGACTTATACGACACATGGCGCAACACGTACCCAACGGGCAGAGACTATACCTACTTCTCCCCCATACACTCGACATACTCACGTATTGACTTAATATTAGTCGACAAACTGACCCTATCCAACATAGCTGCAGTATATATAGGACTTAGGACGTGGTCAGATCATGCCCCAGTCACCGCCACCTTCACCAGTTTATACCCGGTCCGAGGAAGGGGCAAATGGAGACTAAATGAAGGTCTGCTGGACATTCCCAGTGCCTTGCTAACTATCCACAAGACCGCGACCCTCTACTTTAGGGAAAACACGACCGACGACATTTCCCTACAATCCCTATGGGCAGCTCACAAATCTGTAGTCAGGGGAGCTCTAATACAAATAGGATCACGCAATAAGAGGAAACATAACGAGGAGGTCTCACGGCTAACCCTCGCCCTGTCTGCAGCAGAAAAGGAGAACAAACAAAAACCCTCCGTTAAATTATCCAAAACCATTGCCCGCTTACAAAAGGACCTTAATGCCCTCTCCCTACAAAATATAGAAAGGAGTATGAGAACTCTCAGGTTAATACACTACATACAAGGAAACAAAGCAGGTAAACTCTTGGCCAACAAACTAAAGTCACAACGCCTCCAGACGAAGATTCCTTACATCGAATCACAACAAAATATAAAAATATACAACCCCACAGACATAGTGAACACGTTAGCCACATACTACACCAAATTGTACAACTTAAAAGATGACCCTGCAATGGCCCAACCGACACCCGAATCCATAGATGGGTTCCTTCACAATATTGAGCTCCCATACTTATCGCAATCACAAAAAGATGCTCTAGATAGACCGTTCACAGAAGAGGAGGTCTCAAAAGCAATTGCGTCCCTTCCAAAACACAAAGCCCCTGGACCAGATGGCTTCTCAAACTACTACTACATTAAGCTAGCACAGATCCTGACACCAACCCTCACCTCATTATTCAATGACATTAAAGCAACCGGGGCCATGCCAAAAGAAATGTTAGAAGCACATATTGTCACTCTACCCAAGCCGGGCAAACCGCCCACTAAATGCGAGAATTTGAGGCCTATTTCACTCCTTAACGCAGACGTCAAGCTCTATGCCAAACTCCTCGCATTTCGTGTAAAACCTCTCCTCACAGAACTAGTATCAGCAGAACAAGCGGGGTTCGTTCCCGGTAGACAGGCAGGGGATAACACGAGACATTGCCTGAACCTGATCAGTTGGGCGAGATCCAGCAACCAAAGGGGGGTAGTCTTAGGACTCGACGCCGAAAAGGCGCTCGACCGGTTAAATTGGGCCCACTTAAAAGCAACCCCGCACAAAATGGGCTTCCCACACTCGTTCATGGGGGCCATTATGGCACTATATAGCACTCCATCCGCTAGGGTCTTCAACACGGGGTTTCTATCAGAGCCATTCTCAATAAGTAATGGAACGAGACAGGGGTGCCCACTATCCCCCCTGCTATTCATCCTCTGCTTGGAGCCACTTATCCGCCACATCAAACACCACACTGAGATAAAGGGTCTTACCACCCCGGTGGGTACACAAAAGCTAACCCTATTCGCGGATGACGTCCTGTTGTTCCTCACACACCCTGAAAAATCCATCCCGACACTGCTATCTCTGCTAACACAGTATGGACAGGTTTCCTACTATAAAAACAACTCCAACAAAACCCAGGTGCTACCACTGGGCCTACCGGCCACTCTAATAAGCAAGCTAAAGGCAGCACACCCCTTTGACTGGAGAAACACATCCCTAAAATACCTGGGGATCAACCTGACCGCTTCCCCCACTAAAATCACAAGAGAAAACCACTTACCTTTAATGAACAAACTACAAACACAATTGGATAAATGGCAGACTCTGGAAATCTCCTGGTTGGGCAGAGTACAGACCGTCAAAATGATGGCGTTGCCTCATATACTGTACCTATTCTGCACCCTTCCTATTGCGCTACCTGACACGCTCCTCAAGAAATTCCAATCCATTATTAACTCCCACATCTGGAAGAAAAAACCCCCACGAATGACACGTAGACTTACATGGCTCTCACCAATCAAAGGTGAACTAGGCATCCCTGACGTAAAAGCTTACTATAAAGCATCTGTCCTAGCACAGGGTCTGGAGGCCCTAACCCGCCCCAAGCCACCAGTGTGGCTACCCTTAGAGAATGCAATCCTTTACCCAGACACAATAAATCAAAAACTGTGGGCCGCATCCGGGAGTACGAGCCCTCCCACAACAGGCCTACCCAACACCAAATTCATGCTGGCCAGCTGGGGTAGATGGGCGGTGGGTCTGATAGGTCAAGCTCACCCACTTTTTTTCGCCCCTATGTCCCGATTGCATGACCTGACCAGCGATTTCCCACTGAAAGTTTGGATAGAGAAAGGGATCACATCAATAGGATCCCTAATAACATCACAGGGCATCAAACAATTCCCCGAGCTGCAAACAGAATTCGCCCTACCACCTAGGGAAATATTCACATACTTACGCATCAAACACATTCTAACTGCTGTGAACATACAGCACTGCGAGGTGGTACAATTGACGGCTTTCGTCCGGAGATGTATCTCCATACATCAGACTAATAAACCCCTTTCCCTGTGCTACAATGCACTAAACGATGCGGACAGATGTACAAAACACCGATATATGCTCCAGTGGGAAAGCGACCTGGCAGTCCAGTTCCCTCTCCCTATGTGGCTACAGTTTATCCAAATTACCCGAGCTGCATCCCATAACCTAACCCACTGGGAAGCTTACTGCAAATTACTTATGTAACGGATCACCTGGCACCCCGACTGGGTACCTCTGTTGAAGGATGCTCCTAGCACTTCCTGAGGACTCCAAGCACTGCAGCAGACACCAAAACCACCGAACCGTAGGAGCATATGAATGCTCTCAAGCATATGAATGTTGTATACAGCCGAATAGGAAAAACCATGCAAATAGGTTTACACTCCTAGCAGTCAAACTGGAACAGCATACAATAAATCCTTCCCCAATAATGAGACGACACTTCACTTTGAGGGTTAAGCAGGAACTCTCTGTAATGGCCACACACTGGCTTTTATGCAAGTCCCCATGCAAGGGGACATCCCACAGGGTGGGACACAGTACAACCAATCGTTTACAGGAGAACCATAAAACACACCCACATTTACATCACAATCCCTCCTCTCTGTCAAGATTAAGTAATCCAATTATCTCCCAGGACAGAGGCAAGACTCCATTAACCACATGGCAGTAACAATACAATAAAAGACATAAAATTACATACAGTTACATTTATTCCATAAAACATAGACATTCTACATATCCCCAGATAGCTTAGATCTGAGTGCACATTACTACCGAATGGCGCTCAGATCACATGGATACAGTTCAATCGCCATGGAGCCAAAGTCTTTCATACAGTCTTTCAGTATACGGCTGGGCTCCATGGCATAGCTATCTGGGGTAGCATGGCTTTAACAGTCCGCAGAAAGGCACAAATAAACCTTTCTGCCGGTAAAATAAAATTTTAAAATGCAGTACCATAGTCTAAAGGGAGCAGGTGAGCAACCAGGCTTCTCCAGTGTACAGTGACGAGGTTGGTTTCGCCACACTTCTCCCCTTTACCAATCAGACTAACAGGGTATCTGACCTCATACCGGTCAGTGCCCTTGTTAGTCCAGCAGCCCACCCACAAAACACAATCAGTAATACAGCCCACCCACAAGAACTGGTTACTACACCTGGGTAGAGGAGAACGTTGTCCATGTCCAGGCACCTCACCATGGCTGTGCGGGTGACTGGTAAGCGGACTGGGTGGGTTGCTGAGTGGGCAGAGACCAGCGGTACTCTGTCCTGATGCCAGCACTACCACGGAAGTAGTCTGGTTGGAGCCTGGTTGCTGGAGGGGGAGACCGACTGTCTCCCCTTTGGCTAAACAGCCCTGTCGCTGGGGGCCAGAACCGACCTTCCCTACCCCCTGTGCTGTAAGTGCAGAGACCACGGTCCCATCTGCACGGTTGTGGGGCTTCTCATCTCCCCTTGGTGGACTAGGCCGCCGCTGGGAAGTATTCTCCCCTCCTGGTAGAATACTCTGCCGCTGGGGAGCCGGACCGGCTGTCCGTACTCCCTGTAGCTTGGGCGCAGAGACCACGGTCCCATCTGCGCTGGTGGGGAGCTTAATGTCTCTCCTTGGTGGGCTACGCTGCTACTGTGGAGAGGGGGTAACAAGTTCATCTCCCTTACCCACTTTTTGTCGCTGGGGAGAGGGAATGACAAGCTCCTCTCCCATACATACTTTCAGCCGCTGGGGAGAGGGGGTAACAAGCTCTTCTCCCTGACACTCTCTCTGCTGTTGGAGGGGGAGACCAACTGTCTCCCCTTTTAATATATTGTCCTGCTGCTGGGGCGCGAGACCGACTGTCTCCGCTTCCTGCAGGACACACTGCCGCTGGGGAGGAAGGACGGCACCTTCAGCTCCCTGGGACACACACTGCTGCTGGGGAGGAAGGACAGCACCTTCATCTCCCTGTAACTCACTCTGCTGCTGGGGAGGAAGAATGACACCTTCAGCTCCCTGGGACACACACTGCCACTGGGGAGGAAGGACAACACCTTCAGCTCCCTGGGACACATACTGCCGCTTGGGAGGAAGGACGGCACCTTCATCAGCTCCCTGTGACACACACTGCCGCTGGGGAGGAAGGACGAAATCTTCAGCTCCCTGGGACACACACTGCCGCTGGGGAGGAAGGACAACACCTTCAGCTCCCTGGGACACATACTGCCGCTTGGGAGGAAGGACGGCACCTTCATCAGCTCCCTGTGACACACACTGCCGCTGGGGAGGAAGGACAACACCTTCAGCTCCCTGGGACACACACTGCCGCTGGGGACTCTCCCAACCTGCCAACTTACGTGCCCACCCTGCTCTGACCTGCAGGAACTCTTCTACATGTCTCCTCACAAGCTGCACGCATCTCTCCGGGGGGTTGGGTCCAAAGAAAGCCATCCGCGTGGTAAATTCTCTGTCATACTGCTCCTGAGTGTAGCTGGGTGCCATGCTTGCCCTGCTGCCCTCCATTTGTAAGTCCAGGGGATGGTGTTACCTTGTAGCTGTCCTTCTGGGCTGTGGGAATGATCCCACCGCTGCCACCAATGTAACGGATCACCTGGCACCCCGACTGGGTACCTCCATTGAAGGATGCTCCTAGCGCTTCCTGAGGACTCCAAGCACTGCAGCAGACACCAAAACCACCGAACCGTAGGAGCATATGAATGCTCTCAAGCATGTGAATGTTGTATACAGCCGAATAGGAAAAACCATGCGAATAGGTTTACACTCCAAGCAGTCAAACTGGAACAGCATACAATAAATCCTCCCCCAAAAATTAGACGACACTTCACTTTGAGGGTTAAGCAGGAACTCTCTGTAATGGCCACACACTGGCTTTTATGCAAGTCCCCATGCAAGGGGACATCCCACAGGGTGGGACACAGTACAACCAATCGTTTACAGGAGAACCATAAAACACACCCACATTTACATCACAATCCCTCCTCTCCAATTATCATCCAATTATCTCCCAGGACAGAGGCAAGACTCCATTAACCACATGGCAGTAACAATACAATAAAAGACATACAATTACATACAGTTACATTTATTCCATAAAACATAGACATTCTACATATCCCCAGATAGCTTAGATCTGAGTGCACATTACTACCGAATGGCGCTCAGATCACATACATACAGTTCAATCGCCATGGAGCCAAAGTCTTTCATGCAGTCTTTCAGTATACGGCTGGGCTCCATGGCATAGCTATCTGGGGTAGCATGGCTTTAACAGTCCGCAGAAAGGCACAAATAAACCTTTCTGCTGGTAAAATAAAAGTTTAAAATGCAGGACCATAGTCTAAAGGGAGCAGGCGAGCAACCAGGCTTCTCCAGTGTACAGTGGCGAGGTTGGTTTCGCCACAACTTATGAGATGGTACTTAGTGCCTACACGCCTAGCCCAGATGTACCACTCAACGCCACAGACTTGCTGGAGATGTGGGGACGGAGTAGGCACATTACTACACACGTTCTGGGGCTGCCCCATACTGACACAATTCTGGCAACAAGTCAGGGACCTGATTAAATCCATCACAAAGGTAGACATCCCCGCACGCCCAGAATGCTGCCTCTTACATCTACACACTGGTATGTTGACATCCCCTCACAAAGTGGTCTTGTGCCATGTCCTCCTGGCCGCCAAAACCAGCATAGCAAGCAGATGGAAAAGCTCTGATCCCCCTTCTATTCAGGAGGTACGAAATAGGGTCCACTCGACATACGAATATGAACGCCTAGCATTCAGACTGAAAGGCAGTGAGACCAAACACACACTTCTATGGCAAAGCTGGCACTCGGCACTCACCCCGGATTAAGGAGGGATCTAATTGCCATCTGGGGAGGCCAGTAGGACTGAGTAAAACCCACAGGCCATCCTATATCGCACTCCCTCTCTGCTCCCCTCATCTCTGTATTCATCACACACACTTTATTCATATTTATCCAGCCTTTCTCCACAAACCCCTCCTAAATACCCTAAATACAAGCTCTCATCCTCAACATTTAAATCTTACTCCCACCTTCTCTTCCTTTCCATCCTACTACTCCTAGCAGCAGGTGATGTCTCTCCAAACCCTGGTCCCTCCACTACTCAGCCACCTGGTACAAACACCAGAAACCAACAACCTAATACCCATTCCATGTAATTCTCACTATAATTCCTCTTTTAAAGCTGCCCTCTGGAATGCACGCTCTGTGTGCAGCACCTTTAAATCTACTTCCATCCATGACCTATTTATCTCACACTCCCTAAACCTACTTGCACTAACAGAAACATGGCTCTCTCCCTCTGATGCTGCTACACCTGCCTCACTGTCTTTTGGTGGTCTTCACTTTACCCACAATCCAAGACAAGCAGAGATTAAAGGTGGCGGTGTAGGTTTTCTTCTCTCACGCCACTGCCCCCTTCCCTCTCTTTCCCATCATTTGAAATTCATTCAATTCGCCTTTTCAAACCCTTCTCTGCTAACATTGCCGTAATCTATCGTCCCCCTGGTTCCCCTCTCCTCTTCCTTGACCATTTTGCTGCCTGGCTACCCTACTTCCTCTCTTCCAACATCCCATCCCTAATTCTTGGAGACTTCAATATTCCCGTTAACCCACCTTTAACCCCAGCAGCCTCTAAACTTCTTTCAATCACTTCCTCCCTTGGACTTTTGCAGTGGGCTAATTCTCCCACTCATGTAGCTGGCAATACCCTCGACCTTATTTTCTCTTATTCATGTACAATATCTAATATCTGCAACACTCCATTTCCTCTCTCTAATCACCACCTCTTATCGTTTGCTCTCAATTACCCCCTCACCCAACAATCTCAGCCTAACCCCCTCAGCTCAGGAGGAACCTTAACTCTATTGACCTCCAGCAGCTGTCAGCTGAGATTGATTCACAACTGCTATCCATCCCTTCCCTCTCCTGTCCCTCACTGGCCATCTCCACATACAACACTACCCTCACATCTGCCTTGAACGCTGCAGCCCCTCTCAAAACATGCACCTCGAGGAGGACACGTCCCCAACCTTGGCATAATAAATCGACATGCTATCTGCAGAGTTGCTCCCGTTGTGCTGAACGCTCCTGGAGGAAGTCCCGGACCCAGGCAGACTTTCTCCATTATAGATTCATGTTGTTTTCATACAGCGCAGCCCTCGCCCTCGCCAAACAGTCATACTTTTCCTCTCTCATTAGTTCATGCTCCCGCAATCCCAGACGTCTCTTTGACACCTTTAATTCCCTTCTCCGCCCTGCTGTGGCCACCCCCCAAACTAACCTTACAGCTGATAGCTTTGCATGCTACTTTACCGACAAGATTGAACAGCTAAGGAAAGAATTCTCCCCTCCTTGTCGTTCTCTTTCTCAAACACATGTAAATCTTGCTTTCCCTACCCTCCAGACTTTCTACCCGGCTACTGAACAAGAGGTGGCTGCGCTTCTCCATTACTCTCACCCCACCACTTGCCCGCTCGATCCTGTCCCATCTCACCTCATCAGATCTCTCTCCCCTTGTCTTGTGCCTACCCTAACACACATCTTTAACTGCTCTCTCTCTTCTGGCACTGTTCCTGCTGACCTTAAACATGCCACTGTAATACATATCCTGAAAAAAACATCTCTTGACCCATCCTCCACTTCTAACTATCGTCCCATATCCCTGCTCCCTTTCTCATCAAAGCTTTTGGAAAGACTTGTCTTTACCCGTGTGTCTCGCTTCCTTAATTCCAACACTCTCCTTGACCCTCTTCAGTCTGGCTTCCGCCATCTCCACTCTACTGAGACTGCTCTTATCAAAGTGACTAATGACCTAATCTCTGCTAAATCCAAAGGTCACTACTCCATATTAATTCTCCTTGACCTCTCTGCTGCCTTTGACACCGTTGATCATGCTCTCCTCCTTCAAACTCTTCAATCGCTCGGTCTCTGTGACTCTGTCCTCTCTTGGTTTTCCTCCTATCTCTCCCAACGCTCATTCAGTGTCTCCTTTTCCAAGGATACCTCCTCCCCTCGTCCTGTCTCGGTTGGAGTTCCCCAAGGGTCTGTCCTTGGTCCCCTCCTATTTTCTCTTTATACTGCCTCTCTAGGTAAACTTATTGCCTCTTTTGGATTCCACTACCACCTGTATGCTGATGACACTCAGATATACCTCTCCTCCCCGGACCTCTCCCCTGCCGTCCTGCAACGTGTCACTGCTTGCCTTTCTTCCATCTCTGACTGGATGTCCTCACGCTTTCTGAAACTTAACCTCTCTAAAACTGAACTCCTTGTCTTTCCTCCTCCTAATACTGATCCTCCTCTCTCACTCTCCCTTCAACTCAGTGATATCCACATAAGTCCATCCCTGCAAGCGCGCTGTCTTGGCGTCATACTTGACTCTGGTCTCACCTTTGAGCCTCACATCCAGTTTGTTGCCAAGTCCTGTAGGTTCCAACTCAAAAACATAGCCCGCATTCGCCCCTTTCTTACGCAAGATGCTACCAAGGAGCTTGTCCATGCTCTAGTAATTTCCCGCATGGATTACTGTAACCCTCTCCTGATTGGTCTCCCCAAAAGCCGTATTGCCCCGCTACAGTCTGTCATGAATGCTGCGGCTAGACTGATCTTCCTCTCTAGTCGGTCCTCTCACACCTCACCCCTCTGCCAGTCCTTACATTGGCTCCCTGTATGCTATAGGAGTCAATTCAAAGTGCTAACCCACACATTTAAAGCACTGAACAATTCTAGCCCCACTTATATCTCTTCACTAATCCATAGATATGCCCCTCCTCGTACCCTCCGCTCTGCCCGTGACCACCTCCTGACCGCTGCTCGCACCCGTACGGCCAACTCGCGCTTGCAGGACCTCTCGCGGGTGGCTCCTCTCCTATGGAATAGCTTGCCTACTGCCATCAGACTCTCCCCTAGTCTTCAATCATTTAAGAAGGGCCTTAAAACCCATCTCTTCAAGAAAGCTTATGGCCTCTCAGAGTAATCTCTACCTTACATACCTGTCTCCTGCGCTCTCCTATGGGACAGTGCTTTGCTCTCTCCTCCAGCTCTGCTTCACTCCTACTTGATATTTCTTGTCCTAATGTTTCTAATACCCCACCTCCTATAGTCTGTAAGCTCGTTTGAGCAGGGTCCTCTTCAACCTATTGTTCCTGTAAGTTTTCTTGTAATTGTCCTATTTATTGTTACGTCCCCCTCTCAAAATATTGTAAAGCGCTACGGAATCTGTTGGCGCTATATAAATTATAATAATAATAATAATAATAACCACTATCTCATGTAAAATATTTATAGGTTCAAGTTGGTAAACCTCCCACATAGCCAGTGCCCAGTCGGGTCTCGAAGAGGCTGCACAATTCTCTTACTCTCCCCAAGCAAGATACCTTATTAGTAATACCAAACAAGATCTCATACGACCCCCACCACCCGGGTCTACCCGCTGGTGCCGTTCGAACCACTCGCTACCTGTATTTCTTTTCGCAAGTTACATGCTGTACTCACATGGTCCATGTCTGTAAAGTTATATAAGATACCTTGATGCTACGAAGTAAATGTTCCCCCCCCTCCCTCTTCCTTTCTGTATCCCTCCCCGCCCGTGACGTTTGTATGTATAACAACAAAAATTTCAATAAAAACAAGACATTGAAAAAAAATTTTTATTATAACGACGATATTGTCAGTAAAAGCGAAATTTTTTGCATTTTTCACACACAAATGGCACTTACAAGGACAATATAATTGTTGTGACTGTTTTGAAACACTAATATTTGTGTTCAATTAAGTCTCCTGAGTATAACAGTACCCCTCATGTACAGGTTTTATGGTGTTTTCAAAAGTTACAGAGTCAAATATAAGGCTTGCGTTTCAGTTTTTTCACATTGAAATTCGCCTGGTTGGTTATATTGCCTTTGAGACCATACGGTAGCCCAGGAATGAAAATGACCCCCATGATGGCATACCATTTGCAATAGTAGACAACTCAAGGTATTTCAAATGGGGTATGTTCAGTCTTTTTTAGTAGCCACTTAGTCGCAAACACTGGCCAAAATTGGCATTCAAATTAGTTTTTTGCATTTTTCATACACAAACAAATATTAACACTAACTTTGGCCAGTGTTTGTGACTAAGTGGCTACTAAAAAAGTCTGGACATACCCCATTTGCAATACCTTGGGTTGTCTACTTTTGCAAATGGTATGCCATCATGGGGGTAAGTCTTATTCCTGGGCTACCATACGGTCTCAAAGGCAACCAATCTGGCAAATTTCAATGTGAAAAAACTAAAAAATGTAACATGCTATATTTGACCCTGTAACTTCCCAAAACACCATAAAACCTGTACATAGGGGGTACTGTTTTACACGTGAGACATCGCTGAATACAAATATGTGTATTTTATAGCAGTAAAAGCAAACAGTATTATGACACTCACAGTTAAAATGTCACGTAGAACTAAAAATAAAATTTAAATTCTTATTTATTTCCCATTTTTTTATATTTTATTCATATTAAATTATGTTTCATACGTAATATTTAATGTTAAATGAAAGCCCTGTTTCCCCTGAATAAAATCATATATAATAAGTATGGGTGCACATAATATGGAAGAGGCGAATTACGCCTGAACAGACATATAGCGCAAATTCCAGTTTTTGTTTACATTTTGTTTTGATCACCACGTGTACATTTGGCTCTGTCCTTAAGGGGTTAAAAGACAGAACTTTAAATCTCACATTATTCACCAACTGAGAAAGCCAGGTTTATGGTGAAATGCATTTTGGACTGAATAACTATTTGTTTCTATAGTTTATTGATAATGTAAACAGAGTTTACTTTATTTGTTTTATTTTATCAAATAAATGTACTTATTTTCAAAATACCCTCAAGTTTCCTGCCTTTCCCTTCCGAGGACCATCTGGGTTACAAGGATATGGAAGAGGGTTGTGGATCTCCCTGAAGGATCCAAAAGCGCTACACACTAAATCCAGGTGACCTATTGGCTTTGCCCTTGTGAGTTGAATAATCTTCACCCACATTTTTTATTATAGTCTATACCATCTGCACTATTGTACTGTTTTGTATTCTTTACAGATTTGTACTTGCTACCCATCAACTGTATTTATTTGCCTACTTTATCATCCAGGTATTTTATAACTATATAGTTTTATATATATGCATTATAATTACCCTAATGTGTATTAGCTAACGATCTCTACTATCAAATTAGAGATCCAATCGGAGCGAACCTGTCTCGCTCTGATTGGTGCTTTTTAATTTGAAATGGTCCAATAGGGAAGGACCTTCTCACATTTAAAACCTGACACTTCCGTGGGTCTGTTCCCCTCTGATGAGCCAGGGTTCTGAAATGCGCGTCATGGGTACTGAAAGGCATACATGCTAGCCACTGTATAAGGAGTGAGCCTGCACCAGCTGATTATTCCTTAGAGGTTCTAACAGGCATACATGTTAGCCAATGTATTAGGAGTGAGCCTGCACCAGTGGATTATTCCTTAGAGGTTCTAACTGGCATACATGCTAGCCACTGTATCAGGGGTGAGCCTGCACCAACTGATTATTTCTTAGAGGTTCTAATTTGAGATCGGCTAAATCCGCTGATCCAAGATCTCCTTTGATTACTATCACATACTTTTTCGTTTGATGGTGGAGGAGGTGTACAATACTAGTTTAGACAATCATAGTTTTTTTTAAGGGGTTCCCCCGAAAGCACAGTAGGACATTAGCAGTATAGCTTTTCTGTGTTTTTCCTTCTATATCTACTTGCTTTCCAAACCTGATTTCTAGTTGGCAACTAAGACTCCACTTAGTATATACATTCTTACTTTTGAACACTTAGCATTGGTGTTACATGGTTATCCAATTATTGTTATTCCTCCCCACTATGTCTTCAAGCTATGTTCATTTTAGATCATCAAGCTATGTTTAGTAATTAGCATTCAATTGAACTCTTACCTATCGAAAGCTCTATTTCCAAAGATCACCATATCCCTAATACAACACAATGTTAAACATTAGCCTTTTTTTTTTTTTTTTTACCATTTATTTAGAACTTTGTTTAGTGAATGGTCCCTTATACATTTTATTTCACCAATTGGAAATATATTAACTATTTTCCATTTTTGAATAAGTTTTTTCTGTAGTATAATGGACATTAAATTGTTTGGAAATGGTCTTATAACCCTTCCCCCAGTTTGATGGGCAACAACAACTGCTTCTCTAAGAGCACTGCTGATGTGTTTGCTCCTTGGCATTGTGTTAACACATACATGAATGATCCTGATCAGCAAACTGCTAAAACCTTGGCATTTCTAGAGGTAGTTATACTTGCTGATGGCCTTGTCTCCTACTTAGCCTCTTAAATCCTATGGAAGCCGTAAGGATGTACTTAGTTTTTCTACGCACACCCTAATCCCAGCGGCACGCGCTATGTGCCTCCCTCCGTGGGCAGGTGAGGGAGATCAAAGATCTCCCACACCTAACCACAGGCAGGGAGGGAGGCAGGAGAGGACCCGGGGAGCTCTTGCCAGCAGCTCCGCCGGGTTCCTCTCACGAGGTAACCGCGGCAACGCTCAGATCTCGCGAGAGTGAACTCTAGCCCACTGTGGGGGTGTTGTTAGTGTAAGGGTGATGTATGTGTGTGTGTGTGTGGGCTAGAGTTCCCTCTCCACTGGACCACCAGGGATGGCAGCAGCACGGCCTCCCCTCCCTACATAAGGTAAATAGGGAGGGGGGATATTAACTAAATGGCCCCCACACCCCACACATTACACACAAACAGCACACACACACATACATCACCCTTACACTAACAACACCTGTGGGGCTAGAGTTCACTCTCCACTGGACCACCAGGGATGGCAGCAGCACGGCCCCCCCACCCAACATAAGGTAAATAGGGAGGGGGGGATATTAACTAAATGGCCCCCACACCCCACACATTACACACAAACAGCACACACTTACACTAACAACACCCGCACCCTCACACTAACAACACCCTCACACTAACAACACCTTTACACACACAGCACCCTCACACTAACAACACCCTTACACACATACACACTAACAGCACCCTCACACTAACACCCTTACACATACACTGCACCCTCACATATACACACACACAGCACACACTAACAGCACCCTTACACACACAGCACCCTTACACACACAGCACCCTTACACACAGAACCCTTACACACAGAACCCTTACACCCAGCACCCTCACACACACAGCACCCTCACACACACAGCACCCTTACACACACAGCACACTTACACACACACAGCACACACTAACATCACCCTTACACACACACAGCACCCTTACACATATACACACTAACAGCACCCTTACACACAGCACCCTCATACACACAGTGCCCTCACCCACACACACAAGCACACACTAACAGCACCCTTACACACACAGCACCCTCACACACTAACAGCACCCTTACACATACACACACACACACTAACAGCACCCTTACACATACACACAGACATACACACACAGCACACACTAACAGCACCCACTAACAGCACCCTTACACACACAGCACCTTCACATACAGACACAGCGCCTTCACACACACCACCCACACACATCACCCTCACACAGCAGTATGTGTGTGTGTGTATATGTGTGTGTGTATATGTATATATATATATATATATCTATATATACGCGGCGTGTGTGTTTCTGCTTTAGGGTGCACACCCTTATACAATAGGCTGCGCACGCCTATGCCCATCACTGTTTACTTAATTTAACACAGAATCTATTTTCTTTCAAAACTTGATGAAACATGATTTCTCAAGTGAATTTAAAGTGAATTTCATATTTAAGGCCACAGTAGGCAGACAGGAAAAACTCTCAGCAATGCTTCCAGTGGATATTCACTTTGACTTCTCACTTCAGTCAATAATTCTGTAATGGTGAGGTGTTAGATCAAGCTGTATTATCATTTTTAGTCTCACTCTCAATTGAATGGAACAATTCTAACTGTTTTGATAGATTCTGGAATTAAATTTATAAAACAAGTTATTCTGTGTATTTTATAGAATGGTTACAAATCACCTAGTGCCAAATTAGCCTGCAAATTTAAGGATTACTCAAAGAAACAAAATAACTTCAAAACAAGTGCAAAAAAAATTGACAAAACCATATAAATCGAACCACATTACAAACCACATAATTGAGACGTTTTGGCATCCATATAATGTTTGTTTAGTTATTTGTTTTCATATTAAACAGGTAGAAATAGTTTCCGATGTTGAATGCATCACTGGAAGATATATCTGTTAACTGCTCATTGTGTTCTAGGTGATGTACTAGGAGTCGTCTTGAGAGTTATTTAAAGGGACACTCCACACACATAAATCACTTCAGCTTGCCGAAATGTTTTATGTGTCAGCAGCACCTCATCTGAATTGTGGTTTATAAAAGTGTTGATTTCTATTTGAAATTGGCACTTTTATAAACAATTGCAGAAACACATCACTGCTGTCAATCAGATAGACGGGGAGATTTTCTTCTTGATTTCATTTACTCTGCAGAGCACCACCACTGCTTTCTCCCCAAGTAACAGTCAGCATGCACATCCACAAACCACACAACTGGTAAACAAATGGTTTAATTCCAAAGTCAATCTGGTGCTCAATTGCTCTGCCATTTCGGCCCAAGCCTTCAATCAGAAAGCCTCAGACCGGGCACCACTGATAGGCTGAGAGAGTCAGAAACTGGAATGGTAGTTTTGATTGTGTTGTAATCAAATTAATTATATTCTTATATTTAATAATTATTGTTGGATTTGTGGATGCAAGGGATATGTCTATGTATTCCCTTAATTGGTTGGTTCTTGTAATTTTGGTTTCCCTTTCACCCATACCTAGTTATATTTATAGGAAACTTTTAATTTACTCAACAGAAGTTTGTTATAATTGGGGCTGTGTTAGAGCATTAACTAGAATGGTAGAGACATTTCCTAACAACGAAGATAAGTTCTCAAACAGGGGACCAAAATAGTCTTGATGAGGGATTCCTAGTATAAGGGCATAACCCAATTCATAATAAATCAATATAGAAAGTTATCCAAAATGGGAGTACTAGAATATATATAAGATCGTAAATACTTTATTTGTTGCACAACACATAATTGAACTTAAAAAGATCCTAACTGTGTACCTTTCAGAGTTACAAAACTGTCACCCCTAACACACAACAGAGACTAGCCATAAACACAACTCAAAGACTGCAAGCAGCTCCTTCCAAAACACCACACATGGCAATAATCTTTCCCATACACAGATGTTCCTAGACACAGAGATACACACGTTCACAGATACAGAGCTAAACACACAATCATACACGGATTAACATACACTCACATACAATCCCTACTTTGTCTTATGGTATCTTTGGATTGCTTTGGAATTCAATGAAATCCCACTGAAGTCAAAATTAGTAATGCATACAGATTATGTCTTTATGAAATACTATATAGTGACAGAGAACAGAACTCCTGTTCTAATCTGCTAATCATATTTACAATGCATATGTATAAATGTATCTTTGATAAACAATAAAATTGGACCTCGATGCAGTACGGTTAACAAAATTTCTATAACACACCTAAAAAAACATTCAGTTGTTGACAAAAGGGTATACAACCAGCTTGCAAAATTTCAGCAAAACAATAGCCAGGTTGGAAAATAATTCTCCATTTTTTTTTGTTGCAATTTGATAACTTTTTTAGAAAATTAAGTGTGAAAATTTGCGAAAATTTGTTGCAGTAGTCAATAAAAGATTTGATCTGAGTGACAACGAATCGATTGTCCAAAACTAAAACCTTTCAATTCATCTTTAACGTATGAAACATTTTCATTTGCTTCATGATTCAGATTTAGAGTTTCCAACTGTTTGCCTAAACAAATAAATCAGTTTGCAAACATATCAACAGACTTTTGTTTCAGACAAATCAATTTGTTGCCAAATAAATCGATTTTGTTTATGGACAAATGCAAAAAAAAGTACATGCAAGTTTGCGGCTAACTCTTAATAACACCGTCTTGTCCGATTGCTATTACATTGTTAGTATTTATTATTTAATCCGTTCATAACAAATTCCACATGTTAAAACATTCAGAATATTTTTACCTTTAAGCTATAACTTTTATAAATTATATACCTGGTTGTAGAAATGTTTTATGTCATTAAAGTTAGTATCAAAAATACAAATACACTCAAGACATTGTAAATATCTTCATTATTCTTTGTAGAGAAGTCTGAATTGTTTAAATGCATATCAATTTCATTTTCTGTTTCTGAACAGGAATATATATCCTTACTAGCACACTCAAGATTAGTTTTAAAGATATAATAAATTAGCACTTAAAAGAAAAAAGTCAAAGAGCAAAAATAATTATTACCTTCATATTATGAATGTGAGCATTTGCATGAAGTGCTCAAATCACAGGGTCCTCTGAACACACTATATATATCTTCTTTTTAAACCCTAGTCTAATTGTCCCTGCGGAATCAGTGATTGCAATGAGAATTCCATATGTCATTAGCAGTCTCAAAATTAAAAAAACAACAAGAATAATAAACACATCTCTATTAATTGCTATCCAGAAAAATAACAAGAAATTTTTACTTTTGTAATAGCACTATGGTATAGGTAGGAAAAAATGCTCTAGATTAACATGAAAAAATAAAATATCAAGGCATTAATTTTTATTATACCTACTAAATCCACTGATCTACTTTATGTAATAATAAGCATCATAAAAATTATTTTTGCAGCTTATGGGATCGGGGATTCCCATGTTATAGCCGTAGCGAGTTGTTCTCAGAATGGGTTGCCTGGGAATTTTGGGAACAGTTTCTATGTTATATCTCACCTAACCCAAATTAGGTATGCAAATCCACTCCCTACCTTTGTTTTACATGCTTGAATATCCCTGGTAGCATCACTACTTCCCCAAAGTCTGTCTATGGCAGAGGGCACGGCCCATGGCCTATTAAGGAGCCTTGGGTATTAAACACTTGATGAAAGCTGCATTCTGGTGCCCTGGGAATTCATGAACCTATGCTGTTACTGGAACATTTCTAATCATGGAAAACTTTTCTGACCATATAACTGCTGGTGAAATTTCCTAACAGTCCTACTGTACACCGAGTATAATTTTACTCCATTATTGAGCACTCCAGAATAATGATTTATGGTTATTATCTTGTAGATTGTGGTGCCCCCTCCCCCCATTCCCAAACCCATGCCTTGATATATATATAAATATTTTATAATCAGTACCGTTACATTTAATTTAAAAAGAACATCATCCACAACAAGAGGACATAGTCTTAAATTAGAGGGGCAAAGGTTTAAAAATAATATCAGGAAGTATTACTTTATTGAGAGGGTAGTGGATGCATGGAATAGCCTTCCAGCTGAAGTGGTAGAGGTTAACACAGTAAAGGAGTTAAAGTATGCGTGGGATAGGCATAAGGCTATCCTAACTATAAGATAAGGTCAGGGACTAATGAAAGTATTTAGAAAATTGGGCAGACTAGATGGGCCAAATGGTTCTTATCTGAGAATCCTGCAAACTGAAATTCTGTACTTGCAGCAAAGCAAAAAAGATTGCAGTACTCCAATCAAGAGGAGATGGAGGATCCCCTACTCTTGAATGCAACCAGTTCTCCAGAATGACTTTCTACTGTGGTACTATGATGTACTATATGTTCTTGTACCTAAAATGTCATGTAAATTGCACCGAATTGCTGGCTGGCTGTCAGAAATAAAGAATTTAAGATAAGGTTTTTGGGAAATTCTTGACTTTCTGATAGTTGTGTTTGAGATGACAAATAAAATGCAATTATAACAGAGGTGACACTCACTGGTTCAGTTAGAGTCTGTAGAGCTAAATTTTGCTCTTTTTCTTTACTAAAAGGATGATGACTTGTTTATTTGTGCTTGATCATTGTTAGCCTTACCTGTCGGGATAAGAAAAAGATCCAACACGCAAAGTATGGATCCACTAAAAGGAGAAAAGGACAGAGGTGTTTTACTAAGTCTTAGGGTGGTCAGTATTAATGCAAAAGATATCCAGAGAAGCAAAAGTAAAACATACTCAAGAGAGAAGTCTGAGTTAAGATAAGCTGGATCAGGGATTATGGAGAGCAACATTAAGGAGAACAAGCTGAGGTCAAAACCAGAGAAACACTAAATGAATAATAAACGTGCTATCATGGCAAACAGGAACCACAAAGGGGCATAATACCTCTGCAGGAAAGAGATAATATAGGAGGACTAAGTAGCACCTCTCTTTTATCTCCAAGAAAAAGTGTGAAGTTAGGCTCCCATTGACATCTGGTTACCTTCAGAATGACAAAGGTATTGCTATGAATAAACTGAAGTAGTAGGACAGCATCCTCTATCAGAATTGACACAAATTGAAAAGTAAACAGCTGGAAGGAATCATGGATCACTACGATATGCAGAAATACCCTCTGCAGCTGGAAGAAAAAGCCATAAGCTCCTGCTAGGAGCTTTCTTTAGCTCTCTCAAGCTAAGCTCTGCAGTGCAGGGTCAACCTTTTGGCAGAAAACATCACCTTATCACTCTCACTGCACTGCCGGCCTGAGCTAATGGAAGAGACCATCCATCTGCAGAAAGGTAGGGAGCAGCACTCTGCAAATCCCAGGCAAGAAGTTCAACTGATAGCAAATGTTTTTACTACTTATGTTGATGTTTGCTGTACAGTGTAGAGTTTATGTTGGTTGGAGTGTTCCTTTAATTTTGAGAAGTCATTAGCCAATTTTGTTGGCTACAGGTACATATAGGATTGCAGGTCACCCTTACAATTTTAGAGAGAGTAATCTGGAATCCAAAATGAAGATTACTCATTTCCTACAGCTCGAAATTGACATTCTGCTTAGAACGATTGCCAAGTTGCTCTTGTCATTGTTTATACATGTCTGTAAATATGATGGGAATTCTGAATCTACCTTATAGTTTTTTAGATTTGAGTTTAGCTTCTTTTTTTTTTTAAATATATTTAGTTGTTTTTTTAATTACATTTTACATATTACATTGTACATTTACATTTTCATAATACAAACATAGAGGGAAAGAGAACTCAGATGCAACACAATAAAACATTGACAGGCATGCAACTGTTTACAAAATCTACTTTGGTAGATATCAGTGTTTGACGGCTGGAGACAGGCATTGACAGGACAGGCATGTGGGTAACATAAGTTAATTATTATATTGTAATGTAATTCAAAATTCAAATCATTTTGTAAAATATATCTGTGGTACACATGACTAAAGACAAAAACATATTCATCAATAAATCTCATCTATCCAATGACATGATTTGGGATGCTGAACGTTAAGATAGTACAATATTGTCTTCCCGGTATAAATTAAAACTAGGGGCACAGCAAAGTGGTGCCCTTAGTTGTTGCATAGCATATAGCATTTAGCATATAGAATGCTATCAACAAAAAATAACTATGTATAAATATAAATTCAATCAATCAACATAAATGTGTTCAAAAGCTGGACCATACTTCTGAAGAATACATGGTAATGATTTCAGGCCTGTTTGACAAGGAATCAGGGCCGGTGCAAGGATTTTTGCCGCCCTAGGCAAAAAAGATTTTGCCGCCCCCCCCCCCCACCCATATGTCCTGCCCACCATGTGACATCACAATGCCCCGCCCATATGCTCTGCCATATGGGCCAACGCCAGTCTTCACAAAGTGTATTTTATCTGAAAAGACAGTGTGTTTACATTAAAAAGCCTACAGGCACAGGCTATAGACACCAGAACCACTACATTATGCTGTTGTGCTTCTGGTGACTATATTATCCATTTAATGTGAGGTAAATTAGAGATTAGGGCCACTAATAATATATTGGATTGCCTACTTACCACCAGATGAGGACAAGAGGCTGATGATGGGCTCTGTCTGGCTCCACAGGTCTGGTGTAGAAGAGGCTCTCTGGAGACTGTTTTTAACAATGCTCACAACAATTAACGAACAGGAAGCAGCTCCATTTTTTAGGGCCCCTTACACAGCTCAGGGTCTGGGCCCCCAGGGCTTGACCGTGAGTATGCCTACAATGCCCACCCATAAATCCACCTACATGGCCCACCCGTGAGTTCTCTCACTGGAAGTGGAGTGTATGTGTGGAGGGGATGTTTTATGTGTTATTGTAGAGGATGCAACGTGTGTGTGTTCTTATAGAATGTAGTGTATAGGGATACCAATTTCTGTAAGGGATGTAATGTGTTTATAGGGGATGCAGTGTGTGTTTGCGTGTAAGGAATGCATTGTATGTTTCTGTGGTGTGTGTGTGTGTAAGGGGTGCAAGGTGTGTTTCTGTGTATTTAATTGAATGCAGTGTGTGTCTGTAAGGGGTGCATTGATTGTGTAAGAGATGCATTTTGTTTCTGTGTGTAAGAGAATGAGTTTGTGTGAATGTAAGGGATGCATTGTGTGTTTCGGGTGTGTGAGTAGGAATGCATTGTATGTTTCTGTGTGTGTGTGTGTGGGGGGGGGATGCATTGTGTATGTGTGTAGTGTAAAAGAGAGGGTTTGTGGGGTAGGATAGGGACTGAGAGGGGAGCATTTATTTCATTTTTTGCATAGTGCTCACCCTCCTGTCAATTATTGATTTCCCCTTACCTCCTGTCCCTTAGTGCTCTCCCTTGGCCCCCTGTAGTCCCCCCTTGGTGGTCTTATCACTCCCCCTTAGTGGTCCTCCATCCCTCCCCTTAGACATTCCCCTCCTCCCCCCACCCCTTTAGTGGTAATCTCCCCCTCCTAAGTGGTCATTATCCTCTTTCTCCCCCCCTCCCCTTAGTGGTCATTACCCTCCTCCCCTCTCCTTAGTGGTCCTCCCTACTTACCCCCCTTTGGTGGTCCTCCCTCTCCCAAACCCCTTAGTGGACCTCCCCCCTCAGTGGTCCTTACCTCCCCTCCCTCAGTGGTCCTTACTCCCCCCCCTTCCCCAGTGGTTCTTACTCCCCTTCCTCCCCCAGTGGTTCTTCCTCCCCCAGTTGTCCTTTACTCCCCCCTCCTCCCCAGTGGTCCTTACTCCCCCCTCCTCCCCAGTAGTCCTTACCCCCTCCCGGTGGTCCTTGCCTCCCCTCCCCTGGTGGTCCTTACCCCCCTCCCTGGTGGTCCTTACCCCCCCCCAGTGGTCCTTACCTACCCCCCCTCCCCTGTGGTCCTAACCTCCCCTCCCTTGCATTTGGTCTGTACTTGTTCCCTCCTCCCCTTGTGGTCGCCTTGTCCCCTCCTCCCTCCCCTTGTGGTCGCCCGCTGTCCCCACCTCCCCTTGTGGTCGCCGCTTGTCCCCCACCTCCCTCCCTTGTGGTCCTTACTTGTCCCCCCTCCCCTCCCCCTTGTGGTCCTTACTTGTCCCCCTCCCGTGGTGGTCCTTGCCCGCGTATGTAGCATGGACGGGCGGCGCGGAACGCAGGACAGGAACCTCTGTTTCCTGTTCCCGGCCGCCGGCGGACTGAAGAGAAGTGCTCACTCTGCGCTTCCCTCCTGCCGGTCACTCAAATCCAGCCGCCCTCCACAGCAGTGCTGCACCGCCTGAGGCTTGTAAAAGCGCTCAGGCGGCGTAGCATGAGGAGCCGCCGGGCACAGGGATCCGGCGCCCCCTGCTAAGGTGCGCCCTAGGCGGCTGCCTAGGTCGCCTTACAGGTGGCGCCGGCCCTGCAAGGAATATTACTTTACAGTACTATATTCAAGCCATTGTTAGCCTTACCATGCTGTAATCACTCTATGGCATGTTTATTGTTGCTAAAATTGAATGTAAAATCTACCCTAAGTAAATTAGTTTAATGTAAGACTATTATTGCTTTCAATAACTGAATAAACAGGGGTGTTCAATATGCTTTTACTCTTGCTATAGATAGACAAAATTGTAACATGTAATGATATTCTTGCTTCATCCAATGATGAATGCAATATGGACTGGCGTTTCTTTATAAAATTCTTAGTAGGGTCACTGATTTAGAAAAAATACTCATTAAAATCTAGGGAATTCTGCACACACATTGAGGCGGAGAGCTAGTGGTAGCAGGGATTCTTCTCCGCTGGTTACTCCAAAAGCTACGCAGGAACAAACAGGATAATTTAAGAAGGCAGGCATAAGCATAAGATAATCCACGAATATCCCTTCACCCTTTCCAATAACTGGACGACACTCAGTATTAGGAGCAGAACTGAACTTTTAATGGCCAGGCTGGCCTTTTATGCAGGTTTTGTCCAAAAGGTTACTACTCAGGTGGACCTTGTTGGGCACAGGTAAAAACAGAAAACAACCAATAAGCACAGAGTCAGGTAATAAGTCACTCCCATACAGTTCACACAATCCCTCCTTTCTGCTTAGGAGATAATTGAGTTAATTACTGTATCAACTCAATTATCTCCAAACAGAATAATCACAATTTTCATACATTTCTAGAAGTACCCCAAAAACATAACATATTACCACAATTCATTCCCTGATAGACCCGATCTGGGGGAGCAACATACTGAAAAATCACCTAGATCAGTTCAGGAGTTCGACAGTTTTATGGAGGTCTTAGTTTTTAGTTTGGGATGATACCATATACTGTTGGAGCGCACATGAGTTCTTTGTTTCAGTGCTGTATATTTGGACATATGGACATGTTGATGTTTGAACTTTTTCATTGCACATATCTTCTGTAACTGATCCTATTAACACTTTCACAACATCCAAAACTTATGATTTTTGCATATTCTTTCTGGGGTTTTTAATGGTTTCCCCATTTCTCATCCTTGTTTTCATTTTTTATAATTTTTTTTTTTTTTTACTGGTTTTAAGAGCCTCTCATTTGTGGTCATATGATATGTTGGTTGTGTTATCACTTATAAGACATTAAATTTTTTTGTTCATTTACGGTTTGTTCTCCCTTCAAAAAGACTTACAGACTAAATGTTTTTTTCTTTTCTTTTTTGTTGTCCACCCTTTCTGACATACGCATATATATATATTTTTTAATTTTTTTTCAGTTAAGTTTTGGTATGCAATCAATTATTTTCATTTTTGTTTTATTTTATGTTTTTTTTTTATATACACTGCTCAAAAAAATAAAAGGAACACAAAAATAACACATCCTAGATCTGAATGAATTAAATATCCTTCTGAAATACTTTGTTCTTTGCATAGTTGAATGTGCTGACAACAAAATCACACAAAAATTAAAAAATGGAAATCAAATTTTTCAACCCATTGAGGTCTGGATTTGGAGTCACACTCAAAATTAAAGTGGAAAACACACACTACAGGCTGATCCAACGTTGATGTAATGTCCTTAAAACAAGTCAAAATGAGGCTCAGTAGTGTGTGTGGCCTCCACGTGCCTGTATGACCTCCCTACAACGCCTGTGCATGCTCCTGATGAGGTGGCGGATGGTCTCCTAAGGGATCTCCTCCCAGACCTGCACTAAAGCATCTGTCAACTCCTTGACAGTCTGTGGTGCTGCCTGACGTTGGTGGATGGAGCGAGACATGATGTCCCAGATGTGCTCAATTGGATTCAGGTCTGGGGAATGGGTGGGCCAGTCCATAGCATCAATGCCTTCGTCTTGCAGGAACTGCTGACACACTCCAGCCACATGAGGTCTAGCATTGTCTTGCATTAGGGGAACCCAGGGCCAACCGCACCAGCATATGGTCTCACAAGGGGTCTGAGGATCTCATCTCGGTACCTAATGGCAGTCAGGCTACCTCTGGCGAGCACATGGAGGGCTGTGCGCCCCCCTCGAAGAAATGCCACCCCACACCATTACTGACCTACTGCCAAACCGGTCATGCTGGAGGATGTTGCAGGCAGCAGAACGTTCTCCATGGTGTCTCCAGACTCTGTCACATCTGTCACATGTGCTCAGTGGAAACCTGCTTTCATCTGTGAAGAGCACAGGGTGCCAGTGGCGAATTTTTCAATCTTGGTGTTCTCTGGCAAATGGAGCATCCTCAAGCAAAAGATCTGTGAAGGTGGGAGGCAGTTTACATCCAAACAGCAGCTCTGGGAGGCTAATCTGACATCTTGCAAACAAATTCAAGCAGAAAATGTCCAAAAAGTCACAAGTTCAATGGATGCAAGACTTGTGAAGCTGCTATCAAATAAGGGGTCCTATGTTAAAATGTAACATGACCTGTTAAAATGTTTAAAACATTAAAATGTTGTTATAAGTTTTATTGAAATAGCTTTTGATTTCAGTAAATATGCTGCAAATGCAACAAATGACAATTTTCAGTTCTTTACAACTTATAAAGTGTTTTGAAACCTACTGTGCGTAATAATTTGGAACAATGCATTGTAAGTTTTTTATGTTTAAAAAAATACTGCTATCATTAGGAGGTTTGTTCAATAAAATTTGAATTGTACTCTTAATAGTTGATAACATGAGAATTATGCTGACTGTTATTTACAGGAATTATTTAGGTAAATGAGAAAAATATAAATTTGCAAAATAATTTGGAACAGGGTGTATTTTGGCACTCCTAATGATCCCAGTGTAGAAGGGGAAGCGCCTGTGCAGCGCACAGAATTTATTGTTGATTTACTCATTATATAGCTTTTTTTTCCCCACTTTCTTTTTATTTTTGGATCGCCAGCAACTGTTGAGTCATTCCATAAATGTTGCCGTCTGTGAAAGCAAATTAAATAAATGTAGAAGTTGTGTCAAAACACTATGAATAATATGTTAAGATAATTGCAACAAGCAACAACGAAACAGTGGTGAAAACGCAATTCATGAAATGAGTTGATTACAATGTGCTGGTGAAGAGAAGTGAACACAGCCCCATTGAAATGTGGTAATTGAATAAGTGCACAGACAATATAAATTAGACTTACACATTTGTTTTCAGACAAATATGAAATTGTTTGAATTTCACGCAATTAGTTCAATCATATGACATTTGAATTAACTAACTACAATTTGATTAAAAAAATTACAGAAAAAGTACTGGATTGTGGTAAAAAATTCAGCCATCCACTTCCTCCATCCATTAAAAGACAAAGGGGAGCTATTGGCTCCCTCCTTGTAATTAGATAATTTAAAAATAAATGCTTATCGCTGCTTCTTCCCCCTCCCAATAGGTTTCTCCTGATCTAAGCATGAAACAAGAGTCTATTGGTGTCCATATGACTTCCATATTAAGAAAGATTTAAACCCTCCCTCATGCCCCTACCCACTAAAAGCGTGGGTAGCAGCATGTCTTGTAAAAGACTAGCTACTGGGCAGATGATTGTCTCTCCCATCTTCCACCCTTAGGCGGTTGGTGAAGGCTCTACGTTTAATAACCCTTAACCCATAGGTGGTGGGTGGGTGCTATTTAATTAATAGTAAATGGGGGACCTACTGATCCTCACAGCCTATGAGTGACATGTGGGCATCATTGGCCATTCCCTCCCCCCTAAAAATTGCATACATTTATATATAAAGGGGTCCCAATTAATCTAATACCTGTAAAAAATATACATACTATAAGATCTCCTTTATTCATAAAACGATGTTTCTTCAGTCCCCCCCCCCCCAAAAAAAAATCAATCATAGCGCTCTACAAATACACAAAAATAATTCCTGCACTCAGACTCCCAACTACTCCTGGGTGGCAGCAATCATAGCGCTCTGACAGGCAAGTCTCACTTGTGTCTCCTCTGTATGTTAATAGCAACTACGCAGTAATTGCTGCCCACACACTTGCTTATTATTATAGCGAACAGCCAGATGTACTCTCACATGCAACATGGTGAGTGTGAACATTAGGAGGTTTAATACCTCCCTTTTACTAATATTGACCCCTATAGGCTTTAATTATCAACCATTTTTGGCCGATAGAATTAAATCAAGATCTTAATTATTTGTCTTGACTGCCATGCTTTCCTTTGCATATGAAACTAAAGTCAAAGTAATCGAAAAAAATGTAATTATAGTTTACCCTGCTTTTCCATTTTTATGATTGTCGATATATCCATTGCATTCATTCATCCATATTTCATCCATAAATTATGATGTGAACTACTATTATAGTCTTCTAAAAATATTTTTAAACCTAAATGCTATAACCCTATAAACCAAGACACACACGCCTGACCAGCGCTTTGGTATTTTAAACAGCACCTTCCTCAGAGGTATTTGATGAAGGTAGTATTAGATATCACCTATGGAGTAGTTTGGCTTAGATAAGCTACATTTATTGCTTAGCCTTACCTCCGCTTTTAGCACTCTACCTTATAGATATCTACCTTAGGTCAATTTTTTTCTGCTAGTAATCTAGCCTTTTCTAATTGCCTCTCACCCCATTTTATTATTCTCAGTGGTATAGCTTGTATTAGCTTGAATTTTCCTCTGACCAAATAGGAATATTCTCCACAGCCAAGTCTTGTCTTTCTCCATTACAGTGGAGTTATAACCTTACCAGCATACAAGATATGGTATATTCTCCTATAGGCCAGTCTTTTACAGCTGATCACTAACTTGTTTCTTACACAAGTTTATGTACACTACATAGAGGAATATGAGGTTTGGGGATAAGCTGCTCATCTGGACCTGGGTCAAGCATCCTTGTGCAAGTTAACGGGGCATTTACGGCCGAACTACAAATCTGCAATGGAACTTGTCAAGGGTGCCCCTGTTTCCCTTGCTTTTGGCTTTACCCTGTAACTACTCTTTATTCATTGCAATCCAGACATCATGGATTATGTATGGAAAGGGTCAAAACACAAAGTGGCTGCTTATGCAGACGATCTTCTTTTCTATGTTTCGAACCTACACTTCACACTTGCATGCTTGATGATGGAGTTCACTTGTTATGGCCAATTATCAGGCTTTATGCTTAACCTTACTAAATGTGATGTCTTGAATGTGACTGTCCCGGCTTTTCCCTTTTCACTGGTGCATCAGAAAAATGAAGTATTTAGGGGTGCGGCTGACCACGGATCCAGGAGACCACTATCAAAACAACTTTTTACCCCTGTTGGAGTAGATCCAAGAGACCTTATGATATGGTCTTTCCTGTATATATCATGGACATTTTACAATGATAGTTATATCTCTTTCAAACCGTTCCACTCTGTGTACCTAGAGCAGTGGTAGTCAACCTTTTTCTACCTACCACTCACTAATGCATCTTTCTTGATGGAAAAATTTCCTTACCGCCCACCAGTTTTCACGCAAGTCCTTTTTTTTTTTTTTTACAAGTACTCTACTCCTTCTTTCTCCATTTTACAAGTACTCTGCTCCTTCTTTCTCCTATTCTACAAGTAATCTGCTCCTTATTTCTCCTTTTTACAAGTACTCTGCTCTTACACTTACAGACACACACACTCACAGACAAACACACACACACATACACAAACACACTTACCCATACACTTAGACACACACACTCACAGAGAAACACATACACACAAACACACACACACTTACAGACACACACACACATACACTTACAGACACACAAATTAATAATATTAAATGTCTACCCAGCCTCCCTATCTGGAGAGCTGGTGTGGGTCTGTCCCTGGGGGCCAGCGGGGCTTCACTTCGGCGGGCGGCAGACTTCTAATCCGAGGCGGTGAGGGAGCTCTAACCTCTCTGTTCTGCTCTCTCGCGGGCTGTCTACAGATTCCAGGAGCCGGAATATGATGTCATATTCCGGCTCCCGCGGCATCAGCAAACATCGCGCAAGGGAGCAGAGCAGAGAGGTTAGAGCTCCCTCTATTGGGTGGTAGGGACCAGGTTGACGACCCATGACCTAGAGCATTCTTTAAAGATGATGGTGATTCGGTATGTCTGCAGTGGTAAACAATCACTTCTGCAATATAAAATGCTTTGCTTACTGAGACAGTGGGCAGGAATGGCCTTGCATCTACTTTAAACGATATCACCAGGTTACAGCCCTTCAGAGGATTATTGACTGGCATCTGACCGTGCCTCAAAAACAGTGGGTTCCATTGGACATGGGAGGAGTTGACGTAACTCTGCACTTGGCAGTATGACTGGGCGCTCTGAGGTCTTGGAGCATTGAGACAAGCACGCTCCGGTGACTCAGACTTTATTGACCTGGAGGGAGATATACGAGTTGCAGCAGATTTTGACTAGGCCAAGTCCCTTGATACTGCTAACATATAATACCAACATAGGAGGGTGATATTCCTCATTGGGGGGACTACATTCCAGTCTACAGAGCATTGGGGAATGGAAGTCTGCTGAATCTGTTAATTTTGTTGGAAGAGGGGGCAACACTACTATAAAACAATGCCACACATAGAGATAAACTGTGTCGTGTATTAACCTGGTTTGAGAACCTATGCACAGGTGACACCAAGCCAGAAAAGGTGGTTTGCGTCTTATAGCAAGACTTACCGGTAGGGGTAGGGAGGTAAAGAACACCTTTAAATACAATGGGAAAAGCAACTAAGAAATTATCTGCTACACAATGGGAGACAGTTTTAATAATGCACCACAAGACCAAAGACTTTTCCCGACAGTTTCATCAAAATGTTGGAGTTGCCAGGTAACACTAATTTATTGGTGATTGTAAAGGGAGGCTGACATATCAGTGGCTACCTTAAATGGTAATAATGGAACAAACACATGAGTGGGAGAGAGATTGCAGCTATGGGAGACTATACCTTCAGGTAATACTGCTGACAAATAAGCAGATGCCTCCTCTGTGGTTGTTATGTGACATCATACTGCTTTACCGCTTTACCAATGTATTATCTGGAGAGTGGCGCAGAATGTGTGACAGCTCAGAATACCTATGCTATGTAAATGTTAAATCTAGATACACAAGGTAATTATAACATGGTGAAGAGTAGATGGAAGGTATAGAAATGTACTGTTTCATATCTTACTGTACCACTGTTACCTTTTGGGGATTACTAAAAATGCGTTTCATGATGTTTGTTTTGCATGGAGTTATGTATTTTATGATTGAGACTTGCATGTCTCTTTTTGTTCCCGTCTTATGTCTGGATAAAATCTTTTTCAATAAAAACACATTTTCAGTTTTTTTTTAAAAGCTCATGTAGCGGAACACCTGGCAACCCGACCGGTTACCTCCGCTATTTCTCTTCCTTCAGCTAAATAGGAAGCATTTAGGATGGCTTTATTTCTCATGGTAGCTCTGTTTGGAATGGAAATAAGCTGTACAAAAAAGATGGTTTGCACCTTTCTCAAAAGGGAACAAATGTTCTCAGTGATCAGTTCAGAGGTTTTGCTAGGATGTATTTAAACTAGGAGGGGGGGGGCAAAAGGGTGATAAAACATCAATCCAATTGTCCCCCAAAACAAGGATAGAAGGTGCCTGTAGCAAGTGTGTTAAAAAATGATAAGCTTAGAGTCATGTCTACAAATGCTCGCAGTTTAGGGAAAAAGATCCATGAACTTGTGGCAATAATGGCAACTGATAGTGTAGATTTAGTCGCTGTTACTGAGACATGGTATAATGAGAAAAATGACTGGGGACATAGCAATACCAGGGTACTCTTTATATAGAAAAGATAGGGAAGGCAAGAAAGGGGGAGGGGTGGCCCTGTATGTGAAGGATAGCATAAAATCTAGCCTAATAAAAGTTAGTGAGACAAACATAGAGTCCGTTTGGGTTATGTTAGAATTTGGTAATCACACAGTAACTCGTGTTGGTGTGATTTATAGGCCCCCAGGACAAATTGAAGAGTTAGATAATCTACTAGTTGAGGAAATAGATAAAATGACAATGAAGGGGGAAGTTATCATCATGGGTGATTTTAATCTTCCTGATGTAAATTGGAAAACAAAATTAGCTACTTGTGCCAGGAGCACACATATGCTAAACTCACTACTGGGATTGTCTCTAAAACAAGTTGTTGAAGAGCCAACTCGTAAAGAGGCCATACTAGATTTAGTGTTAACAAATGGAAATTTGGTATCAGATATTACTGTAGGTGAAAGTTTAGGATCCAGTGATCATCAGTCAGTGTGGTTTAATATAAGAGCAGTGACTGAGTCACACCACACAAAAACAAAAGTTTTAGACTTTAGAAAAACAGACTTTTCTAAAATTAGAATATGGGTAGAGGAGTCATTATCAGACTGGAGCAATTTAAATGGAGTCCAAGAGAAATGGGATTATTTAAAAGTTGCACTATTGAAGGCAACAGAAAATTGCATTAGGCTTGTCAGTAAAAGCAAAAAATTCAAGAAGCCACTGTGGTACTCCGCAGATGTGGCCAAAATAGTTAAAAACAAAAAGTTAGCATTTAGGAATTATAAAAAACCAGAGTGAGGAAGACAAAATGATCTATAAGATTAGGCAGAAAGAGGCTAAGCAAGTTATAAGAGCTTCCAAATCACACACAGAAGAGAAAATAGCACAGTCAGTAAAAAAGGGGGACAAAACATTTTTTAGATACATAAATGAGAAAAGAAAAGTAAAACAAGGATTAGTTAGATTAAAAACAAAAGAAGGAAGGTATGTAGAAGAGGATAAAGGTCTAGCTGACTGCCTCAATGAATATTTTTGTTCTGTATTTACAAATGAAAATGAAGGAAAAGGACCTCAGTTGAGAAAAAGGATAAATGAGTCATTTATTACACGTGAGTTTACAGAGGGAGAGGTTCTATTTCAACTGTCAAAAGTAAAGACAAATAAGAGCTTAGTGGTGTACTTGCAAAAGAGCTTAGTGGTGTACTAGCAAAACCATTAACAGATTTATTTAACCAATCATTGTTAACAGGAGTAGTCCCAGAAGATTGGAAGTTAGCGAATGTTGTGCCCATTTACAAGAAAGGTAATAGGGAGGAGTTGGCAACTATAGGCCAGTAAGCCTTACTTCAGTAGTGGGGAAAGTGATGGAAACCATGTTAAAGGATAGGATTGTTGAACATCTAAAAACACATGGATTTCAAGATCAGAGACAACATGGGTTTACTTCAGGGAGATCATGCCAAACTAATCTTATTGATTTTTTTGATTGGGTAACTAAAATTATAGATCAGGGTGGTGCAGTAGACATTGCTTACCTAGATTTCAGTAAGGCTTTTGACACTGTTGCACATAGAAGGCTTATCAATAAACTGCAATCTTTAAGTTTGGATTCCAATATTGTTGAATGGGTAAGGCAGTGGCTGAGTGACAGGCAACAGAGGGTTGTAGTTAATGGAATATATTCGAAGCTTGGACTTGTCACCAGTGGGGTACCTCAGGGATCTGTACTTGGACCATTCTCTTTAATATTTTTATTAGTGATATTGCAGAAGGTCTTGATGGTAAGGTATGTCTTTTTGCTGATGATACTAAGATATGTAACAGGGTTGATGTTCCAGGAGGGATAAGCCAAATGACAAATGATTTAGGTAAACTAGAAAAATGGTCAGAATTGTGGCAACTGACATTTAATGTGGATAAGTGCAAGATAATTCATCTTGGACGTAAAAACCCAAGGGCAGAGTACAGAATATTTGATAGAGTCCTAACCTCAACAACTGAGGAAAGGGATTTAGGGGTGATTATTTTTTTTTTTTTTTTTCAATTTCTTGTTTTTATTGGGTTATGAAAATGTTGAGAATACATATGAAACGAGAATAATGAGGGATACAGAAAGGAAGAGGGAAGGGGGGTACCATTTACATTGAAGCATCATAATGTCATACACATCTTTTCAGTCAAAGCACATGATGAAAGAAAATATAACATATTCTTGCGAATCAAAGTGCAAGAGGCGAGTGGTTCGGACGGCACCAGCAGGCGTACCAGGGCGGTGGGGGCCTCATGAGGTCGTAGCTGGTGGTACCAATGAGGTATCTTACTCGAGGGGAGTGGGGGAATTGTACACCCTCCTCTAGGCCCGAGTAGGCGCTTTTTTATGTGAGGGAATGTCCAGCTTAAGTCTATAGTTATAATACATGGAATAGTGATATAGTGGTTGTGCAGTTTAGGATGGCTAGTGGGTTGTACTCTGGCCTCCTGATCTCCCCATATGGCGATTCGGTTCCTCCTTAGTTTGGGGTGGGTGCCGAATGCCAGCTTTGCCATTGAAGTGTGTGCTTGGTCTCACGGCCTTTCAGTCTAAATGCTAGGCGTTCGTATTCATATGTCGAGTGGACCCTATTACGTACTTCCTGAATAGAAGGGGGGTCCGAGCTTTTCCATCTGCTCGCTATGCTGATTTTGGCTGCCAGGAGGATATGGCACATGACCACTTTGTGAGGGGATGTCAACATACCAGTGTGTATATGAAGGAGGCAGCATTCTGGGCGTGCGGGTAAGTCTACCTTTGTGATGGATTTGGTCAGGTCTCTGACTTGTTGCCAGAATTGTGTCAGTATGGGGCAACCCCAGAATATGTGTAGTAATGTGCCCACTCCGCTTCTGCATCTCCAACAAGTCTGTGGCGTTGAGTGATACATCTGGGCTAGGCGCGTAGGTACCAAGTACCATCTCATGAGTAGTTTGCAGTAAGCCTCCCAGTGGGTTAGGTTATGAGATGCCGCTCGGGTAATTTGGATAAACTGTAGCCACATAGGGAGGGGGAACTGGGCTGCCAAGTCAGTTTCCCACTGGAGCATATATGGGTGTTTTGTACATCTGTCCGCATCGTTTAGTGCGTTGTAGCACAAAGAGAGGGGTTTATAAGTCTGCTGTTGGGAGATACAGCTCCGGCCGAAAGTCGTCATTTGGTCCGCCTCGCAGTGCTGTAACTTTGCAGTAGTTAGGGTGTGTTTGATGCGTAGGTATGTGAATATTTCCCTAGGTGGTAGGGAGAATTCTGTTTGCAGCTCGGGGAATTGTTTGATGCCCTGTGGTGCTATTAAGGAACCTACTGAGGTGATCCCTTTTTCTATCCATACTTTCAATGGGAGATCGCTGGTCAGGTCGCTCAGTCGGGACAGGGGGGCGAAGAAAAGTGGGTGAGCTTGACCCATCAGATCCGTCGCCCATCTGTTCCAGCCGGCCAACATGAATTTGGTGTTGGGCAGGCCCGTTGAGGGAGGGCTCGAACGCCTGGCTATGGTCCACAGTTGTTGGTATATTGTGTCTGGGTGAAGGATTGCGTTCTCTAGGGGTAGCCATACTGGTGGCTTAGGGCGGGTAAGGACCTCCAGACCCTGTGCTAGGCCTCCTAGGCCTCCTTTGTTAGGAGGGAGCCATGTAAGTCTGCGTGCTATTCGTGGGGGTTTTTTCTTCCAGATGTGGGAATTAATAATGGATTGGAATTTCTTGAGGAGCGTGTCAGGTAGCACAATAGGGAGGGTGCGGAATAGGTACAGTATATGAGGCAGCACCATCATTTTGATGGTCTGCACTCTACCCATCCATGAGACTTCCAGTGTTTGCCACTTATCCAACTGTGTTTGTAGCTTGTTCATTAAAGGTAAGTGGTTTTCTCGCGTGAGTTTAGCAGGGGAGGCGGTCAGGTTGATCCCCAGGTATTTTAGGGATGTGTTTCTCCAGTCAAAGGGGTATGCTGCTTTTAACTTGCTTATTAGCGTGGCTGGTAAGCCCAATGGGAGCACCTGGGTTTTGTTGGAGTTATTTTTATAGTATGAGACCTGTAGGGTTAGTTTTTGTGTGCCTGCTGGGGTGGTGAGGCCCTCTATCTCAGTGTGGCGTTTAATGTGGCGGATGAGAGGCTCCAGGCAGAGGATGAATAGCAGGGGGGATAGTGGGCACCCCTGTCTCGTTCCATTACTTATTGAGAATGGCTCTGATAGAAACCCTGTGTTGAAGACCCTAGCGGATGGAGCGCTATATAGTGCCATAATGGCCTCCATGAACAAATGTGGGAAGCCCATTTTGTGAAGGGTTGCTTTTAAGTAGGCCCAGTTTAACCGGTCGAACGCCTTTTCGGCATCGAGCCCCAGGACTACCCCCCTTTGGTTGCTGGATCTCGCCCAACTGATCAAGTTCAGGCAATGTCTTGTGTTGTCTCCTGCTTGTCTACCTGGGACGAACCCCGCTTGTTCTGCTGACACTAATTCTGTGAGGAGATGTTTAACCCGGGATGCAAGGAGTTTGGCATAGAGTTTGACGTCTGCGTTAAGGACTGAAATAGGCCTCAAATTCTCACATTCAGTGGGCGGTTTACCTGGTTTGGGTAGAGTGACAATATGTGCTTCCAGCATTTCCTTTGGCATGGCCCCTGTTGCTTTAATGTCATTAAATAATGAGGTGAGGGTAGGTGTCAGAATCTGTTCTAGCTTAATGTAATAGTAGTTTGAGAAGCCATCAGGTCCCGGAGCTTTGTGTTTCGGGAGGGACGCAATTGCTTTGGAGACCTCTTCTTCCGTGAATGGACTGTCTAGTGCATCTTTTTGTGTTTGCGATAGGTGTGGGAGCTCAATATTGTGGAGAAACCCGTCTATGGATTCGGGTGTGGGTTGGGCCACTGCGGAGTCGTCTTTTAAGTTGTACAATTTAGTATAGTATGTGGCTAGTGAGTTCACTATGTCTGTGGGGTTGTATATTTTTATATTTTGTTGTGATTCGATGTAAGGAATCTTCGACTGAAGGCGTTGTGACTTTAGTTTGTTGGCCAAGAGTTTACCCGCTTTGTTTCCTTGTATGTAGTGTGTTAATTTAAGGGTTCTCATGCTCCTTTCTATATTTTGTAGGGAGAGGGCATTAAGGTCCGTTTGTAAGCGGGCTATAGTTTTGGATAATTTAACGGAGGGTCTTTATTTTAACATTTGTTTTAACAGTTTGCATTAACTCGTTTTAACCTAATACTATACAATAACATTGGGCATTTATCAAACACATATGATACTCAAGCGTCTGGCGATGAGGCGAGCTCCAGGTCTCTAGATGGTTCAGTTCCTAGGGAGAGAGGCTATGGGGTCACCAGCCATCCTCCACTCCGGCCGTATTTTCGATGGAGAGATGCGAGCCGGGAAAGCCTGTCCCTGGGCATGGTGTAGGCCCCATTCCTTCAGCTTTGCCAAGCCCGTCTCCGGTTCCAGAATTGGTACAGTTCTTTCGCGGTACCACACCAGCAATTTTGTCGGGTATCCCCAGCGGTATGGGATATTGTTGTTCCGGAGGGTTTTTGCCACATCTACGAATTCCCTCCTCCTCACCATTGTCGTCGCAGAGAGGTCAGCGTAGATTTGAATGTGTTGGTAGGGTTCCGTCAGTTTGGTAAGTTTCCGTGCTGCGTTAAGGAGTTGCTCCTTCGCTTTATAGTAGTGAAAGCGTGCTATAGTATCCCTAGGGGTGTCAGCGGTAAATCGGGCCGGTCTCGGGAGCCTGTGTGCACGATCAAACTCCCATGCGGTAGCTTCAGTATGCGGTGCCAGTGCTTTGCAGAGGGCTGTAAGATATTGGGGTAGTGCTTCGTTCGTGATTGAGTCAGCTATACCCCTGAATCTCAGGTTATTGCGGCGGGAGCAGTCTTCTATGTCCGCCAGTTTGTGTTTTAAAACCGCTTGTTCCTCCTCCAGCCTTTGTAGTTTATCGACTACGTCGTTATGGGCCGCACATAGCTCTTCGGTTTTAGTTTCAAGATGGCTGGTACGGCCTCCTATGTCCGCGATGTCCTTTCTCAGCTCATTGGTAAGCTGGCGTAGGTCCGAGCGGAACGATGTCTGCAGGGTCTGGAGCATGGCATGTAGGCTTTTATTTGTGACAGGCATGTCATCCGCGGCCTGCGTTTCACAATCGTGATCTGTGTGGCATTCCGGCGATGGCGGGAGCTCCTCGTGACCGTCGCCATCTTGTGTCACCCGAGGTTTGTCTTTTTTGCCATGGTGCACCGGATCAGTTAGCTTGGTCTGTTTAGAGGGTGCCATGTCGCTCTTTAGTGTGGTCTCCGCTCGTTATCGGGGTCTGCTGTATAGATATTTCTGCTCATTTGTTGCTCTGGGCCTGGTGGAGTACGGAGCGTTCACAGCATGCGACTGCTCCTTTCGGTGGTCAGCCACGCCCCCCAGGGGTGATTATTTTTGATGACTTAAAGGTAGGCAGACAATGTAATAGAGCAGCAGGAAATGCTAGCAGAATGCTTGGTTGTATAGAGAGAGGTATTAGCAGTAGAAAGAGGGAAGTGCTCATGCCATTGTACAGAACACTGGTGAGACCTCACTTGGAGTATTGTACGCAGTACTGGAGACCATATCTCCAGAAGGATATTGATACCTTAGAGAGGGTTCAGAGAAGGGCTACTAAACTGGTTCATGGATTGCGGGATAAAACTTACCAGGAAAGGTTAAAGGATCTTAACATGTATAGCTTGGAGGAAAGACGAGACGGGGGGATATGATAGAAACATTTAAATATATAAAGGGAATCAACACAGTAAAGGAGGAGACTATATTTAAAAGAAGAAAAACTACCACAACAAGAGGACATAGTCTTAAATTAGAGGGACAAAGTTTTAAAAATAATATCAGGAAGTATTACTTTACTGAGAGGGTAGTGGATGCATGGAATAGCCTTACAGCTGAAGTGGTAGAGGTTAACACAGTAAAGGAGTTTAAGCATGCGTGGGATAGGCATAAGGCTATCCTAACTATAAGATAAGGCTAGGGACTAATGAAAGTATTTAGAAAATTGGGCAGACTAGATGGGCCGAATGGTTCTTATCTGCCATCACATTCTATGTTTCTATATAAAGAGACCCATTTCCCCCCAGTAATTGGATGACACACAGTTCTGGTGGTACAACAACAACTTTATTGGCCACACACGGCTTTTAAACATAACCCGATGCAAGGGGTGTAACACACAGCCTACAATGTCCCTTCATAGGGTCCTCCCCCTCCCTGGGAACCTAACGCGGGAAAGGCCTTTTCCCTTTGTTCCAAAAGCCCGCCACCCAAACACAGGGTTTCACACATCCAGGGACAGGGGGGTCTTCATCCCATGAGCCTCTGTACCTGGGAGACGAAGCGCAGGAAAAGGGTACCGTCTCTTTGTCTCCCAGGCACAGAGAGCCTGCTCGCTGCAACAGAGCTGGTCTTGTCCTAGCAGGCACCACAAAGCCTGTTAAACTCGCCAGCGCCCCAGATGTGTCCACACCAACCTCAGGGACCTTCACAACGGCCCCTGTCGTGAAGTACTTACGTCCGTGAGGTCCCTGTGTGGAAATCAGGCAAGGGAAGCATCTTCTTTCGGGATACGAGTGCTCCCCCTGGGTGCTGTTCGTCCATACGAAATGGCGGCCACCCAGGGTAGCATTCATTAATTACTTCCCTTGCGGTTTCACACTTATGTTGCGAGTGCGAACGTTCTAGTTGATTAGCTTGAACATTCAAATGGGGCACTGGGGAGGCCCTCGTGCGGGAAACGAACGAGTCAGGAAACAATCCACAAACGCTCCCCCAGGCTGGCATTCGTCTTTACGAATGGCCGCCAACTGGAGGAGTGCTCATTAATTGATTCCTTTGCGGTTTTCGGTTTGCCCAATTTAGTCAACATTCTAAATTGGGCATTGGGGTGGTCCCCCGTTCGGGAGGCGAATGAATTCCCTACGTGGAAGCACTCCAGAACGGGGAGTCACGAAAAGATGGGGAAACACACATAATATCAGACAGGCAATTCATGGACCGGCAGCAGTCTCGCCACCGTTCACATACACTATTTCATTATATGCAGGCACATTTAAATGTCCGTATTTTATCTTTTTTCTTCTATCTTTTTTTGTGAAGTCCTTTTATAAAGTTGTCTGCAAACTATTTTATTACATTTTTCTTAGCCCTGCCAGCATCCAGTTGTTAGTATTGATTATTTGTTTTTATACAGGTTAAGCCCAATTTTTAGGGTTTAGGATTGGGTGACTTAATAGGCTCTCTCTGAGACACTCACCTTCCCCCTTCATTTCATGAGTGTGGGCAGCATCACAGAGCTCTCCTCTCTATTTTCTGATTTGCATTTATATTTAACCCCTTAAGGACCAAACTTCTGGAATAAAAGTGAATCATGACATGTCACGTGTCATCTGTCTTTAACGGGTTAAACCTAGTAATGTAAAGAAACAAACAAAAAAACATGAGTTGCACTGGGAGATATTCCCTTTGTGTTTAATTACGTTGTAACCGAAACATCTGCATTATTTTATTAATGATAAACCAATTTGTGACAAACCAATTTTTGAATGTTAATGATTATAACCTTTTTCCCACTGAATGAGTGCTATGCAAATAAACAATATAACTGAAATCTATACAAATACATTTTTATCCATCACATGTAAATGGGTAAAACATTATAATGATTGTATTATTTAAAGAACTTTTCTTTGTTCCATTGTCCAACCCTAAATTAATTAACTGTGATGATGAGCAGCATGAGCTTTCTTGAAAAAATTATGAGATTAGGTGCAGTCCTACATGATGGGTAATACATAATAATATAATACTAAAATAATGTGTATAACATTTTAAGTAAATATGTGCAATGAATAGCTAAACAAGAATAGCACCTATCCAGTTTTTCAATTTCATTCTACCTTTGACCATCCATGCACACAAGCATCAAATGAATATTTGCTCCCAATTTTAAATCTGAAAGCATGGCATTATTCAGATCACCAAACAACTACAGTCAGAAAGTATTCATGATTTTTTTTTTATCCAAACATTATCTACTCTGTAGTAATTCGTCAGATTGTGTCAGATTGTGATCCGAAACTATGTGCAATATTGATAAGAAAAAGTCCATCTGTTAAATGATCAGTGGTATAGATGACACATGGACTGTAGGGGTAAGTTGTGGGGAAAATAAACATGATAAAACTCCCAATTGGTTTACCCAAATTCTAAACTGTTGTGAATCAGCTACATATTGCAAGCAAAACTTTGGGGAAAGTCTGTGTATCAAACTTGTTTTCCTGGCACTATAGTGCCCTCAGGGTGCCCCCACCGTCAGGGTCTGCCTTCCGCCGGGCTGAAGGGGGAGGAAGGGGGTTAAACACTCACCTTTCTCCAGGCTAGGGACTCTCCTTCTTCTGACGTCATCAGCTGAATGCGGGCGCATTCAGCCAGTCCACAAGAAAGCATTCTCAATGCTTTCCTATGGACGCTGGTGTCTTCTCACTGTGAAAATCAATGAGACAGCCACTAGAGGCTGGATTAACCTAGATGGAGGGTTAATCCTAGATGGAGCTGGCACCCAGACCACTTCATTGAGCTGAAGTGGTCTGGGTGCCTATAGTGGTCCTTTAAGTACTTCAATTCATAGACAGAACCTGCACAATGCTGATGAGACTATACAATCATATTTTTCTCACCCTTTTTTAGTTTTTTAAATTGTAAAGATACTCATGTTGGCAGGGCCAGATTAAGAGCCCAGTGGGCCTGGTGCTGACAATTATGACGGGCCTAATTACAGAATCATATCGACCAAAAACAGTAAAACACTCCCAAGCGTCATGTATCTGATGGAGATGGTGCTGGAGAGAAAGAAAACAGCAGCTATAAGAAAACACATACGCTAGGCTAATCTCTCTCTAATTTATGTTTTCAGCTTTCAAGTAAATCCATAACCCCTAACAGCAGTGTCCAGTCAAGCAGGAAGTCAATGGGCACAGTAAAAGGGTTTGCCACTGACACAAATCACATAACCTGCCAAAACGGGCAAACATGCCCAAAAAGAGGACATGTCTGCTCAAAGAATTAGAAGGCCAGCCTGACATGAATGCATGTCAGGCTGCCTGCCAATCATGCAGCTGGCCAACTAAGGGCATACTATGCAGACAGCACCCTGAGCTTGGCATAAATGCATCTAATGATGCGCTCACTCAATGCTTTCTAAGGACTGTCCCCTAGCACTCGCTAGTCCACTTGTCTCCTTACCTTCTTACTAGCAGGCAGAAGCTCCTGGTATATGGTCTGGGACAGAGAAAAGCTGTATGTAGTGAGTGTAGAAGAAAGGGAACATGCCACAGTGTTAGAGAGACCAAAGTCAGCATTACCTTAAAGGATCACTATAGGGTCAGGAACACAAACATGAATTCATGACCCTATAGTATTAACACCACCATCTAGCCCCCCTGGACCCCTCATGCCTCCATAAATATAGCAAAATCTATATTCAAGCCTGAAGCTGTAACTCTGCATGCTGTTAGACTCATAAAAACAAGCAGTCTGCTGACATCATTAGAAGTGGTGGCCTGATCCAATCACAGTGCTTCCCCATAGGATTGGTTGAGACTGACAAAGAGGCAGATCAAGGTCAGAGCCAGTATGATTCAAACACAGCCCTGGCCAATCAGCATCTCCTTATATAGATGAATTTCATTAATGAATCTCTATGAGGAAAGTTCAGTGTCTGCATGCAGAGGGAGGAGACACTGAATGTTTGGATGCATTTTAGGCAGCCATGACCCAGGAAGGATCTCTAACAGTCATCTAAGGAGTGGCCAGTGAAGTTATCACTAGGATGTAATGTAAAGACTGCATTTTCTCTGAAAAGACAGTGTTTACAGCAAAAAGCCTGACGGTAATGATTCTACTCACCAGAACAAATTCAATAAGCTGTAGTTGTTCTGGTGACTATAGTGTCCCTTTAACTATATTCATTGTCAGCCAGTCCACACAAGTTTTGTTCCCATACATCCCACTTAAGTTTCCATACTTAAGTAAGAGTATGTGAAAAGTAGTTAGGGTTGCCACCTTTCTTGGAAAAACATACCGGCCTTACTAATTTGCATAATTAAATATGTGTGGGTGACATCACATGATGTAAATCACAAGGAGTGACATAAGAGAAAATGCTGTAAAATCACCAAAAAACTACTTAGTTTGATTCTGCTGTATAGATGGATTCCTCCCAGTGCCCTCATGACTCAGTGCCCCCATGTGTCGATTACTCCAGGTCTCAGTGTTCCTATGTATCAGTGTCTCAATGCCCCATGTCTCTCTGTGTCCCCATGTATCCCAGGGTCCCCATGTCACTAGGACTCTAGGAAGACGGGGAGACCTAGGGACACGGAGACACCAGTGATACTGGGAGACTAGGGGACTCTGGCTGGGACACATGGGGACAATGGGAAAATAGGGGACACTTGAAGACATGGGGATACAGACACTAGAGACACTGGCTGGGGGACATGGGGACATTGAGACATGGGGCACTGGGAGACATGGGGACACGGAGACACCAGGGCCACAGACACTAGGGACACTAGCTTGGAGACATGGGGACAATGTGACACTTGAGGCAATGAGAGACATGGAGGCACTAGAAGACATGGGGACAGTGAGACACTGGCAGACTGGGGGCACTGGGAGACTAGGGGGCCCTGAGACACCAGGGACACTGGCTGGGAGACATTGGGACACTGTGTCCCCATGTGTCTGTGTCATAGTATCTCCCAATGTCCCTTAGTGTCTCATTGTCTGCCATAATGTCTCCCAGTGCCCCTTAGTGTCCCAGTGTCTGCCATAATGTCTCCCAGTGTCCCTTAGTGTCTCAGTGTCTGCCATGTCTCCCAGTGTCCCTTAGTGTCTGCCATAATGTCTCCCAGTGTCCCTTAGTGTCTCAGTGTCTGCCATAATGTCTCCCATTGTCCCTTAATGTCTCAGTGTCTGCCATGATGTCCCCCAATGTCCCTTAGTGTCTCAGTGTCTACAATAATGTCTCCCAGTGTCCCTTAATGTCTCAGTATCTGCCATAATGTCTCCCAGTGCCCCTTAGTGTCTCAGTGTCTGCCATAATGTCTCCCAGTGTCCCTTAGTGTCTCAGTGTCTGCCATAATGTCTCCCAGTGTCCCTTAGTGTCTCAGTGTCTGCCATAATATCTCCCAATGCCCCTTAGTGTCTCAGTGTCTGCCATAATGTCTCCCAGTGTCCCTTAGTGTCTCAGTGTCTGCCATAATGTATCCCAGTGTCCCTTAGTGTCTCAGTGTCTGCCATAATGTTTGCCATAATGTCTCCCAGTGTCCCTTAGTGTCTCAGTGTCTGCCATAATGTCTCCCAGTGTCCCTTACTGCCTCAGTGTCTGCCATAATGTCTCCCAGTGTCCCTTAGTGTCTCAGTGTCTGCCATAATGTTTCCCAATGTCCCTTAGTGTCTCAGTGTCTGCCATAATGTCTCCCAATGTCCCTTAGTGTCTCAGTGTCTACCATAATGTCTCCCAGTGTCCCTTAATGTCTCAGTGTCTGCCATAATGTCTCCCAGTGTCCCTTAGTGTCTCAGTATATATCTCCCTGCAGCCTGTCCCCCCATCCCTCACTTTCCTGAGCTGTAGGCTCTCTCTGCAGGGTGGGAGTTGCTGTCTGGACTCTCTGTAGCTGCACCCCTGCAGATCAGTGAGTATAGATAGGCAGGGAGGGATATGCTGGAACGTCCTATCCCTGCCTCTCTCCATACACAGTGACCCCTACTGGCCAGTGCTGGTATTGCGGAGTAATCTCTTGTTTATACTGATAAAAATACCAGCATTTGTATTGCCAGTATAACTGCAATATTGGCACCGCCAGGCAGCCCCAAATACTGGCTGTGCCAATAAAATAAAAGCCAGGTGGAATCCCTAAGAGTAGTGTGTGAAAAAAAAAAATGTAAAAAAAAAAAAAAAAAAATTTATTTTTTTATTTTATTTTAAATCAATGGGCCTATTCCATGGGCCTGGGCCTGGAGCTGCAGCTCCATCAGCCCCTATGTTAATCCGGCCCTGCATGTTGGATGTTTTATTTCATTTTCTCAGCTCCTGAAGAGTATTTCACCATGACAATCCATAGATAGGTCACATCACAGAGGTGTTTGGGAAGACAAGTTTCTATTATCCATCACTATATCCTGATAAATCCTGATGTCTTGAGGCATACTATACTATAATAATAAGACACTAAAAGGGAGACATTACCATTCCTTTCTCCAGATGTTTTTGATTTAATTACACAAGCTGATGTTCGAGGGATCAAGAAAGTCAGCCATGTACGTAATAGACCTAGGCCCTATGATGTGTCAGACTGGGCAAAGGATGTTTTGTCTGATGATGGGAGATTTTCTGTCCCAGCAAATGATGCAAACTCCTCAGTGGATCAGAGTCTCAGCTCTTTTATATTATTTGGACAAAAGAGGGTTGATCAACTTATTAGTGCTCCCAGAATGTCACTAAAGGAATCCTCCTTGAGATATTATTTTGCCGACATCTGCCACAAGAAGTAAAAATCTTCCCTTTTGTTACTATTGGAGATTTAATGAAAAGCTGAGAAGTATATTTCCATTTAAGGAACGTTTTCATGGTTGTAACATTTCAGGATTGCTGATTTTGCCTGCTGGGATTCTCCTCCCAAAGTTCATGCAGTTATGATGAGACTGAAGAGATGTACTGCTCTGCTTATAGTCAATGTGGGATCTCTTGTATTCTGCCTGATAGCAGTTATTACTAATTTACCTTTAATGCGTTTTTAGGAAGATATACTTTATCAAATATCAAGATGTGAGAATGCCCTAGAAAGGTGCCATAGGACCTTTAAACCACCTGGAATCCACAGTTCTAAGCCTTGGGACGTAATCATATGCTGTATATCTACCAGACTTAAAGATCAAATCATTAAAGCATCGCGAGACACCCACTTGACCTCTCTATATGCACAAATAAAGATTTTCCTATAGCTACCCTTACATACCCAATCCAAAAGAAGACGCTATGCTGACTTAACGAAGACACTACAAAATAAAGACATTAAATACAAATGGGGTTATTTCACAAAAATTATAATTTCTTATGATTATAGCACAATTGTGTTGTAAATCACCTGAAAAACTTGACAGCTATCTTAAAGAAAAAAATCTGTAAAGAGAAAGTGAAAGACTTTACATTTTTTTTTATATAAGATTTCTTCCTCAAATAATCAAATACAGCCAAATGTGACAGGACATAAACACGCTCTTGTAGGCTGACACAGATTTCAGGAAAGAAAGGGAAGGAAAAGGAAGAAAGGGGAGAGGGAGAACTACTTGGAATCTACAACCCCAAATCAAATAACGCGATCATATCCTGTCCCTCATCAAGATTAAAGAAAAAGAGAAGGAAAGAGAAAGGGAAAAAGGAATAGCGGGAGGAGGAGAAGGAAAGGAGGAGAAGAGAAGATCTTACTAAATATCTAAAAATCTACCCAATTATATCCTTATGAGACTTTATTATTAGTATATGTAATGGATACACTTTACATTACAGACACAGACCACTTTAAAACTATATAACACTTAACACACTAACACTTTTTTACACAATTATATACACATATTGAATAATAGAGACATCTACCAATTAAAATAAAATAAAGGGTATGTGGCAAGAAAAGAAAAAGTATACTAGCCAATATTCCTTTATTTATACACATAGAAAATTATAAAATAACCAAAACGTGTTTCGCCACACAGGGCTTTATCAACTGGCAATTTAAAAAAAAAATTAAATTTTTTTTTTTAATTGCCAGTTGATAAAGCTTTTTCTTTTCTTGCCACATACCCTTTATTTTATTTTATCTTAATTTTATTTTATTTCTGGACCTGGTTATTTCTATATACAATATTACCCATTTGTTCAAGAATCCTAGGTGGGGATTGTACCACCTACGCCAAAAGAGTGAGCAGTATATCCTGCTCACCCAAATGTGAGTATTCCACATATTTTTATTTTCTCTCCATCGTAACACTAATACAGTGAGCACTATATTTGTGTTATTTTCTTCTCTTCAGAGGATTTCCTTCACCTACAAATACCAATACCCCATCAGTGGGGGACTAATACCACTGAGTGCGAATCATACCTGAGCTAGTCCAAGCTCCAAAATAGGTGAATGCTATAGTTTTTCGTTTTAATTCCAAAGAAGCTCAAGCTACAGTCTGCACTATTGGCATTTCCTTCTGTTCTATTTGCATATTTTCACCTGGAACAAGAAATATCGACTATTCCTCTACTTTTATTTGTATGGACTATCACCATTTCCCAGCCTCTCAAGTGGACCTGGCCATTTTGTTCACCCTAGGACTTTTCTAATGTACTGATATATGTAAGTACATATTATATTGTCACTAAATCTTTATTAGTTTCTCATGGTGATAATTTTTATCTTTGATTTATTATCTTATTATTTTGTATATGGTTTTTGGTGCGACCTATAACCCCCTATCTTCCAGTCAAATAGAAGCGTCTAATAGTGTGCTTACAGCGCAGTTGTAAAAAATTCAAATTTTCTGGGTGCTAATCTGCTAAATAATAAATTTTGAGGCGTGCGCTTCATATCTGAGAGTCAAATAGACTTGTCTAATAGTGTGCTTACAGTGCAGTGGTAAACATTCTAATTGTTTTGCTGCTAATCTGCTAAATAGTACATTTGCGGCCTGCGGTGCACTTCATATCTGAGCATCAAATAGTGCGCTTACTGTGCAGTTGTAAACATTCTAATTGTTTTGCTGCTAATCTGCTGCTTACATTGGAGTTTTAAAAAGTAAATTTTTTTGGGGTGCTAAATAGTATATTTGGGGTGTGCACTTCTTATCTGAGAGTCAAATCGAAGCGTAACTTTGATTCGAATTTACTACATCAGTCACTTGTAATATTGTTTCACACCTACAACACTTGTTACACAGATCTAAGTGATAGAAAACAGATTGATATTTTCTACACTAGAAACTACCAGATAACAAGCTGCTATATTTAAACCAGTTAAGTTATCAATAGCTAAGAGGTACTTAAACAATATTGTAATTCTGGGGCAATACCCTCACAAGTCAAACTGAGAGGTCAGTTTATAGGGAAAACTGTTGCCTGGATACAATTCTAAAACAATTTCCATATGTTCCTTGCAGACTTTACATGCTGGAAAAACACAGGTGCCAACTGCTGTGGCTTTCTGCAGTGTGCATACCAGCAAGGAGGGCAGGATTGAGGAGTGGGTGGAAGATGATGTAGAGGATGATGAGGTCCTAGACCCCATATGGAATCAAGGTCATGCAAGTGATGTGTGCAGTTTGGAGGAAGAGGCGCTGGTCACACCAGCACAGCATAAGAGGGAGCAGGGTGCAAAAGCAGAGCGGCCGTCCCCTAGTGCTCGTCGGCATGTATTAGCTCGAGAATTACCAGTTATCCAACTAATACATGTAGCGATCAGAGGATCCATAATAGAGTTGAGCGAACCTGAACTGCAAAGATCGGATTCGTACCAGATTTAACGATCCATTCATAGTTTCACAGTCATGTGGGCAGTCCGGTGACCAGGACCCAGACACTGTCTGGGCGGCAGTCGGACGACCGGGACCCAGTATGCCTGATGTTGAAGTTAGGAGTCACAGTGTGGAATGGATTAGCAGGGTCTGGTGCAGGGTAACCGCATGCCCCCTGGTGTTGAGCACCAGCGTTTGTGTGGCCACATACCCTGATGCAGCTTCAGTAAAACAGAGTTTTTCAGGGTCCCTGTACGGAATAGAACCCTGATTCCCCGTTACCCGTGGTCACCATGGTAGGCGCAGAAATTGGCATCAAAAGTTGATATGGATGACATCCGAATGCAAAGTCGCCGTCACGGGGATGTGCGATTGTCCCGAGGTTCTCTAGAGTCAACGAAGTGCATGCGCAACTATAATGTCAACAGCTACTCTGCGAAATAGAGTTGTCTTTTTTTATATGTCTCAATATTTTGGGGGCTACCCCAATAAAAAATAAAAAAATATTTTTTTTTATAATATATATATATATATATATATATATATATATATATATATATATAGATATATATGTATACATATATATATATATATATATATATATATAAATATATATATATATATATATATATATATATATATATATATATATATATATATATATATATATATAAGCGGCCTCATCCTCCACCGCCGCTTCCACCTACACCGCCACTGTCACCGCCTCCTCAACCTATGGGTCACTTAGTATAAACTATGTACACATTAGCAGAGGCTTGTGAAGGCCTTTTCTCCATGCATCAGGAGTTGAGCACTTCTCCATGCATCAGGACTGATTTTGTATGACCCAATATTTTGTGGGCTACCACAATAAAAAAATAAAAAATAAAAATTATATATATATATATATATATATATATAAAATATATATATATAAAAACAGTGTTGGCTACCTCATCCTCCACCGCTGCTTCCACCTACCCCGCCACAGTCACTGCCTCCTCAACCTATGGGTCACTTAATATCAGGGCCGGACTGGGAATAAAATTCGGCCCGGGCATTTTTTAATTACAGCGGCCCACTAAAAAGGGGGCAGGGCCAGATAGGATGTGTTTTGTCATCACCAATGACAAGCACGCCCAATCACAAAGTGAGCATGTTGGTTCAATGCTCTTCCAGGGTAGACCATGCACAGAGCTCTGCTGAAGAGCTCCGGCATGAGAAAAAGACCCTGTATTTGTTCTGCACAGCACAAGCAAATTTAATAACATGCTTGCACTGTGTTTGCTTGAAATTTGTCTCTGGTGTCTCCATAGTTGGGATACCAGGAGACAAAAATGCTAGGAAAGCATATTGTGCAGTGTGTGTGTGTGTGTGTGTAAGGGGTGTAGTGTGTGAGCGCGTGTGTGAGTGATGGGTGCTGTTTGCGTGAGGGGTGCAGTATGTGTGTGCTGTGTGTGAGTGGGTGCTGTGTTTGCGTGAGGGTGCTATGTGTGTGTGAGGAAGCTGTGGGTGAGGGTGCAGTGTGTGCGTGTGAGGAAGCTATGAGTGTCAGGGGTGCAGTGTGTGTGTGTGAGGGTGCTGTGAGTGCCAGGGGTGCAGTGTGTGTGAGTGAGTGCTGTGAGTGTCAGGGGTGCAGTGTGTGTGTGTGTGAGTGAGGGTGCTGTGAGTGTCAGGGGTGCAGTGTGTGTGTTTGTGTGAGTGAGGGTGCTGTGAGTGTTAGGGGTGCAGGGTGTCTGAGTAAGTGAGGCTGCTGTGACCTGAGTGATTATATCCCCCCTCCCTGCTTACCTTTAGCCTGGGAGGGGGGATCCTGCTGCTGCTGGCATCCATCCCTGGTGATACTCGTGGTGAGTGAACTCTAGCCTGTAAGTTAGAGCTTCTCTGGGTTCCTCTCCTGGCTGTCTCCCCCACTCTCTCCCCCCGCTGGCCGCAATATACTGCATGTGGGCCAGTGAAGGAGATCTTTGATCTCCCCACCGACCCGCCGTGGACTACTTCTGGGCCGGTACTCGGATATTGCCGGCCTTGCAAAGACCGGCATGGGAGATCCTGTGATCTCCCTGCCGGCCTCGGCCCATGGCCACCGCGGCCCACCGGGCATTTGCCCGGTGTGCCCGATGACCAGTCCGGGCCTGCTTAGTATAAACTATGTACACATTAGCAGAGGCTTGTGAAGGCCTTTTCTCCATGCATCAGGAGTTGAGCATTTCTCCATGCATCAGGACTGCAAGAAATGCACCGCAGGCTGCAAATATTTCTTTTTTTATATGTCCCAATATTTTGTGGGCTACCACAATATAAAAAATAATAATAATAAAAAAATTATATATATATATAAAAAGTGTTGGCTACCTCATCCTCCTCCTCCACCTCTGCTTTCACCGCCATGGTCACCGCCTCCTCAACCTATGGGTCACTTAGTATGTATGTACACAATAGCAGAGGCTTGTGAAGGCTGTTTCTCCATGCATTATGAGTTGAGCTCAGTTTGAACAATGAAAGAGAATACCCTGCACTCCAACCCTCTATCAAATGGATAATTCTGTTGATCCTCCTGACAGCCATGCTTTAGATTTTGATTTATCTTCTTCCAAAGCTAAAATCAAAGATTCCATCTAGTGCTATTTTATGGCTCAGCTGTATTTTTATTATTTATGTTATTTTAAGTGATTTCTCTATCCACATTTGTTTGCAGGGCACTTGTCCTACTCTTACCCCCATTTTACTTACTTTTGCAGCTCTCTAGCCCTTTCCAGGAGTTTTTTATATGCATTTTTGTGACCAAAATTTCGGGTCCCCATTGACTTCAATGGGGTTCGGGGTAAAGTTCGAGCCCGAACCCAGACTTTTTTTCAAAGTTCAGCCGAACCCGAACATCCAGGTGTCTGCTCAACTCTAATTATATGTTTTTTAAATCCAGACAATATAGAATTTTTTTTAAAAAAACAGACCAAATATTTTTTAAAGAAAATCAGACTGAAGAGACTTCCCCTTCAGTCACATGGTGTGCATATAATGCAGTAACTAGGAGACTATTAATTAAAATCGGATCTAAAGATAAAGAATATAAGGAAAGAGATCTAACTGACCTACATATCCAATTATACAATCTCTCAAGCGATAACAAGGCATCTCCTTCTGAGTCGCTGTCAAATAGAATTAAACAAGATTAATGATCTCCTAATAAATAAATAAATAAAGTAAAACACTCAAAAGATTAAAAGCAACATTCTACTACAAAGTTAACAGGGCAGACATATTGTTATCTAATAAACGCAAAAATAAAATTAAACAAAATTTAATCTCTAAACTTATATATAAAGACGGGACATGTCTAACCCCAGAAAAGATAGGAAAGGCCTTTAACAATTATTATCATCAGTTATATAATCTATATAGTCAAAGAGATCCTAGGGACTGTCAGGGTCTTACCTGGGTTGGGAGCCTGTAGCGCAGATATGTTGCTCACCCTTGCAAATAGCCACAGGCCAAGGTGGTCAGGTAAGAATTCACCTGCCCTGTGGGTCTCTGCATGGGAGCTGTGCAGTACGAAGTTTCAAGTCGCAGTGCAGGCAGGGACTCAAACAGCAGGATTGTCAAGGGATAGCCGAGGTCAAAGGCTGCCAGAGGACAGGAACAACGAGGAGTAGCCGAAGTCAGGGGATGCCAGAGGTCAGAGTAAACAATGTCAGAAGCCGGGGTCAATATGAAGCAGAGTAACAATAGACAGGAACACTAGTATGGAACACACACAACAGGATCAAAGACTTTATCCAGATCACAGGGCGAGGCTGAGTTTATATACCCTGCTGATGTCTGATCAGGGTCAGGTGAAGCACAGCAGTAGTCAAGGTACAGCCCCCAGTGCTGTAGACAAGCCAGGAAGAACAGGACCGGAATGGCTTACAAACAAACAAAGCTGCTGTTACTCAATGGTAGAAAGCAGACCCAGGACCGCCATGTTTCCAGGTTCAAATCCTGACAGTACCCCGTCCTCAAAGCCGCCTATAGGTGAGAAAAGAAAAGCAACTACGGCCCAGGAGGTCACTTTTTAGATTTCTTGGCTCTGGTTTTGCCAGCAGGAAAGGAGGACATAGCCTGTAGAGCCTTTTCAAAAATTTGCAAGTCCTCATTATGGACTAGAGTCCCAATTCGAGGCGTAGGTACAGCCAGGAGGAGGATCTTTCTCCACCAAACAAGGAGCAGATGTTTCAGGAACTACTGGAGAGAGGTTAAGGTCGCTCAAGGATTCGGTGCGAGTGGCAAGTACCTTGATCTCAGGAGTCTTATTCTCTGGACCAGGTAACTCCTCTTTAGGTTGACATGAAGTGGTGATGGTACCAACTCTAACATGAATATTTTCCGGCGGAGGTTCAGATCTCTCAGGGGTACTGGGTAGGTTATTCATTACAGTCTGAGTACCCTTCTGTATTACAGAACGGGGACATGGCTGGCAGCAGCCGTGGCAGCTTCTAGACTGTATGTCTGAGTTGACTGGATAAGTCCGTAGGGCACCCAATAGAAGAGGTCTTTGCCTGGGTGGATGAATTGGGCAGAGAGAGATGAAATGCCCTCTTTCTCCACAGTATAGGCACAAGCCATGGGCTCTCCTACGGTCTTTTTCCTTAAGATGCAACCTAGTCCTAGTAAATCCGATCTCCATGGGTTCCTCCCTGTCCAACGAGGTGCTATTGCTAGCTGGAGTACACTCAGGGTAACAGGACAGGTTCCTGGAAGTGGGTTTACGCTGGAACGAGACGGGAACTTGATAAGTTTGTACATAGTCTTCTTTAGGTAACCGAGCTCTGTGGGTACTTTGAGCCGGTATGGGAGTTTCCTTCTTAGAAGCCAAGCACTGTGAGTCCATTGCGGACATAAACCACTCCCAAGTGTTCAAGACAGTACTATTCTCTTGCAGCTTCTGATATGCCCACGCCTTAATACGTCCAGAAAGTACATTGATAGCAGAACGGACCTTGATATAGTTGGTGACGTAAGTTCAAGGCAAACAAGAGTTCACAGTCCATCTTGAAGATCGAGAAAGTGGAACGGGAACCGTCGAACCTGTCAGGCAGTATGACATAGGGTTCTGGATAAGCAGGTTCCGGGGCTGGGTGTACTGTGCCTTTAAGAAATAAAATTTCTCGCTGCATGTCCGAAACAATCTGGACCAGGCTGGACACTTGCTGGGACAGGGGTGAGCTCATCTCTGCGGACTCCATATTGATCAAGTCTTTTGTCAGGGTCTTACCTGGGTTGGGCGTCTGTAGTGCAGATATGTTGCTCACCGTTGCAAATAGCCACAGGCCAAGGTGGTCAGGTAAGAATTCACCTGGCCTGTGGGTCTGTGCATGGGGGCTGTGCAGAATGAAGTTCCAAGTTGCAGTGCAGGCAAGGACTCTGTGGCAGAACCAACCTCGCCATTATGCACTGGAGAAGCCTGGTTGCCAGCCTCCTGCCATGTGACTATGGCCCCTGGGATGTATTGCCCTTTAAAGACATGATTTGGGCATAATGGATTTGTGTTGTGCTGCTGCTGGCCATTTTAAGAACCATCTGGGGACATACTGTGGAGTTACTGGGTGGCCACCATTTCCTGTATCAGAAGCACATGGGGAGAACAATGGATGGTGGCCATTTTAACTCACAGACACTGTGTGGACTTTTCAACACGGTGCCATCTCGCCAGTATTTGTTGCACAGAGACATCGTGCGGTGGTTTTGGACTATACAGCAGGGGACACATTATACAGTGATTGTTTTTTATTTAGCCTGTATATGTTCTGCAGAATCTGCATTAAACTATATTTTCCAAAGTACTGAATGGATCTGGGTGAATTTTGGATATGTGGTTCACCCAGATCCCCCAGTTCCAAGGATATACTTTTTATGGGGTTATTGCATGTTTTGGGGTCCCTGTGATGTGGTTTAAGAAACTGTATTTCTCTGGCTGTGATAATTAGATTACCCATTGTGTTCAGTAATCATATCACAGCCAGAGGGGAGGATTTTGTGTGGGAGTGTCTGGGTGTATTGTATGGATTGATTGGCTGTTTTGTAACGCCCTGTGGGCTGTACTATGTTTGTGGATTGGGAATAAAAGAGACTGTATGTGACAGTACAGGGAGTTCCTGTTTTAACCCTCAAAGTGAAGTGTCGTCTCATTATTGGGGGAAGGATTTATTGTATGCTGTTCCAGTTTGACTGCTAGGAGAGTAAACCTATTCGTATGGTTCCTATTCAACTGTCTACAGCATTCAAATGCTTGGGAGAATTTATTTTTTTCTCCGGTTCGGTGATTGTGGTGTCTGCCAGAGTGCTTGGAGTCCTCAGGAAGCGCTAGGAGCATCCTTCAACAGAGGTACCCAGTCGGGGTGCCAGGCGATCCGTTACAGACTCAAACGGCAGGATTGTCAAGGGATAGCCGAGGTCAAAGGCTGCAAGAGGACAGGAACAATGAGGAGTAGCCGAAGTCAAGGGATGCCAGAGGTCAGAGTAAACGATGTCAGAAGCCGGGGTCCAGGGCCGGTGCTTGGATTTTTAGGTACATAGGCGAAGATGCATTTTTCCGCCCCCCCCCCCAAAAATCTTCACCTATGTGCCTCTTAACCAGCCCCTCTCCCCTCCCCGACCATTAGTGGTCCCTTCCGTTCCCTGTCCCTTAGTGTTCTTCTCCCCTCCCCTCTTTCCCCCTCCCCCATTTTTTCCCTGTCTCTTGGTGTTTCTCTCCCATTCCCTCCCTGTCCCTTGGTGCACCCCCCACCCCTTTAGTGGTCACACTTCCTGGTGTGTGCCTCCTACCTCTATTGTTGCATTGCCGAGCGGAGCAGATCCCCTAAAGGAGCTTCAGTTTTCTGTACCCGGCCGGACTGACAGGGAGTGCTCTCTCTGTGAGCACCTCCTGTCAGTCTGGCCAGGTACAGGAAACAGAAGCTCCTGTACCGCGCTCTGCTCCGCTACACTCTGTACACACTGACAGTCACACACTCAATGACAAACACACAGATGTCACTGACAGACACAGACTCATTGATCTGACACGCACTCATTCATTGACACTGACAGACCCACACTGATTGACACTCATTGACAGACACACTGATAGTCACACACAGACTCAATGACAAACATACTCTCACTGATTTGACAGACACACACTCATACACTGACAAACACACTCATCATACACTGACAGACACTCATACACTCACATGCACACACACACAGACAGTCACTCACTCACAAACACACACTGTCACTCACAGACACACACCGAAGCACACAGTCACTCACAGACACACACACACACTGTCACTCACAGACACAAGCTCAGTCACTCAGACACACACACTCATACAATCACTCACTCACACACACACACTCAGTCACTCAGACACACATGCTGTCACTCACAGACACACACAGTCACTCACAGACACACGCTCAGTCACTTAGACACACACACTCATACAATCACTCACACACACACTGTCACTCACAGACACACGCTCAGTCACTCTGACAGCGTGTGTGTCTGTGAGTGACAGTGTGTGATTGTATGAGTGTGTGTGCATGTGTGTGTCTCTCACAGACACACACAGTCATTCATGGACACACACACTGTCACTCACAGACACACACAGACACACGCTCAGTCACTCACAGACACACTGTCACTCACAGACACACGCTCAGTCACTCACAGACACACACACACACACTGTCACTCACAGACAAACACACTGTCACTCACAGACACACACACACAGACACACACACTGTCACTCACAGACACACACACTGTCACTCACAGACACACACAGACAGACACACACACTGTCACTCACAGACACACACACACAGACACACACACTGTCACTCACAGACACACACACTGTCACTCACAGACACACACAGACAGACACACACACTGTCACTCACAGACACACACACTGTCACTCACAGACACACACATCACATACATTCACTAATAATTTTATAAATAAACATTTTCCACCCAGCCTCCCTACCTGGAGAGCTGGTGTGGATGCTGGATCGGTCCCTGAGGGCTGGGGCTGCTGAGAGGCGCGCGGCAGTGCTGTGATCAGGCGCGCGGCAGTGCTGTGATCAGGCGCGCGAGGGAGCTCTAATCTCCATCCTCTGCTCCCTCGCGGGCTGCCTACTGATGACGTCATATTCCGGCTCCCGCGGCATCAGTAGGCAGCGTGCGAGGGAGCAGAGGGTGGAGATTAAAGCTCCCTCGCGCGCCTGATCACAGCACTGCCGCGCGCTGCGCCGGGGGTCGAGATGGTGGCCTGGCAGGAGGGAGAGCTTCCCTCCTGCCGGTCACTGAAATATTGCGCCCCCAGAGCCCGTGCGCCCTAAGGCGGCCGCCTGTGCCGCCTTATGGACGCGCCGGCCCTGCCGGGGTCAATATGAAGCAGAGTAACAATAGACAGGAACACGGGTACGGAACACACACAACAGGATCAAAGATCAGGTGAAGCACAACAGTAGTCAAGGTACAGCCCCTAGTGCTGTAGAGAAGCCAGGACAAACAAAGCTGCTATGGCACAATGGTAGAAAGCAGACCCAGGACCACCAAGTTTCCAGGTTTGAATCCTGACAGGGACTTCTTTAGATCCTTCCGAAAATATCGAAGATACAATTGAATGCACTAAATGTTCCAATTACTTTACATGAACTTCATACACGGATACACCTACTGAAACAAGATAAAGCACCAGACCCAGCCGGGATTACTGGTGCTTTTTACAAACTATTCAAAATTGATATATGATTCCATCTAAAGACTACTTTTAACTACTTTTTTGGTTCTTGGGGCGGGGATACTGAGGGCAATCATGGTCCTCTACAGAGACCCACAAGGTAGAATTGTGGGCCCTGGCATTAATTTAAAATGGTTTAAAATTACCAACCGTGCACGCCAGGGCTGTCCATTATCACCTCTACTGTAAAGTCTATCAATCAGCAGATATAAGATCTAACCAGGTAATTACAGGTTTGGGAAATAACAACTTCCCAAAAATTAAGTTATATGCTGATGATGTGTTACTAACTTTGCGTAATCTATAATTATGTTATAGATACCATACAAAATCATACAAAATTATAGCCAATATTCAAATTATAAATTAAACGCTCAAAAATCTATGGCATTGTACCTAAACACATCTCAAATCGATACTGATAATATAGAACATAAATATATATTTAGACAAGGTAAAAACTATTTTAATTACTTGGGTATAAAAATCTCTAAAAAATTAAAGAAATGGACAGAACTTAATCTTCTATCATTAATTAAAGACCCTACTATAAAAAAAAAAAAAGGAAAACCTTGAAAATCTTCTGGTTAGGGAAGATAAATACAGTAAAAGCATATATTGTACCAAAATGTTAGTATAATATGAGAATGATCCCCCTGAGAGTCCAGGAGAGTTGGCTTGATTTAATACAATCATCATTCACTAAATTTATCTGGTCAGGTAAAAACCCTGAATAAACCGAGAAATAATGTCAAGGGGGGAAAAAATGAGGGAGGTATGAGTATTCTAATCATTCCGGATATTGAACAAGTCAATTTATTGGCACATATCTTAATTATAAATAAGAATGATTCTAAGAATGAAAGCTGGCACATTATAGAACAGAATCTATAGTCAATAGAGAAAGAAGATATTCATTATATTAAAACCTCAAAGTCACTAATAGTCCAACAAATTTTTCCAACGAGCCATACACTTAAATATATTATCAAATTTAATGATAGACATAAACTTAGAATTATGAATCCATAAAGGTATGAAAAGGATCTCTAACCTTTTAAGAGGAAATATAAATAAATAAATAAATTGGGAGGGGAGGCAGTGTGTTAATTTGGGGCAGGTAGGAAGGCAGTGTATTAGAGTGGTGGTAGGGGAAGGCATACACGGATAGAGTAGAGTGGTGGGAGGGGGGCAGTATATTATTTTGGAGGAGGAGGGCAGTGTATTAGAGTGGAGGAAGGGGGTAAAGTATTGGATTTGGGGGAAATGTATTGGATTTGTGGACAGTGTATTAGAATGGGGGAAGGGCAGTATATTAGATTGGGTCTGCATTGAGGCGCTGAACGCTCCCCATGGAGATGCTGATTAGCCGCACAGCTTTTTGCCACACATGCACAATAGCCTCCGAATGCTTTCTTGTGGGAAAGCATTGGATTGGCTGAGATCATCAAGTTTCAGCCAAAGTGAAGAACATACTCATAGGACTTCAAAATCAACAAGATAACGTCATTTGTTTTATCCAGCTGAGCAACAGCATACAATCACCCTTTAAGTCCCATTACCAAACTTTTCTTAATATGTCAAGGTAGTTTTACTGAAACATTGGTTATATGCAAATGCACGTCTCCTTAAAATAAATTAGCTCTTTTGTTTACTTTTGTTATACTCTACTTTTCTAAATAAACCTACGTTTCTAAGTTTTTTGTTTTTTTGTGGCCCACATAAACTTAAACCTTGTTTATTTGGCCCATGTTAGCCTTTGGGTTTGACATGCTTGCTGTACGATGTATTCTCAATTGTACATAATGGGTTGTCAGTGATATCCAAACATCTAAATCAAGTCTTCGAAAGATCGAAGATTTTCACTGATAGTTCTTCAGTCACAGACTGGGGTTTTCTTAAATTTCTTCCAAGTTGGCCTGGTAACAAGTGTCCAGCATTCCCGGAAGAAAAGGGTATCTACAGTAACATATAGGAAAAATATAACTTAATTGTTTTAAATGTTCTACATTTCTTTAGATAAAGTATAACTAATTTATCATAATGGAAACATTTCATACATCAACATTTCCAATAATATTCCTACAGAGTTAGTTCTACAAAGATAAGGCATAAATATAGAACATAGATTTTTAGAAGTTGGATTAAAAGTAAATTATATTTCTCTTTTATGCTTAAATACTGTAAATACTTAAAAAAATTGTAGATAAGCTTTTAATCTTATTTCTTATCTCTACTCTAGGTGAGGTGGGGAGCTTTTTATAAACTGGTAATAAGTGATTTTCCTGATCAATCATGGCAGCATTTACTCATGGGTTAGCTCCTCCAGAAAGGACAGGAAATAGAACTCTGAAATTGGTATAAATAGATCCTCCCCCTTCCCATCAGGCAGTCTTTTTTTCCTGTCCTTCACAGCAGTTTGGAAGGAGTCTGCTTAAGCAGGCCTAGAATTTTTTTATTTTTTTTATGCTCACCAGGCCAATATTTTTCTGGGGTGCCAGGGTTCAGCTAGGTGCCTCATCCCAGGGCCCTATTTAGCCTTGTACTGCAAGGAAGTAGCTCATTGAGCAGCCATTTGGCTATTAGAGTAGGACCTGCCAAAGATGGGGTACTTTGACGTTGTGGCAGGCTTATGCAATGTATGATCATATAATGTAACTAAACCCCCATTATTTTTTATCTAGATTAGGTGTTTTAAAAAAAAAAAAAAAGACTAACAAAATCTGTCAGCACCAAAGTTGCTGTTTAGTAGATAAGGGTGTGCGCTGGAATTTCATTTTTATTGTATTTATTGGCTCCCAGCAGCACCGTATTTATGCATGTAGGTGAGTGCAGCCAGCCCCTTGTTTTCACACACATATATATATATATATATATATATATATTTTGGCACTCACCCTTTCTCCAGAGTAATTACAGCATTATATGCCTGGGTGCAACCCCACTTTGTAAATATATAAAAATGAATGAAGAGATGCACTCACAGGGCTTTTTTTGTAGATAAATATAAATTTATTCCAACAACGTTTCGATCTAAAACGACGTTTCGATCTAATTCGGGTCTTCCTCAAGATCATGTTAGTAATTAAATGATCACTGAGTCGCCATTATTTGTTTGGCTCTAACTGGAAATACTCTTCCAAGTGTAATGTAATAGGGGTATGATCTGACCATTTATTATCTACAATATTAGATGCAATTATATAAGGAATTTTTCTATTCAAGAATATATGTCAAGAATCTGTCTATAATGGAGTATATGTTAGAAATAGTGGAATGATAAGTGTAGTTTTTATCATTTTCGTGATGGATTTTTCAAATATAAACAATCTTTGAGAAAAAAAAATTAGAGTATTGAGTAGCCAATTGTTCAAGATAATCTTTTTTTTTTCATTTTCTCTTTTTCTCTAATTATGTCTTGTTCATAATCTAACACAAGTTTCTATCTCCTCCTATTATCAGCCTGCCATGGACATTTTTGGAAACTTTTTGGATTTTTTTTTCCCACAAACTGGTAATGCTCAAATTTGGGGAAGTATACATATAAACTATGCCATCAATTGTTCTTTTCCAAATCAAATATCATCTGTCCGGATCTGTAAGGGTTTCATCAGTATGGCAAGCCAAATTTTTGTGGAAAAAATAGAAACTCTCTAGATTTAATGTTGAATGTTGAATGTTGAATGGTATTGGATTGGGTAGTCCCTCACCAGAGTTGAAGGAATGCATTCTTTTTTAAAATGGGTTTCCTGTATAAATAAAATGCCTGATTTGTGTGCTTTTGCTGCTTTAAATAATAACCTACAAAATATAAATTTTGATAAAACATGACCACCCGATCAATAATGATGCCTCTCCCTTCTGTCAGTCCCTACATTGGCTTCCTATAAAATATAGAGCTCAATTTAAAATTCTGGTTCTTGCTTTCAAATCTCTACATAATGCTGCTCCCACCTATCTATCCTCCCTTATACACAAGTATGTCCCATCTAGGCCCTTACGATCTGCTGAAGACTTACGTCTATCATCTGTCCGTACTCCCACCTCTGATGCTCGCCTTCAAGATTTCTCGAGGGCTGCACCGTTCCTGTGGAACTTGCTTCCCTCCTCCGTTAGATGCTCACCCAGTCTCCACTCCTTCAAAAAATCGTTAAAAACCCACTTCTTCATAAAAGCGTATCAATCAAACTGTTAATAGCTGCTGACTGATTCCTCTTCTGCAACTGTCACTAGTCTAATACTATCCTTACCTTTTTGTGTCATTTTACCCCACTCCCTCTAGCATGTAAGCTCATTGAGCAGGGCCCTCAACTCATCTGTTCCTGTGTGTCCAACTTGTCTGGTTACAACTACATGTCTGTTCGTCCACCCATTGTAAAGTGCTGCGGAATTTGACGACGCTCTATAAATATCATAATAATAATAATAATAATAATGTAAAGAGAAGTATTTTATACAAGGATATGTATTTACTGGATGGATTGAGTTGTATACTAATCGTAACAAAGGAAATAACAATTATTTTTTAAAAAATAAACAAAAAAGGATTAGGGGTAAAACTTGGAAATATATCTCATAACGGGATAACAATGAAACTAAAATATATACAAAAAATGCCTTTTTTTTGTTATTAAATTCATTTAGAAAAACTAGTTACGGCGCACTCAGACTTGTAAATTAATAACTAAGAAGGCTAACGCCTATCTAAGAATAAATATGGGGATTTAGTTCCACCATATGGCCATATGATGTTAAGCCCACTACTACTTCAAAGTACCCCAATATCAGTGGGTCCTACGCTAATAACAAAAATGTGGGAGATAAATTAAATAGTACTAGTCCTAAACATAAGCTACAGTGTATTGAATTCATTTCTTTGTAAGAGCAAAGTGAGTATACAATAGTGATAAAAGCAATTAAAAACAGTGTAACAACTAAACAATTAAAGTGTTGGTGCTTGAATGAGTATACTCACATTTGCAGATAATATCTGTGCTGCATAAAGAAAATAATAAAAGTGACATGACTATAAAACTCCTCCTATTTATACACACCTGTGGCCACCTCTAAAGAGGTCTCTGAAGCTGGGGGGCCTGGGCGGGGTGCTTAACCCCAAAGGAATCTGGTCTGGATTCCAAATATAATTGCACAAAGGAGAGATTGGGGGCACACCCGTATACATGAAAGGTGCTGCCGCAGTGACCAAAATTCATACAGAAAAACTAGTTACTAGCCTTCTTAGTTATTAATTTACAAGTCTGAGTGCGCCGTAACTAGTTTTTCTGTATGAATTTTGGTCACTGCGGCAGCACCTTTCATGTATACGGGTGTGCCCCCAATCTCTCCTTTGTGCAATTAAATTCATTTAGACAGAAAGGAATGCATTAATTGTAATACAATTATTAATATTAATTAAAACTATATGTTCTGTGCAAATAATATGTATTTATGTTAAATATTCTATTTTAAAATTTAAATATTTTAATAAAAGAGAGAGGGTGAGAATAGAAAGGAGAAAAAATAAATAATTTATATACATATATTTGCTGTTATAAGACCTATGGAAGTGTATTTGTGAAGAGTCAAGGTACTTAGTTTAAGGTTTAATTTGCATGCGAATGGTACAGTAGTATTACCACTGTATTGCTTTCGCCATGCAAATCTTCTATTATAATACAATGTGAGTAATATTGCATTCGCCATGTGAGGTCAGGAGTCATTAGTTTAGTATATGTTCATTCAGTAAAAGTTTGAATATGTGAAAATAATTAAATAGAATTCTTCAGTTAATTCAGCATAACTTAATGGCATTATATTCACCATGCAAATGTTTTTCAATCAAGTTTTATTGAAATATTATGTGAACTCACACAAACACACAAATTTGCATGTTTCTGTAGTTGGCATACAATATCATCCAAAAACATATTGATAGCGCCGCAATATTTTCGTTAATGGCGTCAATTTTCAGTTTTTTATCTTCCATAACTTTATTGTGGAGGAACTGAAGGGGCTCCCACATCCTTTTCAGATGGTGGTGGGCCTGGAGAAAGGGTGAGTGAAGCTGTTAGTTGGTAAGTAATGGGAGGGACATCAGCCATTTTTTTCTTTAGGTAAAATGGAATGGGCACTAACTTTAAAAAAAATAAATAAAAATTAAATTTGTATCAAAGATCGCTTCAACTGAAATTTTAACTGAAATAGATTACCCAACTTAAAAATCTGATTTTGTTTGTTTTATTTAGTTCTACCTCCTGCAGCTGAGGTACCTGTTTTTTGAAATATTTTAACAGATTTTATTATTTTTTCAGTTTTTTATTGTTCCTTATCATAAATAACTCATATGATTTTGATGTTTTTTTTGTTGTTGTTTTTAGGGGCTGTTTGAAGTGTTTACTGCAAAGTTTCCTGATTAATTTTTCCCTTGGAACCCTTTGACTTGGGATAGCAACAAAAAAATGTGTGCCGAAGAGTAGCGCAGCGCAAACCTTTTAATGAGCAGAGTGTAATGTTCTCTTTTTCTGGCAAATTCTTTTTATATCTGGTTTAATTGTTGACAATTGTATTTGCATGTCTGCAGCTGCGTCAAGTTGATTTCGAAACTTTGTTTTTGTTGCAGAGTAAAGAGAGAATCGAGTTTCACATAAGTATGTGCTGGTGAATGGGAACAGAACTTTGATTGCCCGATGGACAATTTTGGGTTTACTTCGAGTAAATCACCCCAAAAAGCAACAAGAGAAACTTGTTAACATTTTTGGCTTAGTTGACTGTCAGAAGTTATATCGATCAGATTCTCAAAATCTACATCAGGAAAATTGGAAAATTAGCCGCCATTCATATCTTGTCAAGTAATGCTTCTGTATGAGAAGCATTGGATTGAACAATATGTGGAAGTCGTCAGCATGAACCTGGACCTGGACCTGGAGGCGGCAGCAGCAGATCCTGGCAGTGAGGTGAGTAATCTTTGTTTAACTAAAATTTTTATAAGCAAAGGGGCATGACAGTGGTCACTGGGATAGAGGGAAATTTTTCTTGCATGGACAGAAATCTCCTGCCAATAGCCTTATGCAGCGTTTTAGTAATGCACACTTGCAGTACTGCAGTACTTAACAACGTTTAGTATCATATTTTGATAGTTTACGTGGGATATGTCACTTTCCAGGTTTTTTTTTTTACCAATATGTTTACTTATCCCTATTTAACAAATATGTCTTGGAGAGACATGAAGAAAAAAATTCAGACCTCTTTATCTTGCACCTTGACACCTCCATCTTAACTCCCTGACATTTACTGTTGGGAGTTTTGTCCTTTGCCCCTGGCAGTCAGCATAAAGGAAATATACAGAGAAGAGAAAAATGTAAACGTTTTGATTTATCCTCCTCATTTTTTTTTTTTTTTAAATGTTTCATTTTTATTGCAAGGTCACAGAAATTACGAAACATGACATCGCAATGATATATAAGAGAAACCTTGCAATGTCACATATAATAAAAATGTTTAAAGAGATAACTGCAACAATATCGGGCATGCGCTACATGTGTTTCGAGATATGATGCATTCCGTTGCCAGTGCATTCCTTTTCAGCTAGATAATACCCTAATGCCGATCCTCAGGAGTGTAAGTGTATCCTCCTCACTCTCAATGTTTACCCCGCCTTTGCCTTGCTTTACCTAAATTGGTTAATAATGTGATGTGCTAAAGCTTTAATATAGATTTAAAAGAAATCCCAACAGCTAAGGAAAAAAGGTCAACTCAAGTTATAGGCGATTTTACCATCTTTTATTCAGTGGTGTAAATTCTGGAGAGGTAACAGTTCCTCTTTAACCCCTTAACAATGTTATGGTGAGCTATGCCATCCTACAAAAGGGGGCTTTAATGCCATAAAATCAGGTCCTCCCTGTAGCCAACATATTTATCTTCCACGATCAGGGGGACTGCCTAACAACCGAGGCAGTCCCCCTGCAACAAATCCCGTCCCATTCGCTTCATGTGATCAGCCGGATTACATCATTCACTGCAGGGGGACTGCCTGGGTTGTCCGGCAGATCCCAAACATGGGATTAATAAAAAACACATACTTGTGAAAATAAAAAACAAACTATAAATATACACTTATAATTAAATTATAAGTATCCAAAAAGCTTGCACTCCTAGTATAAAAACATATATGCCCGTTGTTAGAGCTATGCAAAAGATACAAAATACAAAAATTGTCTGTACTCCAAGGACTGAAACAAGTTCCACTATGGGAACTGAAACGTTGACTCTCTCATTTTAAGATGTACTATTAAAAGTTAAGTATTAACTGATTTACCCCTTATTTAAGTAAATTATATATATATATATATATATATATCTATATATAGATATATATATATAAAATGAGAGCACTCAGTGAATTTTGTCCAAAAAGTAAATAGTGTTGTATTCAAAGCATCAACGTTTCGACCCGAAGGCCTTTATCAAGATATATATATATATATATATATATATATATGTATGTGTAAATACAGTGTTTATATAGGATATGAAGTGTAATAAAGTGATTACTTACCCAGTGCAGGTGTTTTCACCTCAATCAAGTGGATAGCCAAAAATAAAAGCCAAGTGAACACAGCAAAATGTGATGAGAACTGGTGACATGAAAAAAGTGGCATTGAAAATGACAAATGGTCTGTACACGTACATACATATATCATTAAGTATATCAAAATTTAACTGAATTATAGCAGAGAAGATTAATCTATGAAAAATGTACACCAAACATATTAACTCTCATATAATGATCAAAGCGCAAACACATAATAGCTGGACGGCTAGATAATCCCACAAAAAAAGTTATTTAAAGTGTGTATGTGTGTATATATATATATTTGTAAACCGATCAAATTGATCTATTTCTTTATCTACAAATAGAGATGTCCCGAACAGTTCGCCGGCGGACAGTTCCCGGCGAACATCGCATGTTCGCGTTCGCCACGGCGGGCGAACATATGCGATGTTCGGTCCGCCGCCTATTCCATATCATTGAGTTAACTTTGACAACCCCCCCCCCCGCCGCGCGGGGGGGGGGGTTGTCAAAGGTAACTCAATGATATGGGGGGGGACCTACTGTCCTCCCCCCGGCCCCCACCCCTGAGCGGTGGGTGGGGGGCCCTAAAAAAAACAATAGGGGGGGAACTTCTGTCCCCCCCCGGCCCCCACCCCTGAGTGGTGGGTGGGGGCCCTAAATACTAAGAAGGGGGGACCTAAGGTCCTCCCCCCTGGCCCCCACCCCTGAGCGGCGGGTGGGGGCCCTAAATACTAAAAAGGGGGGACCTAAGGTCCTCCCCCCTGGCCCCCACCCCTGAGCGGCGGGTGGGGGCCCTAGCCAAAGGGGGGACCTAAGGTCCTCCCCCCTGGCCCCCACCCCTGAGCGTGGGTGGGGGCCCTAAATACTAAAAAGGGGGGGACCTAAGGTCCTCCCCCCTGGCCCCCACCCCTGAGCGGCGGGTGGGGGCCCTAAATACTAAAAAAGGGGGGGGACCTAAGGTCCTCCCCCCTGGCCCCCACCCCTGAGCGGCGGGTGGGGGCCCTAAATACTAAAATGGGGGGTCCTCTTTAGTCACGCCTTGAATTTTCCCATCGCCAGTAATTTGACTCATAACCTTTGATTGGTTACGTAATCCACCAATCAGAGTGTTATGTGTCATTTTACACAGCGTGGGAAAATTCCACAGAACTTTCCCACGCTGTGTAAAATGACACAGAGCACTCTGATTGGTGGATTTCAAACCAACCAATCAGAGTGCTGTGACAGGTAAATGTAGAGACTTACCTGTCAGTCTCTTCATTTACCTGTCAGAGCACTCTGATTGGATGGCTTAAACTCACCAATCAGAGTGCTCTGAGCCTAATTGCAGGGCGGGGCAAGGCTTTATAAGCCTTCCCCCGCCCTGCAGAGCTCAGTCTGCGCGGAGCCCTCACCGGGTGAAGATGGATTTTTTTTTTTTTGCGCTCGGTTTTTTTTTAATTGCGTCGGTTATTATGGTTTTTTATTTGGCCTTTTTTGGGGCTGAAAAAAGAAGATTTAGAAGAAAGAAAACATCGAATGGTAAGTTGTTTTTTTTTCATTTTACAGGTACTTAGTTAAAGGTGTCCCCCCTTATTATTTTTAGGGTGAGGGGGGTAGGTAGGGGGATAATGTTTTTTTTGGGGGGGAGGGGGTGACTAGGGGTTTGGGGACCCCTAGTCACCTGGGGGTGGGCGGGAAATTTTTTTTAGGGCCCCCACCCGCCGCTCAGGGGTGGGGGCCGGGGGGGAGGACCTTAGGTCCCCCCCCCCCATTTTAGTATTTAGGGCCCCCAGCCGCCGCTCAGGGGTGGGGGCCACGGGGGGAGGACCTTAGGTCCCCCCCCTTTTTAGTATTTAGGGCCCCCACCCGCCGCTCAGGGGTGGGGGCCGGGGGGGAGGACCTTAGGTCCCCCCCCATTTTAGTATTTAGGGCCCCCACCCGGGTTGTCAAAGTTAACTCAATGATATGGAATAGGCGGCGGACCGAACATCGCATATGTTCGCCCGCCGTGGCGAACGCGAACATGCGATGTTCGCCGGGAACTGTCCGCCGGCGAACTGTTCGGGACATCTCTACTGCAAACGATTCCGGGTGGGCATATGCAAATTAGTTCATCAAAGAATTACATTTTTGCCTCATTCCATTTTAAACATGGACCCCATGGAGTTTGTGTTTGTTGTATATACGCATATATAAATATATATATATATATATATATATATATTCGTATTTTGTTCGTATTCTGAGTATAGTGATGAAAATACGAATATACGGAAAGAACGTGATATATATATATATATATATATATATATATATATCTCAATAAAGTAGAGGTGCACTTCTGGACTTAAAATAGTGTTTCAGGTTTATTAGAGCAAAAAAATGTACGATCAATGTTTCAACCTCTTCAGGTCTTTCTCAAGAATCTTGAGAAATACCTGAAGAGGTTGAAACGTTGATCGTACTTTTTTTGCTCTAATAAACTTGAAACACTATTTTAAGTCCAGGAGTGCACCTCTACTTTATTGATTCATATATATCGCGGATTTGCACCGAGGGCTGAAACGTTGATGTGATTTTATGGACTAATTCCCAATAAAGAAGTTTCTATTTTTTTCAAAAGACTGTAAGTGCAAACCTTCTTTCTATTGTATATTATTTTTGGCTTTTGGCTATTTGCACCCGGCTCCCACATTGGAGGGTAGGTCTGAGTGCAAGGACACAGGCAAAAAAATATATATATATATATATATATATATATAATGTCTCTCTGTGTCCTTGCACACACACTTTAAATTACAAAAATGCCAGGTGCACTTCAGCCAATGCCATGAATAAATATATAAATGTTGAAAAAGGCTTGCACTCACTGTCTTTTTTTCTTTTAAAAGGTTCTTTTATTTCATTCCTTTAAAATACGATCGACGTTTCAGCCAGCATCCGTGGCTTTCATCAGGATCAATACAGCTCAAATATACATTGTAACTAACATGCTTATATAGCTAAACAAACTAATAAATCAATCAATAAATAAATCACTCACCACCTGTATAGCTGTCTCTCCTTCTCGGTGCCTCCCAATTGCATCTGCTCATGCGCAGACATATCACTACCCAGAAGTAGCATGCTGACGTAACCGTTGACAGGGTTACCTGGTACTATACCAGGTTCCCTAGCAACCTAATAAATAACATCGCTCTATGCACCGATCATACAGCTATACAGATCAAACATACCCAATCATATAAAACTTTTAAAAACACAATTATTACTGTTAGCTAATTAGAGATTTCTCTTATTCAAAGTTCTTTCTTATTTCTTAATTTCAGACCAAAGCTCAATAATCCATATGAAGTATACA
>OW240916.1:54566672-54613741 GCA_933207985.1 Pelobates cultripes
CAGGGGTGGGGGCCAGGGGGGAGGACATTAGGCCCCCCCTTTTTAGTATTTAGGGCCCCCACCCGCCGATTAGGGGTGGGGGCCAGGGGGGAGGACCTTAGGTCCCCCCCCCTTTTTAGTATTTAGGGCCCCCACCCGCTGTTCAGGGGTGGGGGCCGGGGGGGAGGACAGTAGGTCCCCCCCTCATTATTTTTATGGCCCCCACCCACCGCGCAGGGGTGGGGGCCGGGGGGGAGGACAGTAGGGCCTCCCCCCCATTGTAATTAATGGCCCCCACCCGTTGCACAGGGGTGGGAGCCAATAGTTTTTTGGGTTTTTTTTGTTTTTGTTTTTTACAGTGAGCAGCCACTGGCTGCTCACTGCTTACTAGACATGCCCCTACTCGCTGCATAGCGAGTAGGGGCAGATCATTTACTAATACTAAGTAATCTTTACTTAGTATTAGTAAATGTGGCTGAAAGACCAATTTAGGTCTTTCAGCCTTTTAGTAGATAACTCCCTAATACCGTGGGAATTAGGGAGTTATCTACTAAGCGGCTGCAAGATGCAGCCGCGGATCGGAGTTTGCATGCCACAGTCCAGGTGTTAGTCCCCTTGAAACATCTTGTGTGTTTTAAAATTCGCCTGCCTATTGAAGTCTATGGCGGTTCGCCCGGTTCGCGGGTTCGCGAACATTTGCCGAAATTCGCGTTCGCCGTTCGCGAACCGAAAATCTTATGTTCGCGACATCACTATCTACAAATAGCTACCTCAGTTACAAAAAAAGAAAAAGAAAACAATGATGTTTCTAAATTAAAGATATAACTATCTCTAAGAAAACTTGATATATTCATATGGCTGTCAGAGCCCAAGCTCTTGGTAGATGGATGTCAAGGTAATCCCACAAAAAAATGTTAAGTATTGGTGTACTTGTATAACGATCAAACTGATATGTAACTATATGTACCAATGACTACCTCAGTATCAATAAAACAAAATGATGATGTCTCTCAATTAAAAGCATCTGTCCATACGAGAACTCTCCCTATACAACCAAGCATTCTGCTAGCATTTCCTGCTGCTTTATTACATTGTCTACCTACCTTTAAGTTATCTGAAATAATTACTCCTAAATCCATTTCCTCAGATGTTAAGGTTAGTATTGTATCAAATATTCTATACTTTGCCTTTGGGATTTTATGCCCAAGATGCATTATCTTGCATTTATCCACATTAAATGTCAGTTGCCACATATCTGATAATTTTTTTAGTTTACCTAAATCATTTAGCTTATCACTGCTGGAACATCAACCCTGTTGCAAAATCTTAGTAGCAGCAGCAAGAAAATGGGTCCATGTATAGATCCCTGAGTTATCCCACTGGCAACTAAACCTTGCTTCGAATATACCCCATTGACTACAACCCTCTGTTGAATCCAGATGGCAGTTTATTGATGAACCTTCTATATAGAATAGGGTTAAAAGCCTTACTGAAAGCTGGGTAAGCAATGTCTACTGCACCACCTTGATCTATTATTTTATTTTAGTTAATCAAAATGTTCAATAAATTAGATTGGCATGATCTCTCTGAAGTAAGCCATTTTGTCTCTGATCTTGAAATCCATTTGAATTTGAGATGTTCAACAATCTTATCCTTTAACATGCCTTCCATCATTTTCCCCACTATACTGGCTTATAGTAGCCCAACTCCTCCCTACAACCTTTCTTGTGAATGGGTACAACATTCGCTAATTTCAATCTTCAGGGACTACTCCTGTTAACAATGACTAAATAAATCTGTTAATGGTTTTGCTAGTACACCACTAAGCTCTTTTAATAACTTTGGGTGTATTCCATCAGGCCCCATTGACTTATTTGTCTATACTTTGACAGTTGAAATAGAACCTCTTCCTCTGTAAACTCACATGTAACAAATGACTCATTTGTCATTTTTCCTAACTGAAGTCCCTTTTCTTTATTTTCAGTTGTAAATACTGAACACAAATATTCATTGAGGCAGTCAGCTAGACATTTATCCTCTTCTACATACCTTCCTTCTTTTGTTTTTAATCTAACTAATCTTTGTTTTATTTTCCTTTTCTCATATGTATCTAAAACATTTTTTATCCCCCTTTTTTACTGACGGTGCTATTCTCTCGTGTGTGTGTGTGTGCTTTGGAGGCTGTTATAACTTGCCTCCTTTCTGCCTAATCTTTTAGATCATTCTGTCTTCCTCACTCTGTTTTTTTTTTTTTACAATTACTAAATGCTAACTTTTTCTTTTTACTATTTTGGCCACTTCTGCATAGTACCACAGTGGTAGACATCGCTGAACACAAATATGTGTATTTTATTGCAGTAAAAGCTTACAGTATAATGACATTCACAGTTAAAATGCCATGTGGAACTAAAAAAAAAATTCTTAATTTTTCACATTTTATTTTTTAGATTTTATTCATATTAAATTAAGCTTCATATATAAATATTTAAATTAAAGTTCAATTTATACTGAACAAAATGATATATAATAAGTGTGGGTGCACTTAATATAAAATAGGTACATTATGATGAACAGACGTGTAGCTCAAATTCTAGATTTTGTTTTGGTCAGAACCTGTTCAATGCCTCCGTCCTTAAGTGCTAAAGTTATGGAAGATCTTCATTGTCTTGGTTATTCTTCCTCATTACTATCCAATCATATTTCCAGTTTTCTGGTCTTCTTAAAGTTATTTGCTGTTTCAGGAAAAAGAAATCGAAGGTGAACATTCCCATACACATAGAGTCTGCCAAACCTATTTTTCTAAATAAATGTATAATACATTATAGCTTCCACTAAGGTTTAATTTATCTCTTTTTCAGGAATATCTATCAAGGAATCATGAATTTTTATATGTGTTTTGACATTTGCCTTTATAGACTCAGGGCTAATCTTTTTTTTAGGCAAAACAATGCATTTACTTCTATATCCTGAGAACTATTCCAATAGTAAATGCACTTTAAATGGATAATTAAGGAGAAAACTGGTGCCCATTTTTAATATATTTTAGGTAGTCATGAAAAATAAGAACTTGTTGATTATATCTCGTCGGATGCTTCTAAACTGAGGATTATGGAATTTGAACTGATACTTGGCAGCAGTTTAATTCATAAATAAAAACAACGTGCAACAGTAGAAGCTATGGTAGAAGGTATCCTTCCTATTAGCTCCAATAATGCGTTGGATTTCTTCAGAGTGTTTTTTCCTGAATAGGACTTTGTGGCTAGACATGCATTTGGCCATAGCACTGTGTCTTCTTTTCTCTAGTAACTATATTAACGGTTATACAGAAACTTGGGCTTGGAGAGGTGTGCATGCAATTTCCCTGCTATGTGATTGAGTTGGATTGTGTATTTAGCTTTAGAGTTTGCAAATCAGCACATTTATAAAATTTAAATTGCAGGGACGATGGGGATATGGGGAACATAAGAACTTGGGTTACTTGATATGTGCCTGTAAGGACTTTATAAATGTTAATAATACATAAGAAGTATTACCTGAAACATGAATAAAATACCCCAGAAAACAGACTAGAAGTGGAGATTAGAAGAAAACAAAGAGGCACATTTATAAGTAATAGGTGGATAGTGAAGAAATAGAGAATGGCCCAAAATAAAAAGGCATGACATAGTTTAAACACTGTAATGCTAATTTACTAAAATTATAATGGTCTGTAATACTTAGTGAATTTAAAGTGAATTTCAAATTTAAGCCAATGTAGTCAAACTAAATGCATAGTAGACATGGACAATGTTTCCAGTACAACTACTTTGGACCAAATTCACTTTGAATTCCTGACAATTCTTAATTCTATGTTTTTATATCTATCGATATACAAACCTGAAAATCTAGAGCAAATGTTAGAAGGAAGACAAATAATCCCAATGTGGCCAACCACTCTGACAGTGCTCCAAGGAAATAAAGTAACTAGAATGGAGGATACAAAACATGTTTTCACTGTAATTATAGTTTTCACTTTCCGTAAAGTTTTTACACTTTTAGAACTCAGATACTATAAGATTTAAATAAATGCAGAGCGAAACAAAGCGCAAAACAGCAACATGCTTCCTAGAAAAAAACATTTCTACTACTTTTATTTATAAAATCTACAAATTCAGAAATGATGGTGGATATTATAACAAACTACGTGTTAAACTCCCTCTGAGCAAACAGTGTCCACAAATTCCCCTTTCATTTCGTCCCATTTCTCCCGAACGTCCTACAATTCCCTTTTGTTCGGTATTTTATATATGTTTGGTATACTTATTATTGTCTTCTTGGGCCTGGCTGGGTTTAAACCTGGGTCTCCTACTTCCCAGTCAGTAGCCTTACCTTGGGCTCCACCGCCCTTGGTTACTTTCTGATGATTCCTGGTATCCTGTTATCTGAACCTTTACGCCTGGACTATGCACACCTGCTCCTGATTTGTGGCTGATATCTTCCTATATAAAACCCCGCCTTGGATATAGCACTTTGTCAGATCGTTTTGTTCCTGTTTGGTGTTACATAGTAGTTACATAGTTACATAGCTGAAAAGAGACTTGCGTCCATCAAGTTCAGCCTTCCTTACATGTGTTTTTGCTGTTGATCCAAAAGAAGGCAAAAAACCCAGTCTGAAGCGCTTCCAGTTTTGCAACAAATTAGGAAAAAATTCCTTCTTGACCCCCAAATAGCAGTCAGATGTCTCCTTTCACTTTTTAAGTCATAGAACCTCTACTAGATCAATATTTCAGCAATTTGGGATTTTTCCTACCTTGTATTATGGGAGGTAATGATCTGACTAGCTGATACATTTATATCAAAAGGCAAATTCAGTATATCTTTATCATTTTTTCTCAACCTTTATTTCCATCTCCACTGAGTCATGTTTATACTATTGATTTATTTCAATAGACACCCAGTATTTATAATCTCGTGACCATAGAGATGTATGATTGTGGTAGATTGTATCTCAGTGCATCTGTCTAATGAAAATATGCAGCTCCAATACCAACCCTGTGTAATTGTTGAAGCCAGACTATCACAAGGTTCTAAGGATAATCCATATGATAATTATATTTTATTGTTTCCTCCAATCATTGGGATATTATAGAACTCTGTGCTGACAATGATCATAATTTCATATTTTAGCATCATTTATTAACTTACAGGGTTATGCACTAAACTGAGAATTCAAGGTGAATCCAACGTGAATTTCAAATTTAAGGTCAAAATAGCCAAGCGGAAAAATTCTCTAAGTCAGCTGTGCTTTCAGTTCAGCTACTGTTATGGGCAAATGCAAATATTACAAGTTTTAGAATGAAATGTTGTATTTCTTAAACTGTGTACTTTGTCTTTAAAAGATATTGCAAACTGACAAGGTGTTAAAAATGGAACATATTGTTTTTCATAGATGTTTCTTTGAGCAATAGCCTCAGTGCATAATATGTTTGTGCCATTTTGTCCTAGACGAATTACAATAACAATAATGCATAAACAAGCTTCAAGGCTATACTACGACACTTGCAGTACACAATATACTGGTAACCCCAAGTTAAGGGAACTTCCCCAAATCCAGGAATCTCCCACGACTGTACACTTACGACTTAGTATAAACAACAGATAACCTATTCAGACTTTAAGATGCCATCTTGAACTAAGTCAGGAAAATTTCCATGACATTTGCACCCTTTAGTTATGGCCTTCTATGTTTGCCAAATTAATGGAGGTCCTAAAATGAATAAAATAAATGAACTACGGCAACCCTAAAATGGAGACACCTAAGGTATAAATAGGTGTACTTTTAAATGTTAAGACACAGAGGAGAGACTTGGAGACAGACGCTGCTCCATCTTAAAATGACAGAGAGGCTGACATGATGACATTATAGAAAGAAGAAGGGAGGAAACCGCGCCTTACATAAATTCTATATACATACACTTGATGTCTCTTGATGGTTGTAAGTATATCCTCAAAAAAAGAACACAGAAAGAGAATATACAATAGTGTGGTATGTTTAACAATATTGAAAAAGATAATAAATAAAGCGGAGGTATTTTGAACTCACATATGGTGGAGCTATTATAGGAGCTCTACCGTGATTGGCCTGGACGGTACAATCCCCGTCTTAGGATAAAAGGTCCAACGTCTTGGCACTCCAATGGTATGGTGGCACAAATCAAAATGGAAAAAGAAGGGAAACTCCAATAGTGTAATAGTTCCAACTCCAAATATGAATAAATAAATAAAAGTAATGTACTCACATTTGCTAGAGCAGACAACTTGCTCTAGTGTATAAGGCTTACAGTGGTATAATCCCCACTGAAGGATATGTAGGTCAGGAAGTGGATGATACAGATGAAATAAAATAGAATATAACGTAAAAGATATATTTAATAGTATTTCAAATAAAATATAATGCTATAAAAGATAACACTTAACGCGTTTCGCCAATGGCTTCATCAGAAGTGTAAAAAACATACATCCAAAACTTCCTATAAATACATAACTTACATGAGTAAAATGATTGTTGCTGTCTTTCAGGTGTACCTCGGCAAAAAAACGCGCATAGGCGAAAGCCGGAAGTAGTGCGGCGTCCACGTGGGTGTTGGCAAGCCAGCGTGGAACGCACGCATCATAAACAGAAGCGGCGCGGCCAGCGTGGGCGCACAAGTCAGGACCGGAAGCGGCGCGGCGTAAACGTGTATGTCTTCATCCACTATGAAGCGCACGCGTCGCACCGGAAATGACGCGGCGCCCACGTGGGCGGAAAATATAAATCATGCGTTCCAGCATGGAACGCATAGCTGCCGCAAACGTAATCTATCACATAAAAAAGGTAGAGTAATACATAAACAAAAGCAAAACATATGGATAAAATAGCAAATGAGCTTTTCTTCCTTAATTTATAAAAGAGAAATAGAAAGTTCATAAAAATTCTTTTCGCCAGGTAGTTCAAACATCTAGTGTTGCAGAAGAGTGTCCCATCAATTGAAAATTAAAGATGTGTATGGAGGCAACAAGATATTTTTTCTTTCTCCTTTTCTTATTCCTTTCTTCCCCTCCCTCTTCTTTGATGTAGGCATAAAGATGTATAGGGTACATAGCATCCTTTTTGTGGAGGCAGTCTTGAGCTTCCAATAATACATACAATGTCCATCATTCATTTTTTAAGTCCAATTTGTTGTAAAAGGGGTGGATGTATAAAAAATAAATAAATAAGTAAAATGAATAAATGGATGGTCCTATTATGTACATGTATAAACAAATGTACATATATAGGTAGCACAGAAATGGTAAAAAAAAATTTAAAAAATGGTAAAAACATATAGGGATAGACACATATAAATAAGTGTATAAATATAAAATCAAATTTAAAACACATATGTATATATATGAAAAATATGAGATAAATATAAAGATGAATATGAATACAGTAAAACAATAAAGAAATGGGGTGAATAAGAAAAAAATAGGATGGTATAAGATGAAAAAAAAATAAAAAAAATGGTGTTTATAAAAAATTAAATAAATCAAATTCTATATTTAAACCATCTGGATGTAGGGTATTCATATTGTAAACCCATTCCATCTCTGTACGTCCTATTTTTTTAATATAATCACCTCCTCTCCAGTGTGATTTGACAATAGCAATACCAGTGAAGGTGAGATTTTTGGGGTCATAGTCATGGATACAGAAATGGGATGAGACAGAATGATTTTTAAAACCTTTTTCTATGTTTCTACAATGCTCAGCAATACGAGTTTTTAAAGGTCTAATAGTCCGTCCTATATATTGTAGGCCGCAAGGGCATTCCAATAAATATATAACGTTTTTACTGTTGCATGTAATTATTTCTTTTATGTTATAGGACTTGCCGTTATTGTTTGATTTAAAATTCGATCTTAGTCTAGATGTAGATTTAGTTTTTTTACATGCAATACACATGTTGCACTTATAGAAACCTTTTATTTTGTTTAAAAAACTAATCCCTATATTTTTTTCGGGTTTTGTGTAATTTTTTGTAAGATGCATCCTTAAGTTGGGCGCTCCCCTAAAAACTATTTTTGGTCTCTCTGGTATTAAATTTTTAAGAATAGTATCTTCTTTTAGTAAATTCCAATGTCTGTTAATAATCTTTTTTAATTCTTTATTTTTGTTGTTGTAGTCTAATATGACAGGTAATGAAATATTTTGTTTTTGATTTCTCTTCTTGGTTAGTAGGTCTTTTTGGTTAATAGACAAAGCTTGATTAAAAGTGGATTGGATAATGGTTTTATTGTACCCTTTTTTGAAAAAACTTTCTTTTATTGTTTCTGCTTGCTGTTTAAAAACTGGGGTTTCTGTACAGTTTCTTCTTAATCTTAGCATTTGACTTTTTGGGATGCTGTCAAGCCATACTTTATTATGGCAGCTTTTAGTATCGATGTAATTATTGACATGAACTTGTTTGAAGTGAGTTTTAGTATGAATTGTGTTGTTTTTTATATAAATATTTAGGTCTAAATATGTGATATGGGAATCACTAATTTCTGAAGTTAAAATTATACCTTCTTGGTTAGTGTTTAAAAAGGAAATGAATTTATTAGCTTCGGTAGAATTTCCTTTCCATATGAAGAGGAGGTCGTCGATGTATCTTGAATAGGACACCAGGTTTTTTGCCCAGCCATGCTCACTCCAGATATATCTGTCTTCCCATTCCGCCATATAGAGGTTAGCATAGCTGGGCGCAAACCTGGTGCCCATAGCTGTGCCCGTTTTTTGTAAATAAAAACTGTCTTTGAACCAGAAATAATTGTTACTGAGGATTAAATCTATCCCTTTGATTAGAAACTCTATTTGATCCTGTGGCATTATTTTTTCTTTTTCTAACATCGTTCTTACTGCTGTGCATCCTTGATGGTGTTTAATAATAGTGTATAAGGACTGGACGTCACAAGTGATGAGTAGAAAATCGTTCTCCCATTGAATATTCTTGAGTTTGTTTAATAGATCAATGGAGTCCTTTAAGTAGGATTTGGTTCTTACAACATATGGTTGTAATAGGATGTCAATATACTCAGACAGGTTTGAAAATAAAGATCCGATCCCGGACACTATAGGTCTGCCGGGGGGGTTGATTAGACTTTTATGGATCTTGGGGAGAAAATAAATAACCGGAATACGGGGGTGTTGTATGTTAATATATATGAGTTCATTTTTATTTAGGATACCAGATCTCTTTCCCTCTTCTAGATACATTTGAAGCTTTAATATCATCTCTGGTGTGGGATTATTACTGAGTTTTGTGTACGTATTAACATCATTTAGTTGTTTATAGGCCTCATTTTCATATTGGTCCTTTGATAATATGACCAAGCCTCCTCCCTTGTCGGCAGGTTTAATGACAATAGATTCATCATTATAAAGATCTTTTAGTATTTTTATTTCATGCTTATTTAAATTAGATCTTTCAATATATTTATTTTTGGTCTCCAACTTTTTAAGATCTTTGCAGACTCTACGTTCAAATATGTCTAGTGCACTGGATTTTAGATGAGCTGGGTAGAATGTAGATTTTTTCTTTAAATTACTCCTTGTATAATCTTTATTTATATCTGTATTTTCAGTAGTATGAGCCCAGTAGTATGAGTAGTTTGTGTATTTTGTACGCCTGGCATTTTAGAGATGAAGAATCTTTTTAAGGTGGCATTTCTGACAAATTTATTGACATCAATGTAGGTTAAAAAGGAATTGTATGTTCTAGTGGGGGCAAATTTTAAGCCTTTTTTAAGGATATTCGTTTGGGATTCATTTAGATATTTATTAGAAAGATTGAATATACCCGTAGGGGAAGTGTTATTTGTTTTTAAAATCTTCCTTTTTTGCTCTCTTCTCCCTGCCCTTCTACCTCTAGAATTCTTTTTCGACTCTTTATAGGTGTTATATTTAGGCAGTTGGTATTCCTTTCAAACAATAACGGCAAGTCCTATAACATAAAAGAAATAATTACATGCAACAGTAAAAACGTTATATATTTATTGGAATGCCCTTGCGGCCTACAATATATAGGACGGACTATTAGACCTTTAAAAACTCGTATTGCTGAGCATTGTAGAAACATAGAAAAAGGTTTAAAAAATCATTCTGTCTCATCCCATTTCTGTATCCATGACTATGACCCCAAAAATCTCACCTTCACTGGTATTGCCATTGTCAAATCACACTGGAGAGGAGGTGATTATATTAAAAAAATAGGACGTACAGAGATGGAATGGGTTTACAATATGAATACCCTACATCCAGATGGTTTAAATATAGAATTTGATTTATTTAATTTTTTATAAACACCATTTTTTTTTTTTTTCTCCATCTTATACCATCCTATTTTTTTCTTATTCACCCCATTTCTTTATTGTTTTACTGTATTCATATTCATCTTTATATTTATCTCATATTTTTCATATATATACATATGTGTTTTAAATTTGATTTTATATTTATACACTTATTTATATGTGTCTATCCCTATATGTTTTTACCATTTTTTAAATTTTTTTTTACCATTTCTGTGCTACCTATATATGTACATTTGTTTATACATGTACATAATAGGACCATCCATTTATTCATTTTACTTATTTATTTATTTTTTATACATCCACCCCTTTTACAACAAATTGGACTTAAAAAATGAATGATGGACATTGTATGTATTATTGGAAGCTCAAGACTGCCTCCACAAAAAGGATGCTATGTACCCTATACATCTTTATGCCTACATCAAAGAAGAGGGAGGGGAAGAAAGGAATAAGAAAAGGAGAAAGAAAAAATATCTTGTTGCCTCCATACACATCTTTAATTTTCAATTGATGGGACACTCTTCTGCAACACTAGATGTTTGAACTACCTGGCGAAAAGAATTTTTATGAACTTTCTATTTCTCTTTTATAAATTAAGGAAGAAAAGCTCATTTGCTATTTTATCCATATGTTTTGCTTTTGTTTATGTATTACTCTACCTTTTTTATGTGATAGATTACGTTTGCGGCAGCTATGCGTTCCATGCTGGAACGCATGATTTATATTTTCCGCCCACGTGGGCGCCGCGTCATTTCCGGTGCGACGCGTGCGCTTCATAGTGGATGAAGACATACACGTTTACGCCGCGCCGCTTCCGGTCCTGACTTGTGCGCCCACGCTGGCCGCGCCGCTTCTGTTTATGATGCGTGCGTTCCACGCTGGCTTGCCAACACCCACGTGGACGCCGCACTACTTCCGGCTTTCGCCTATGCGCGTTTTTTTGCCGAGGTACACCTGAAAGACAGCAACAATCATTTTACTCATGTAAGTTATGTATTTATAGGAAGTTTTGGATGTATGTTTTTTACACTTCTGATGAAGCCATTGGCGAAACGCGTTAAGTGTTATCTTTTATAGCATTATATTTTATTTGAAATACTATTAAATATATCTTTTACGTTATATTCTATTTTATTTCATCTGTATCATCCACTTCCTGACCTACATATCCTTCAGTGGGGATTATACCACTGTAAGCCTTATACACTAGAGCAAGTTGTCTGCTCTAGCAAATGTGAGTATATTACTTTTATTTATTTATTCATATTTGGAGTTGGAACTATTACACTATTGGAGTTTCCCTTCTTTTTCCATTTTGATTTGTGCCACCATACCATTGGAGTGCCAAGACGTTGGACCTTTTATCCTAAGACGGGGATTGTACCGTCCAGGCCAATCACGGTAGAGCTCCTATAATAGCTCCACCATATGTGAGTTCAAAATACCTCCGCTTTATTTATTATCTTTTTCAATATTGTTAAACATACCACACTATTGTATATTCTCTTTCTGTGTTCTTTTTTTGAGGATATACTTACAACCATCAAGAGACATCAAGTGTATGTATATAGAATTTATGTAAGGCGCGGTTTCCTCCCTTCTTCTTTCTATACTGTATTTTTGACAAGGCTGGGAATCCTTGTATTGGTTACTGCTGCCTATTTAATTGTCTGTTTTGGAGTGAGCACCCGACACACCTTTCCTTTTTCTATTGACATGATGACATGTTCAGAAGGGTATGTTAACCTATTGATGATATTTGCAAGCATGTAAATTAATCTTATAAACTCTGCTATAATGGATTTTATATTTATATTTTTATATAATAAATATCCAAAAAAGACAAAACTATTGCTTCCAAGACAATCCTTATTTTATATTCTATTCTCAATTATTTATATATGTTAAATAGAGGATCTCTTACACTATATAAAATGATGGCTAAGATATCTGTACGGTTAGCCCTACTAAGTTCTATGCTTTAAGACATTATATTGGTAAATAAGGGAACCACATGCGGTTACACTACTCTGGCCTTAAATTTGAAATTCACTTTGAATTCACTTTAACGAGTAACCCTGTTAGTACAGGAAATGTGCAGTTACTTTAACACATAATTTGTAAAGTTTTTAAACAATTGTAATAAAGGATTTTTCTATGTTATATTGGCAGACATATCCAAAAGGCCAGGGAGTGGAGTTTATATATAAAAAAAGTAGTAAAATTCCAGAGGTGAAGTCTGGCACACTACCATCTTTAAACATCACAAGCCACCAATTCTTTTAAGCTTAGCATTTTTGTAACACTGATGAAGTGGTGAGTTTGTCTGCCTGATGGACAGTATATATGTACAGTGGCGTATATACCACGGTCGAAGGGTTCGCAGCTGCGACCAGGCCCATCACTCAAGGGAGCCAGCCGCCCTGTTGACCCCTGCAACCATGTGCCTGCATTACTCCAGGGCATGGCCAGGGGTGTGCGGTCGTCGGGTGATCGTCAGGAAGGGAGCACAAAGAATAATTTTAATTAAGACACGCAGAAGAGACTGGAGGAGAATTGAGACACATTGAAGGGACTTGGCAGGGGAGGGGGGGATTGAGACGTGGAAGGGGCTGGGGGGAATTAAGACACGTGGAAGTAACTTGGGGGTATTCAGAAACGTAAAAGAGACTTGGGGGGGATTGAGTGACATGGAAGGGGCTGGGGGAATTGAGACACATGGAAGAGACTAGGGAGGGTTGAGACACATGGAGGGGGGAGGGGGGATATAGACAAATGGAAGGACCTGTGGGGGAATTGAGACATGTGGAAGGCACTGGAGTGGAAATGGAGACACGTGGAAGGGCCTGGGGGCATGAATTAAAACACATAAAAGGGACTGGGGGAAACAGACACACGAAAGGGACTGGGGGGATTGAAACAAATGGAAGGGACTGTGGAGGGGCTGAAGGGTATATTGAGTCACATGTAAGGGGGGGGGATGAGACACATGGGGGAATTGAGCTTCATGGGGAGCTGGGGGGACAATGACACAAATAAAGGGGATGGGGATGAGCCACATGGAGGGGATGGGGGTTAAGACACATTAAGAAGCTGGGGGGGATGAGACACATGGAGGGGCTGGGGGGAATGAAACACATGAAAGGGCTGGGTAGAGATAAGAAACATTTTGTGGCAATTTTTGCACCGGGCCTGGTGGTTTCTAGTTACACGTTTGCATATGCAAGATGACCAGGCACCTCAATGTTGCCTATGAGAAGAGCTCCTCTGAAATGCTCCTTTATGGGTAAAAATGCCTAGACTTTATTTTTTATGGCATGGGAACATTTTTTTTTCCAGGTATCTCCAGAAACGGGACACATGAAAGCAAACCCAGTACAGAGGCTAACATTAGGTCTGTCCTGCTAAAACCGTGGCATTTTGTGATGTGAAAACTTACTTCTGGAGTTGAGGAGCCTTTTCTCATATGATATATATTTTCTGCAGCACCTGTTAACATGCTATATTGAGGAAAATACATTGTATATATGTATCCTGATGAAAGTTCCGTGGTGAACTGAAACTTCGTCTTTTTCTTTTTTACTGGCAATCTACATATTATTTTTATACCATTCTAAGTCCTTTGAGTGCTGTCCTTTGAAATTGGGGTATATCTATATATTTTTTTTTATATATTTAAATAGCGTAACCAACATGAAGAAAGCAGAGTTGGAAACAAATCTCTATCAAAAGACTGAGCAGTTAGGCATTTGTTGGCTAATGAGAGCCCAGTGCTACGGCTGGTCCACTGCTGTCAGGTCTTCTCTCAGTGTGAGTTTCATAATTGTTAAATTAGAGAGAGCACCAGGGCCGGACTGGCCCACCAAGATACCGGGAAATTTCCCGGTGGGCCAGGGCACTCGGGGCTGCACAGTGCAGAATCTCCTCCTGCCCCCACCCAGTACCCACACTCATGTTTTGGCCTGATGAGCTGAGGAGTGAAGGTCCCCATCAGCTCTAGATCAGCACTGTACTGTATCCACTCGCGAGCAGCAAGTCCTGGAAACTGAACTTTCAATGCTGCTCATGAGTGAGACATAAAGGTCAGCCGGCAGGAGCTTGGACTAGGTGCATGGAGGATGGCAGTCCTGGTCCATGCCTGACAGGCTGCACAGGAAATGTGTCCTGGATCAGGCAGAGCAGGGCAGCCCACGCAGATCTTCTGAAGTTTTGCTTCATGTGTGTAAAGTGCTGTCAGGCAGGGAGAGGGTTGAGCAGGGGGCCAGACACAGACTGCAGGAAATGAGCTTCCCTGCCTTTTACCTGTCATTGGTTTGCTGTCAGATCAGGACCTTAAAGGTGGGCTCAGTGGGCAGTGGCACCCAGGTATTTTATGTTCATATTTACTGATTCTTAGGGTGTGTAATTGTGTGTGGGTGGTGTTTTTGAAGGTATATGTGTGTGTCAGTATGGATCAATGTAAGTGTCAGTATGGATTACTGCATGATTAAGGCTCCGCTGAGCTGAAATGTCGCACTCTCTAAGGGGTGGTTGACCTATCAATAAATATACCATCCTTACTATTGGAGTGTTGCCTGCATTTATTCCTTTTGAAGACTTTACTGGTGGGTCCAGCGATGTCCGCCGGACACAGAGCACCTCCACTGTAGATGGCTGGAGCATTTAGACGGTATCAGTGAGCAGGGTACTTTGTTTATTTTGTTCAATGTATGTGTCAGAATGGATCACTGGGTGTGTGTCAGTATAGATCAATGTATTTGTCAGTATGGATTAATGTGTTTTTTCTGATGGATCAATGTTTGTGTCAGTATGGATCCATGTATGGATCACTGTGTGTGTCAGTATGGATCACTGTTTGTGTTTGTGTAGTATATGTCACTGTATGTGTCAATGTATATGTCAGCATGCATCATTGTGTGTGTCAGTATGGATCATTGTGCGCCAGTGTCTGTTAATGAGTGTTTGTGAGTGTGTGTGGACATCAGTATGTCCCAGTGAGTATCCATTAATAAAAAAGCTGTGTGTATGTCTATATATATATATATATATATATATATATATATACTATATATATATATATATATATTTTTTTTTTTTTTTTTAAATGACGTTGAATTAAAAAAAAATATATATAACTTTGCTTTATCTATGTGATTTGTGGAAGTATTATACATATGTATATACAGATACACAAATATATATTAATTTATGTGTATTATATCACTATATATTTGTGTGTATGTGTGTGTATATAGTTACATAGCTGAAAAGAGACTTGCGTCCATCAAGTTCAGCCTTCCTCACATTTGAAAATTTGAATATCACAACCATAATTTTATAAATTATTATGTTTATAATGTATAATATAATTATACATAATACACTTGAAAATTGCACACACATATATAAAATGTAAGAAGAGTTTCACATTTGCCAAAGGGTTTTCACTAAATTTTTACATTTTTTGTAAATCTTTCTTTTATTAATGCACATGTGAAGGATACAGAATTGAGAGGGAAATGCATGGGTAGTTCATAGAATAGGGTTGATACAGTAAAAACATAGTTAAGTACATTTCCAGAACAGTAATGCCTTATTTTTATATTTTAGTAGGTCACTTAATGTAAACATATTATAAACAGGCTGAATTAAGTTGCTACCACATAATAATAACATAAAACAATGAGTTAAAGCTGGCACCATGCTTGTTAGCAAAAGTGGGCATGTATGCACAATACGAATGGTTAGTGTAGGCTAGCAGCGGGTATACAATTTTGTCTTAGATAAGGAATACAGCTGCAGGATCACAGAACTTTGTGTGACAAAGAAGACAGCACAGGTTTATAGTATGGTATGGGAACATGCTATGGCGCAATAGTGGTTTATAAGGAGGAAGCTGTATTGTCCATGCCTAACGCAAAGGTTGTTCGTGGGGCCAGGCTTATGTGCCAGTGCATGTTGCTGTTGATATGCTTAGCAGGCAGCATGGGCAGTGATGGTCTTATGCGTATAGTGCCTGTGTACAGCTAGGGTGGTGTACTCCTTGGGCAGGGAGAGACTATACATTGCTTACGGTTGAGTATAATTATCATGTTGGGTGGCATGCATTATAGGCTTTAATTCTTTGTCTCCGGCTGATAGGGATTATAGTTTATGCGTTATGGGCAGAGTCGTTGGTCGTGGGCCTTTGAGTGTGTAAGTCTGGGTTGCGTCACCTGATGCCCGTTCTGGTGGCTTTGCTTATGCAGCGGTGTGTGTCAGTCTCAGGTGGTAGCCGTGGCATAAGAGTCCGTGGGTGGCCTCCGGTGAGTGAACTCTCGGGCATTCGCATTGTTTCCTCAGAGTGTGCGCGTAAGGCTTGTTGGTTGTGTCGGTGGGAGTAGTGAATGCGTGGGTAGGTTGAGTAAGCCCAGTGTCTCCTTGGCCTCCTGCATATCGGGGACCACGTGTTTTGTGCCTTCTTTGTCACTGTGAAGGGTGCGGCCAGGTCCCCAGTGGTACCGGATTTGATGGAGCCGCAGTAGGGCCGTGAATGTATTCATGGATCTCCTCCACGCTAGTGTCCTGCCCGAGAGGTCCGCGTAGAAAGAGAGGGTCATCCCTTCAAAGGGGTAAGTTGACAGACCTCTCGTGGCTTCTTGGACCACCTTCTTATCCCTGGCAGATTGGAACTGAATTATTAAGTCCCCTGTGGCGGCAGGTGGGGCCTTTGCCGGCCGTGGTATGCGGAACAGACCCTCCAGGTTGATTGCTTTTGCTGCCTTTGGGGTTAACAACTCGATGAGGAGTCGTCAGACAAAATGCGGCAGTTCAGCTTCTGGTACGGAGTCCGCGACTCCTCTGAGCTTTAGGTTGTTGTTCGTGCTGCCAGGATTTCTGCTGCAGGTCTCGGACAGCCGCTTGGATGTCTGCGATTTGAGTAGTGTGGCTAACGGTGGAGACCTCTACTGCTCCCAGCCTGACTGTTAGGCCCTTGATGTCTTCCCTGATCAGGGCTGCGTCGGCCGCAATTTTCTGTGATGGTCCGCCACGAGCTCCCCAATAGCCTCCATGGTCCATGGTCACAGGGGTGGGGGCTTTCGTGTGCGGCGGCGCCCGTGATATTGGAGGGTTTGGCATGGCCACCATGGGATCTCCTCCTTCATCATCCGATGATCCTTCCGTGAAGTCGGAGCAGCCGCCGTGCAGGGACGCCATCTTGGCTCCTGCTCCATCATGCGCCTGCCGCCAGAGTTCCCCAATGTCCATACCCTGGCGGTGTTTGTCGGGCTTTGCCTTTTTGTTCTTTCGGCCCATTTGGTCCCTGGGGCTCTTGAGCTCGCATCGGGTGAGTTTGGCTTGGGTTTAATTGCCTGAAATGTTGCTTATTTGATTCCCTAGCCTGGAGCTCTGCGGCCATGCGACCGTCCGCTAATTTTTTTAATTTTAGGAAATGAAAATCTAAATTGCATAATTTAAACCAAAATAGAGGATTTGAACATAGCTATAGTAGCAGCTTGACTACTGTAGCCTAAAGTTTGCCATTAACATTTTCATTCACAAAAATTATTAGTTTAGTGGATAACTCTGCCCTTCTCCCAGTCTTATTCCCTGGTATTAAACTACATACAACGAAGAGTGCACTCATAGGACTGAGGACTAAGCAAAATAAAATTTATTTAAATCAGACGTGAAGCAGCATTCAGTCAATGTTTCATTCCCATTACTTTTCAAAGTTAGAAGGATGAAACGTTAAAGTAAGATGTTGCACATTTGCTTAGAATAAAACAGTTATTTTGTTTATTTTAAGTCCTGTGAGAGCACACCTTCTTGTTGGTTAAATAATGAGTGCGCTCCTTCTTGTTGGTTAAATAATTTTTTATATTTTGTTTTTTTTCTAACTGTATATCTGTCACAGCTGGCACAATTAAGGATAGGGCTGGTATAACATTTTTACAGGGCTGCTTTTTATTCCCAGTCCGGCCCTGGATGGCACCACCTGGCACCACCAACTGCAAAGTGACCTAGACAGGTGACCTAGAAGGGCTCAAACCAGCAACCAGCCATAGGATCTTAATCCTTCTCTGGAATTGGTCTTATCTTCAAGAAGATTTCCTCTGTCAGAATTCACTGCAACCAATGTCATCCTACTGTCTGTTTCTGTCATTCTACCCTGTACAGCAGTTCTGTAAGAAGTTAAAATTAATTTAAAAAGGATACAAGGCAGCAGGCAAATAAGAGTGATGATAGACAGGCCCATTCTGAAGTGACACGTGGCATTACTATTCCATCTTGGACTTGTTCGGTATCCAGTTATTGACACTGAAAATATATATATAACTCCGAACAGATACGCAAGTACCCCTGCAACTGCATGTACAACTGCATATTTGCTTAACTGGAAAACAAAATCATCAAGTTAGGGTCACACTGCTCCTTACTGGTTCTGCATGTAACATTAAACAGGAAACATCTTTAAAAAAAAAAAAAAGATTTGTAGGTCGTCTACACAGTGTGTGAATGAGAAGGTTATCTTTTTTAGTTTATTTAGGAGTTCAAGCATGCTATTGCTGCTCGCTGTCATTTAAAAATAAATATAAATCAGTATGGGGGTCACTATGACCTCCATATTAATAAAAGGGAGGTTAAATCCTGCATGCCCCTACTCTACGGCATGCCGTGAGTAGGGGCATGTTGCCTAAGCAAATTTAAAACGGCTATTGCCCAGTCACTAAGGGGGGACCTGGCATATGTTAAATCCTCCCGCATGCCCTTACCTGTGCCAGGTCCCCCTGTGTAGTAGGGGCATGTTGCCTAAACAGCGAGCAGCCAGTGGGATTGCAAAACGGCTGCCTTTGCAACTGGTCAGTTTTTGTTTCAAATATTATTTAAAGGAAAAATTTTAAATGTGATTTAACTGTGATGGTTAACACTGCCCGCTGTGTTTGTGAACTACGTTAATGATTGTTCTTAGCAACCCTAGAGTAGTGTCCAGCTTAGACATTGCTGGTTCAGAATTGTTTCATCTAATAGGAACACAGTTGTTGTTTTTTCACTCTTTCCACGTTACCCACCGGAAAAATACCAGCAACCTCAAACCAAATGCACCATTGCAATCCACAGATGAGAGAAGCCATTTTGCACCATGACGGTTTGATGTCACTTGTCTGACTTCTCAGCTGCATCAGTCTGTGCATCGCATACATAGTGAAGACTCCTAAAACATAAAATGAATTAATTAATAACATGCATGCTTAATTAATGCTTGAAAATAGATTTTACATGAGGTAATGTATACTGTCTGAATACAAGTATAACGTTTAGGCCATTTTCTAATTGATAATTAAACCCTGTTGGAATTTTTGCAGCTAAATCCGATAAACGTATTTGCTGTTTGAAATATGACTGCTGATGCTTCTTATCATGTTTTTTTTTTTTTTTAAATAAATTCTTTATTTGTGAATTAATTTTTTATTTCTTTAGGTTTGGGGTAAAATAAACACAGAAAGGAAGAGACACGTAATGATAAAATTTTATACATTGTACAGCAAATGGTGTCAAAGTTTATACATAAGTCGAAAAAATTTAGCAGCACATAGGTTTCAATAAGTAATTTTAGCTTTCATAGCTGTAGTGGTAAGTCAGTAATTGGTAATATCACAGTATGGTTGCGGTATGAAGGTGCACTGGTGAGGGTAAGGGGAGGGAGGGGGAGAAGAAGAGGTATTGTCACGTCTCGTCCCTTGTACGAGCCCATGGGAGAGACTGGCCCTCCCTGCGTGCCAACCAAGCTAAATATATGTTTGCAATGCTTTCTTGCTATCAGTGTTGATGATTAAAGGACCACTCTAGGCACCCAGACCACTTCAGCTTAAAGAAGTGGTCTGGGTGCCAGGTGCCTCTAGGATTAACCCAAAGCGGGGTAAGGTACCACCGTAAAAGCCTTTTATACGCCTGTTCTTTATGATTCATGCAGACAGAGATCAAGGCAGTGGCATCCCATATGGCCACCTAATCTTTTGGATCCACAATAGGACCTATGTCCCGCTCCCAAGCTGACATATAGGCCAGCGAGCTGTCTCCTGTGTGCTGGGTGATGAGTGTATATTGCAGAGATTTGCCTTTTTGAATAGGACTTTGCATTAAAGATTTCTCGAAGGGCGTCAGGGGAGTTGTGCCTATTTGTTTATTCAGCGGGGAGGTCAAGAAACTTCTTATTTTTATGTAGCGAAAAAAGTCAAACATCGTGAGTGGGGTGTTTCGTGAGTGAGTGTCTGCAAAGGGGATAAATTGTTGGTTGGTGTAAAATTGATGAAACCGGACTAGGTCATTGTCCTAAAAGCGTATGAAATCTTTTGGGTGCATACTGGGGGTGAAATCCATATTTCGGAGAATAGGTGTGCGGGGCGATGGTTTAGAGACAAGGTTGCAATTGGTTGCAAGCTTATACCAAATCTTTATGGAAGTTAGGATTGCAGGGGACATGGGGGGCAATTTGGGCCTCTCGTGTTGTGGAAGTATTCTTGGAAGATATTGGCTTTACATTTTGGTAATTTGGGGTTTGGCCATCTGGGGAGTTGATTTTATCTATGCGTTTGCGATCTGTTCTACGCTTGAGTTTGTGGGCCAGAAGGGTATCTGCTTTGATAGACTTCTCATAAAACAGTTGTCTGGTCCATTGGAGAGCTTTTGTGGAGTCTGTTGCCATGAATTATTTTATAGTGTTCTTATCTTCTTTCTAATGATAAAATCCTGATAATTTAAAAAAAAATATTAAATCAAAGCCTATGGGGGTCAATATAACCTACATTATAGTATAAGGAAAGCCTTTCTAATGCCCCCATCCACAATGAAGTAGGTATAGGCATGTCTACAAAACAGCGAGCAGTCACTAGTCCTAAAAGACTATTGCTGCCTATTTGCTAATACAATAAAGGGGAGACCTGGCAAAAAGTAGCACTATAAATAAATAATAAAGTGGCCCCCAAAGTGATGATATAAATGAATAATAATACATGAGGAACATAGTGCACTCATGTATTATACTACTCATGCCTCCACCCTTTGCAGCAGGGAGGGGGGGGGGGCTAGTAATAAAATAAACATGGTTGGTGGATGTACTATCGTGCCAAAACTGTACCACCTGTGTGTCTAGGGGTACCACCATCAAATATAAATACCCTACCAACAATATATGTGAACACAACCCCAGTGAAAAATATACAATTCAGAACAAACCAGGACTTCCCTGTGGTTTAGGTGAAGTATCCAGGCAAATCCCCAAAAACTTCCTCCTGTCTTCAGCAAGTATATACAAATAGAATAGGGGATTATCTGCTAAATGCAAATAAAATAAAAAAACATAGCGTTTAACTGTGTGGGGACTAATAATAGTGTGCAATCACAATTGGTCACTCACAAATTATCTGATGTAAAAGCAGTCTTGAATAATATCTTTTTCTTCAGTACTGTGTTGTCCCTCCTCACACTTCCATCAGCGAATTGGTATATATGACTCAAAAGAGAAAAATATGTACTCAGGGACTTGGTGAAATAAATACAATAATAATAATAGCAGCAATGCTTATTGTTTTTATTTCCCCAAGTCCCTGAGGAAGTCCAATTAAAGGACGAAACGCGTAGGACGGTTTCATGGTGACATGCTATTTGTTTTATACTCAAATGTAAGTAATTAAAACACTTTTTAATATACTCTGGAAGTGCACTACATTTTGTACATATTTTTCTCTTTTGAGTCATATATACCAATTCGCTGATGGAAGTGTGAGGAGGGACAACACAGTACTGAAGAATAAGATATTATTCAAGGCTGCTTTTACATCAGATAATTTGTGAGTGACCAATTGTGATTGCACACTATTATTAGTCCCCACACAGTTAAACGCTATGGTTTTTTTTCATTTGCATTTAGCAGATTATCCCCTATTCTGTTTGTATAAATACCCTACCTACTCCCTTAACCCTAATAATTGTACAGAAATCCCAATAAATCTAATACCTGTAACATTGTGCTCAAAAGTTTGCATAACCTTAGAGAATTGGTAATATATGTACCATTTGTAAAGAAAACATGAGTGAGCAGGCAAAACACATTTATTTTATTTCTTATGGGATTCATATTCAACTGTAGGTTCTAACAGAATGGCACAATCATAAAACAAAACATGGCAACAAAGAAAAATAAATAAATGACCCCTGTTCAAAAGTCTGCATACCCTTAGTTCTTAATACTGTGTATTGTCCCCTTTAGCATCAATGACAGTCCTTTGTAATAGTTGCCTATAAGGCCCCTAATTCTTGCAGGTGGTATAGCTGCCCATTCGTCTTGGCAAAATGTCTCCAGGTCATGCAAAGTCTTTGGTCATCTTGCAGGAACCGCACGTTTGAGATCTCCCTAGAGTGACTTGATATTAAAGTCAGGAGACTGATGGCCACTCCAAAACCTTCACCTTCTTCTGCTGAAAACACTGTAGGGTGAACTTAGGGTCATTGTCGTGCCTTTAGAGTAGGGGAGCATGAGAATAGAATTTACAATCTATTTATCAAATTGCACATCAATGTGGTAAATGCTGGACTTTATGAATGCATATGTTGCAAAGGGTCTGACCGTGGAAGTAATCTATACTTTAGTAAATATGTAATATTAAGTCAAAGCCACAAATGCTACAAGACAATTACACAAAGTAAATGATATATCAAGAATCTGAGACCTGGCAAGAGTGGTGACACTTACCCATTATACTGCTTACAGAAAAAAATATTTTATACACAACACTCTCTGGGGTGAAAGCACCGACATGGCTGAAAGAAAAGAAAGCATACAATACTCAAGTATGAAGCATACATTTTGTTGTAGATCCCAGCATATGTATATCTGACACCTGAAATATTGCAAATGTATGTTACTAGTCTGAGTGTATTTATCAAACATTGACAGTGTAGAGGATGTTATCACACACTCAAGGGTGGTAAGAAAATTTATATTTCCTAAGTTTCCTGAATCTAGTGAAAAATGCCTTAGTTTGGGAGAAAGTTTTTTCTTTTTTTCTGGTGTATTGCTTTTTGGGGGGAGAATAGAAACCAAGAAAAAAGCACAAGAAACAAGCACTAAAAAAGTGTGGCAAATGACACTGTTTTGTCTGCTACTTTCAGTTTACTTAAAGTAGAATAAGAATAAGTAAATTCAAATGATGTCTTCTCGTTATACTGATTAGATGCCTGATGCTATGGAATTTTGTCATTGTGGTGAGGCAGGAGGTGGCCATATCTCTGCCAATGTACCACCTGGGTATGAGCACCATTGATTGAAAGTCTGTACTTTTGGGGCAGGGCCAGACACCCAAGATGGCCGTACGTCCTTCGTAGTTGCTCCTGCTAACTCGAATTTGTCTTGATAGTAATCTGCTTTAATCCTGCCACAGGACACTCAGCAACGTTGGTAAACAACTCTTGATGCCAGTAGCTACTCTTGATGCTGAAGCGCTCGAGCGCGTTGGATACTCACTGCATCTGACCTTAACCCCTTAAGGACCAAACTTCTGGAATAAAAGGGAATCATGACATGTCACACATGTCATGTGTCCTTAAGGGGTTAAAGCCTCCTGAGACTGATAGGCCTGGTGGCTGAGTGAGGCGGCTGGTTTCCTGACTCTTGGCACCTCATCACAAGCTACTCACAACCCTGTTATCCCCCTCCTCCCTCTTTTGAACCTGTGGGGCTTATCCCGGTCCTCACTGAGTGTACGTATGCAAACAGCATGGTGTGGAGTGTTTACTAGTGCCAAACTACAGAATCTACTGGCATGCTCATAGCAAAGATGGCCGCAACACAGGGACCTGATCTCTGGGCCTCCCATGAGGTCAGCATATCAAAGGCCTTTAACCAGTTTTTTGACATAACTATGAGCTAAATTTGCAGAATAGGCACAGAGACAAGCAGTCGTAGAGGCCTCTCGACAGCCCTCTGGAGCAATTGAACCGAAGCCTGCACTACACCACAATGCCAAAATTCTGGCCATGATGACATGAAGGAGGACACCACCCCTCCATCAGCTGTCACTTACCTGGGCATCGGTTTATACAGAGAAAGTTTCCCACACACCGCTCACAGCCCCAGGTTGCAAGTAGCCCGCATAGACATCAGCTGCCAGCGAGAAGTTTACAAGACACAGCCCGGACCGTCAACGGCATTCAGATACTTGGAAATCATGGGACTGGTGGGGCAACTATCAAGATAACCAGTCTCTCCACACACCACTAGGAAGGCTACGTTGGTTAGTGGTCATAGGCTGACCACCCTTCTGATAAATGGACCTTGGCTCCTTCTCCCTTTAAGCCTCAAGGCTGTGCAGTGTAGCTCTGAACCTTTGTTCACCCATCTTACACCTTTAAGTCAATTATAAGCGTGTTTAGCTTAAATAGATGGCTCCAGAGGTATCACACAGTTTACAATAGCGTAGCATGTTACATACAGCTACTTTTCCTTTCTTTCTTATTACTACATAATTATGCTGTTTATTGGAATGCCACTCCAATGTTTTATGATCTCTGTTTTTATTATGCTTATGGATGCTGTTGTGGGAAGGCAAGCTTGTCTGTTATCAGTGCACAACAAAATTAAAGAATTTCTGCACTTTCAGTGAAGGTTCACTTGTGCCCCAAATATTGTTGCAAAAGTGACAACCACCAGCAACAACTGCTAAAAAAAATATGGAAAAGAATGAGTGGACCCTTATAGAACCTCCATATTCCCCATTTAAGCTAAGGATGCAAGATACCCCTCATTTAAATGGCAGAATGTGCCCTTTCAAATAAAGGGTGTTCTGTTAATCTATGATTCATGTGATCACTTATCAGATCTGTTGGAATAAAAATATATAATTAAGTTTTCTTCAGAAAAAAATAAATTAAAGCCAAGCACATTATGCCACATGAGCAGGTAATGCTACTTTAGTTTAAAATAATTGTACAAAATAGCCAATTTATTGAAGCCATGCAAGATTATACAAGAAATAAAATCAGCAGTAATCCCTTAATTTATATTAAAAAAACATAAATACATTTATGGATATATGACTGTGAATCTACATGTGCCTGGAAACATATATGATCATTTGGAATTGTTTTCCAAAGCTATGACTGACACTTAGTACAAATTATAACAACATATATATAGCTCACCTTATTGAGGGCAGACGGGACCAAGGTTGTACGTGTAATGTCTGAAATATCCCAACGGATATAGCTAGCCCTGTAATTGTCCAGAAGACAAGCAAAATTGGCAATAATGCTAATCCTCTACATGCCATATTCAATAATCGCACAATCTAAATCACACTAGAAACAAAACAGTTTTAAAAACAAGTTCTGTCTGCAAAGGGAGATCTCACTAGGAACGCAGTGTGTATATCTATCTTTACACTTTGTGATGTCATCATTACATGTGATGTCATTATAATTCTGAATTCTTTGTAGAGGAAGTATGAGACTGTATGGAATGTTCTAACAGTGTACTGTAGACAGATTTATTTTTGTGGTATTTATATGAAATATAGAATATATTTATGTATCAGTCTGTAAATGTTAAACTCAAACATTTTCTTCATAGTCTGGACATATTAACCTATGTATTATATAATTTCCAGGAGGTTTCTACATAAAAATAACAAAATATATCTATGGATAGGGCAAATCTACCCGTTCCATAGACTAAACACCTTTATTGACACTCCAGCAGTGTCATATGGGGCTTATCCCCTATTACTAGAATATCGAAGAAAAAATAATAAATTCACATATCTGAAGAAACACTCCAGATGTGTGAATAGTAACTGGAAATTAGGTTGAATGAAATAATATCAATAAAAAATGTTTGTGAATTTACCAGAAAAAAGTCAAAAAACGATCAATACATAAATCTCTACAGCTTGATAGCTGTACCTCCCTGATGTCTATGTTAATTAATGTCAGATCAGACTCCTGACTTTAATGTTATATTCAGTGTCAATGTCTGAAAAACATGAAAATACAAATATCATAGACAGCAATTCTAATCTAACACAGCATTTACATCAAAGTATCAAATGTATGGCAAGCTAGCAACAAAATATAATGTGATGCTGCTGCCTAGTTACTCAGATAGTGCTGTGTTACTCCTGTAACTATGAGGGGTGAAAATAACCTGTTAAATACTATTCAACAAACTTGCCACTTGTGTAACTGTATATGGGATTACGTTCGTTATATAGATACCCAACAGATACATACTGTCAAGTCCGCTAGAATAAACAGTAGAAATAGCAACATTGCTGTTAAAGAAAAGAATTGACGGACTGATCGTGGCTGCCTGTGATACTAGATATAAAACCAGGTATAAATGAATTCACTACCCCGTTCGTGCAGGAGGATAAGAAAAAGAACAAATTAGTACGTGCTAATGTGCAGGACCATACTTAGAATGTTGGTCCCTGCACATGGTGACAGTGTGCCCTGTGAAGAACTAGGCAGCAGCATCACATTATATTTTGTTGCTAGCTTGCCATACATTTGATACTTTGATGTAAATGCTGTGTTAGATTAGAATTGCTGTCTATGATATTTGTATTTTCATGTTTTTCAGACATTGACACTGAATATAACATTAAAGTCAGGAGTCTGATCTGACATTAATTAACATAGACATCAGGGAGGTACAGCTATCAAGCTGTAGAGATTTATGTATTGATCGTTTTTTGACTTTTTTCTGGTAAATTCACAAACATTTTTTATTGATATTATTTCATTCAACCTAATTTCCAGTTACTATTCACACATCTGGAGTGTTTCTTCAGATATGTGAATTTATTATTTTTTCTTCGGTTTCTACATAAACATGACTACATTTTGGCAATGAATAAAAACTTTTATTTGAAATTTATTTTTGCTTAATTTCAAATAAATGTAACGCAAGTCTCTTTTCAGTGACTATGTAACTATATTTCATAAATTTGTCTTGATCAAAATTAATTAAAGGAACACTGTAAACTCCATGACCACAACAGCACTCTATAGTAGTTATGATGCCAAAGTGCCCTAGCCTCCCCTTTGTAAAGATTCAAACCATATAGAATGGTTTGACTTCCTACTTGGGTTTTGCTTTGCGCTTCCCCCTGCCACCACTACCTAAGCAGGAACTTGCATTAGCTCTCCTGCGCTAAGCCCTACTGTTCACTTTCAGCCAACGAGCTAAGACCTGCACTGCTGAGCTTAATTCAGGAGCGCTAACAGAAGTTTCTGCTTAGAAAAACAGAGAGCTATGCCCAGGTACACAGTAAACCATTTAAAATGGTTTACCTACATACAATGCTGGAGTTCAGGACATGCATCAGGAGTTGAGCATTTCTCCATGCATCAGGACTGCAAGAAATGCACCGCAGGCCGCAAATGTTTCTTTTGTTGGATGTCCCAATATTTTGTGGGCTACCACAATTAAAAAAAACCCATAAAAAACAGTGTTGGCTACCTCATCTTCCTCCTCCACCGCTGCCTCCACCGCCACGGTCACCACCTCCTCAACCTATGGGTCACTTAGTATAAACTATGTACACAATAGCAGAGGCTTGTGAAGGCCGTTTCTCCATGCATCAGGAGTTGAGCTCAGTTTGAATAATGAAAGAGAATACCCTGCACTCCAACCCTCTCTCAAATGGATAATTCTGTTGATCCTCCTGACAGCCATGCTTTAGATTTTGATTTATCTTCTTCCAAAGCTAAAATCAAAGATTCCATCTAGTGCTATTTTATGGCTCAGCTGTATTTTGAATTTTTATATTATTTTAAGTGATTTCCCTATCGACATTTGTTTGCATGGCACTTGTTCTACTTTTACCCCCATTTTACTTGCTTTTGCAGCTCTCTAGCTCTTTCCAGGCGTTCTTTAGAGGCATTTTTGTGGCCAAAAGTTCGGGTCCCCATTGACTTCAATGGGGTTCTGGGTCAAGTTCGGGGTCAAGTTCGAGCCCGAACCCGGACTTTTTTTCAAAGTTCAGCCGAACCCGCTGGACCCAAACATCCAGGTGTCCGCTCAACTCTAATTGTGAATAATACAGTACACATTGGGTATTATACCTATCCCTTCTCTGTCAACCAGGGTATAGGATTACCTTGTCTGCGTAGTGATCTGGGCCAGGAAAAACTCACATTGGAGAAAACCTGACCATACAGACACGTCACTCCCAGCCAGAGGCGGCTCTAGACTTTATGAGGCCTTAGGCGAAACTCAAACATGAGGCCCCACTAACAAAAAAGTGAAAAAAGTTGCAATACATGCACACTGTCACATATACACATTGATGCACAGTTTACCTGTGTATGTGCCTGAGAGTGTTTCTGACATAGAGTGTCCTTGTGTGTGTGTGTGTGTGTGTGTATGTCCCTGTGAGCATGTTTGCGTTTTTGTCTGGGACCCTATGTGTATGGGGTAGCTGCTTGAAGTGTGTTGTGTGTGTGGGGGGTCTGCCTGTAGCCTTTGTGCATTGTGTTTATGGCAAAGCTATGTTTCTTGACTGTGTGTGTATGATGAATGTCTTCAGCTGGTGACTGTGACAAGATCAGTAAAGGGGTACCAGTGGCAGGAAGAGCGTGACAGGGTGATGGGGGTAAATGGACAGGGGGGGTTGTGATGGAGAATGAAGGACAGGGAGTATGACATGGTTTAATGAGGGAGTGTGACAGGGCAAGTGGAGGTAAGTGTGTCAGGGCGATTGTGGCATGGTAGGAGGGACGAGTGTGACAGGATTAAGGGAGTTAATGTGACAGGGTGAGTGTGGCAGAGTGAGGGGAGGAAAGGTTGGAGGGGGTGAGATTAACAGGATTAGGAGTGGTTAATGTGAGTGTGGATGCATGAAGAGGCTGACAGTGTGGGGGTGTGATGACAGTGTAGGGAGGGGTAACAATGTGTGGGGAGGTGACAGTGTGATGGGATGCTAACAGTGTGTCTGGGGAGGCTGTGTGTGTGAGGGGGTGATGGTGTGATGGAGGGAGAGGGGGGTGCTGAGAGGGAGGGAGAGGGGGTGATGGTGACAGGGAGGGGTTGATGGTGTGGGGGTTGATGGTGAGAGGTAGGGGGTGATGGTGTGAGGGAGGGGGGTGATTTGAGAGGGAGGTGGTGGTGACAAGGAGAGGGAGAGGGAGGTGATGGTGTGAGGGAGGGGGGTGATGGTGTGAGGGAGGGGGATGATGGTGTGAGGAAGGGGTAGTGACAGGGAGAGGGGGTGATGGTGACAGGGAGAGGGGGTGATGGTAACAGGGAGAGGGAGGTGATGGTGTGGGGGGCACTGGCGGATCCAGAGCCTTATCTCGGGAGGGGCACTCATAGATTATTTAAAGAAACAATCCAGGCACAATAACCACTACAGCTCTCTGTAGTGGTTATGGTACCAGGAGTGCCATGGCACCCTCCCAGAGTAAATAGTCAAACTGTTTAAGAACAGTTTGACAATTTACCTGGGGTCTGCCAGGATAGGGGCTGTAGTAGGGGATAGGGTCTCTAGTAATGTGTGTGTGTACAGGAGGCAGTGCATGTGGGACAGTGTGTGTATGGTGGTGCAGTGGGAGCACTGTGTGTAGCAGGGGCAATGTGTGTTTGTGTGAGGGGTGTAGTGTGTGTGTGTGTGTAGGAGGGGCAGTGTGTATACGTGGGGTGCAGTGGGAGCACTGTGTGTGTATGGGGCCAGTGTGTGTATGGGACTGCAGTTGGGGAAGTGTGTGTGTGGGGGTGCAGTGTGTGTGTGTGTGGGGAGGGGGAAACGTGTGTGGGGGAGCACTGTGTGTATGGGGGTGTAGTGTGTATGGGTGTGTAGTGTGTATGTGGGTGCAATGTTTGTATGAGGGAGAAGTGTGTGTGTGGGGGGGTGCAGTGTGTATGGGGAGAAGTGTGTGTGTGTGTGTGTGTGTGTATGGAGGTACAGTGGGGAAGTGTGTGTATGTGGGGCTGTGGGGGCAGTGTGTGTGGTGGGGCAGTGTGTATATATGAGGGGCTGTGGGGCAGTGTGTATGTGGGGGGCTGTGTGTATATGGAGGGCTGTGGGGGCAGTGTGTATATGGGGGGCTGTGGGGGAAGATTAAAACAAATGTTTTTTTAAAATTAAAAATATATTCTTTATATCCCCACTCCCTTCTGACCTTTGCCTGGGAGAGGGGATATTATTTCCAATCCCTAGTGGTCCGGTGGAATCCCTGGTGGTTCTAGTGGGGAGTGAACTCTAGCCTGCAGTCCTAAGGCTAGAGTTCACTCTCGCAAGAACAGAGCGTTGCCATGGTAACCGCGGCAACGCTCTGTGCTCGCGAGAGGAGACCCGGCAGAGCTGGAGGATGAGCTCCTCCCGGGTCTCCTCTCTCCGGCAATGTGCTCTCTCCAGCAATGTGCTGGAGAGGTGAGGGAGATCTATGATTTCCCCTCCAGTCCGTGAAGGCACTTAGCAGGGCCGGCGCTTGGATAGCACCGGCCCTGCAGGAGAGAGCATCGTCTCTCGGGGGAGGTGGTGCAATTGCCCTGTTGCCCCCCCTGGATCCACCACTGGTTGGGGTGATGGTGAGAGGGAGGGGGGGATGTGTGAGGGAGGGGTGATGGTGTGAAGGGGGTGATTTGAGAGGGAAAGGAGATGATGGTGAGAGGGAAAGGGGTGCTGGTGAGGGGGGTTTATGGTGAGGGAGGGGGTTGATGGTGAGGGGGTGATGCTAAGGTGCTAACACTAATGCTAACACTCATATTTGTGTTCAGCGACGTCTCCCAAGTAAATCACTATCCCCCATGTATAGGTTTAATAGTGTCTTGGAAAGTTACAGGGTTAAATATAGGGTTTGCGAACCAAATTCTCTGGACTTTCTGTTATTATTATATAATATAATTAATTAAATGACTTAATTATGTAAAATTATTATAGAAATATATATGTAGAATTTAAATATATATAAATAAGTTTGTAAAAATGTTATTTATGTATAGCTGTATGTATATATATATATATACATATATATATATAGATAGATGGATAGATATATAGATACATATATACAGTTATAACATCATTCTAAATGTATTTTGATTTAAATATATATGTATATTAATATCAAAATACAGTTAGAAAAGAATTAAACAGATATATAATTTTTTTTCATTTTTTAAAATGTATTTATTATTTGTATTTTATATGTTAGAAGGCCATTTGGCCTGAATTTGTGGGAGGAGTTATGACTCTATATAAACCCTACCATAGTTACCTGCACTTCCGGTTCATTGTTCCCACCAGTCTTGCCTCGAACAAACAGTCTGTCTTCAGCAGCTCCTGCCGTCGACCTCCGGGCTAGTCCACTGGCTGCCCCGCTGTATTCCTTACTTGTTACCCGGCTATCTGGCTTCCGGTCACGAGACCGGCGCGCACACGTAAGCCTCAACGTGGGAAATAGTGTTCGGCTATTTCCCACGTTCGGGCCTAAAAATGCAGGGATTGGCTCCCTATATTACTTACCCGTTCGTGTAATTCTGCTGTTCGTGTAATTCTGCGTTCGTGCGGCTTTTAGCCGACCGCAGAATACACACGCTTCGTTGTTCTTTCGTTAAAATAATTTCCCGACCGCTTATACTCACCTTACGTTTGCCTGTTTCTCACGTTCGTTTAGCCGAAACACGTACGAACGGCTTTGTTACTAGCTTTTCGTTTCATAAATCTATCACATGCGGTCCTGTTATATTCCTCTTGCATGTTCGTTAGCCGAACGCATGAGGTTTTAAGAATTTAATTTTACAATTTAAGTATGTTCCTCAATTTATTCTTTAAATAACATATGTTCACGGTTCGCCCCACGTTTTCCCTAACTCTAAGTGGCACTATTCGCCACTCATTGTCACATTTAATGATGCATATATTCCCAGGGGTATTCTCTTAAAGCAACAGTTAACCCCTTTACGTTTTTTTTTTCAATGGGCTTAACCCCATCAAACCTCTAAAATTTATCAATTTTCACGTATCAGGTAAAAAAGGTTAACTTTTTTACGTTTCTCCTGAGGCCTCATTCAGCCTCCACAGCCTTTTTTACAATCCCCTCCCACCTCCCAAAGTGGGTTCAAACTTTAAACACACCAGGTTTAAAGATGCCTCACCTTCCTTGTTACTATTATATTAACGTGTTAATTTTGTTTCTCATTTCTACATATCATTACTTAGACCTGCACCATTTCGCAGATTCACTACGCCATCAACGACCATCAGGCTGCCTGGTCCCCGACGTTTCAGTATAAGGAACCCTCAATCTTACTCACTACGATTACGTCCTTCTAAGGCATCACTTTGCCTTCGTATCTTTCACAAATATTCCTCATTTGTGGGAACCCAGGGGCTTGTCTCAAAAAATTTGGACCAACGTTCAGGTCCCTCAGATTACACAGGTGCTTACGATAATGTTTCACTGTTACACACCATTCCATACGTTCTACATTTTTACACTTGGCATACCAGTGGCATGCCTCAGGCCTACTAGCATCTTTCTTACCCCTAGGTTCCTGGACTGGACCTGTACTTCGCAGTATATATATTTAGACATATATATTGAAGTCGCCCTGAGCATTGTCTAAATATACAGGACAAACACTCAAGGTCAGTATCTACATACGTTATATACTTCTTTCAAGAGACAAGCCCCTGTCAGGGTAGAGAACTGGCTTTCAGGGTCAGGCACTGGCCCTAGCTTTCCAAAATAATACTGCGGTCCGCGAGGTCTACACCCCCACCTCATACACGGAGGTTCAGCCCCATGACCAAATCATAGCTAGCCACCTCGTTCGCTCTTCTTTAGGGCTACAGTTAGGGCTTCCCATGTTACAGCCACACGTTTTGAATCTCTTACAGTCACCGAGAGGCTGACATCCTACCACCTCGTTCTGGTGGCCACAAAACCCCCTCGGCCCAAATCATAGGTAGAGCCTCTCATCCCCACTTGGCAATAGCAGGGCCTCATCTGTCACTTGGTTCTAGGTATAATTCTTCGCCCTCGGCACTAGCTAGCAGGCCAGTTCTCCGGAGGTCTCATCCACCTCCACTATACCCTACTTATCCATATCATTATTACTTTCAGAATGTCTCAAGAACCAATCATCAATCCCCCATCAGACGATGTGCAGCACGCCAGACAGGCCTGTGTCTCCGGAGGAATCCCTCACTCCTTCTATTCCCAGATCCCTAAGATATTGGACCATTCCCAATATATCGGCTGAGCTCAGGTTCAGGGGGATCCCCTTTCCAGCCACCGCTAGAAAGGCAGAACTCTACAAACTTCTGTTGACTCAGGCCAACGACCCAAGGCCCGGCATGAGTTCACAAGGGCCTCCAGTTGGCTACTCTGATTCCACCCAGGAAACTCTGGCGGCTATACTGGCCAATCTGCAATCCATAAACAGCAGGTTGCTGAAGGTGACTTAACAGGCCCAGCCGTCCTTACACTGGTGACCTCGACCGCTCTGACTGCCATACCCGTCATCTCCCCTCCCCCACCTGCCACCACTACTCCCACTGCCCACGCCTCACCATCCCATTCTGTCCCGGCTTCCATCAAGAAAGATATTCTTGATGGAAAAGACATCAATTTAATGTCCCTCCTCATAGCCTCACAAGACATCCTAGAGAATAGAGCTTACAAATGTGGGGACATTTCAGTAGTCTTAAGAGCCAGCGATCCACGTTTGAACAAAAAACTCACCATTCCACAGTTTATCACTTTTGGCATTTATCGAGATGTTATTTGCACGGTGTACCCACATGGGAGAGAGAAGCTTGATTTATACATGCACAATGTTGTGGATATGGGAATCAAGTACGGTGGGTCCTCATTTTATGATTACCACAAATCAGTTTCGGCCAAGGCAGCGACTCATCTGGCACAGTTCAATATTAGAATTGATTGGTGCCAGATAGATACCGAGTTGTTTTGCCGTTATTTCGCTGGTTTGAGGCCCCCGTCTTGTGCCTCATGTGGTTCCACTTCACACTCCACCGACCTATGCCCTGGAGACGCAGACCCTTCCACTTCCACCTCCACACCCCACCACTTTTCAATCACACGACCTACACCAGGTGTTACCCGCATTTACGGCACCACGTACGTTGGACCACCATTTGACCACAAGCACACGACGACATCACGTCCAAACCATGTCTCATCCCATTCGCACTTACCCCATCACGGGGGGGGGGAGGGGGGGCTACTTGCACTTCAAGTAATATAAATTTGTTATTGACCTTTTCGTATCTCTTTTCTTTCCCTCCAGATCCAGTATTAGTTACTCTCATCCCCAATGTATAGTTCTTGTTGTAATTTGCCTACATTCTACTATTTCAGCGGGTAGAAATACACGGTTAAGCAAGACATGTATATCTTACACCTCAAATATTACCCCTCCTCTCTTGGTCCCTCCGTCAACAAGCAAGCAATCGTTCTATGCCAAGCTTGTGTCTTGCCATAGCCTTACGTACTAACTTTGCAGGCCAGTTGCCTCAGTAACTTTGACTCCTTATCATGGACATATCCTTCAAGTCCCCCCCCCCGTGATACGGGCGATGCAGAGGGGTCCTGATCTTCACTGCGGCCCCTTCGCTTCATGCCAAGAGTTACACTGTGGGGATGCGCGTTGGTTTCTAAGGCTATTTCATTTCGCTTCACGGTATACCCATCCCCTGCCCAACCATTTGTAGACCCCAACATTGCACGCCTGCCCTCCATTTTAGTAGACACCTGTGGGGGCCCCAAGGGCCCTCTCAGTCGCATGTCTAGTCAGTCTTTAAAGGAACATCAAACGTTCCACACCCCCGGTGCCACAATTCAGCCGCTGACACTCTTTTACGTTCTTAATTATAGGTCTCCGGCCAGGCTCCATCTCGGGCCTACCTCCAACCATCCAGGAAACCACTGTTCCACCGGCTAATCCTGGTTTAAATGAACTATTACTCCACGCACAAGCACTCACGCACCACGCACCACGCACTGTCTCCCAACACTACTACCTCTTACGCTAGGGCACTGACTATTTTTAACAAATTTACCACTGAGTTTTGCTTACAAGGTGACCTTTCCAACAAAACCATGGTGGCTTTTGCCTCCTTTTGCCATCTACACCTAAAACTTTCACACAACACTATCAAATTCTACCTTACTGGAGTACAACACCACATCCTCCCTACCTTCCCTAACCACGCTCCTTTTCTATCTTCCTACCCCATCAAGAAAATCCTTAAAGGTATTTTTAAAGTCACAGTTCCTCCAAGCACTACTAGGTTACCAATAGACGGTCCAATATTCAGGCTTCTTAGTGATCTATTGGACAAATCCCTGTTTGACCATAGTACTAATTTGGTAATTAAATCCGCCATCTTTCTGGCTTTCTATGGTTTCCTCAGACCTAGAAAGTTCACTGTGATACGTCAAGGAGACACAGTCCATTGTCTTAAACTTTCTCACTTAAAGAAAGTAGACGACCATTAAATACTCTCCTTACCTTCAACTAAAACCAGAAAGGGAGCTTAGGCAAGCTTTCAGAAATCTAGCTGTTTAAACTTGCAATAAAGTCTGTTTACTTCAAATTCCTTTTTGCTTTTTACAGGCCTACTCGTACGTTGGTTTCAGCGCACCTCAACCAACTTTGCTTCTCCTCTACATTCCATTTACGTATTAGAGATTCCGAGCACAAGTTGGAAGGCCATTTGGCCTGAATTTTTGGGAGGAGTTATGACCATATATAACCCTACCCCCCTACTTACCTTTGCCGTTCAAGCTGTTTTGTCCCCACCCACCTACACCCTCCTTTATACATTTCACTTTGTGGGCCCTCTTTTTACAGGCCTACGTTGGTTTCGGCACACCTCAACCAACTTTGCTTCTCCTCTACATTACATTTACGTATTAGAGATTCCGAGCACAGATATATATACGATGTATATAACGTCATTCTAATATATGTCAGAAGGTGACAACAGTTGGTGCAATTATTCGCAAATGGAAGAAACACAAAATAACTGTCAGTCTCCCTTGGTCTGGTGCTCCATGCAAGATCTCACTTCGTGGAATATCAATGATCATGAGAACGGTGAGGAATCAGCCCAGAACTACACGGGAGGATTTTGGTAATGATCTCAAGGCAGCTGGGACCATAGTCACAAAGAAAACAATTAGTAACACACTACGCCATGAAGGACTGAAATCCGGCAGTGCCCGCAAGGTTCCCCTGCTCAAGAAAGCACATGTACAGGCCCATCTGAAGTTTGCCAATTAACATCTGAATAATTCAGAGGAGAACTATGTAAAAGTGTTGTGGTCAGATAGAAACATTTAGAATCGAGCGCTTTGGCATCAACTCACCTTGCCATGTTTGGAGGAGGAGGAATGCTGCCTATGACCCCAAGAACACCATCCCCACCTTCAAACATGGAGGTGGAAACATAATGCTTTGGGGGTGTTTTTCTACTAAAGGGACAGAACAACTGCACCACATCAAAGGGACAATGAATGGGGCCATGTACCGTCAAATCTTGGGTGAGAACCTCCTTCCCTCAGCCAGGGCATTGAAAATGGGTTGTGGATGTGTATTCCAGCATGACAATGACCCAAAATACACAGCCAAGGCAACAAAGGAGTGACTCAAGAAGAAGCACATTAAGGTCCTGGAGTGGCCTAGCCCATCTCCAGACCTTAATCCCATAGAAAATCTGTGGAGGGAGCTGAAGATTTGAGTTGCCAAACGTCAGCCCCAAAACCTTAAGGACTTGGAGAGAATCTGCTAAGAGGAGTGGGACAAAATCCCTCCTGAGATGTGTGCAAACCTGGTGGCCAACTACAAGAAACGTCTGACCTCTAATTGCCAGCAAGGGTTTTGCCACCAAGTACTAAGTCGAAGGGGTCAAATATTTATTTCACTCATTGACATGCAAATTAATTCATAAATTTTTTGACGTGTGTTTTTCTGGATTTTTTTTAGTTATTCTGTCTCTCTCTGTTAAAATACACCTACCATTAAAATTATAGACTGATAATTTCTTTTTAGTGGGCAAAGGTTCAAAATCTGCAGGGGATCAAATACCTTTTTCCCTCACTGTACAAATCGAGGTAGGCTCAAGCATAATTCACATACATCCGACAGGTGTAGCGACTTGTATATTGCAGCCTGCCAGGAGCTGATACTTGTATATTGCAGCCTGGCAGGAGCAGATACCTGTATATTGCAGCCTGCCAGGAGCAGCTACCTGTATATTGCCACCTGACAGAAAACGATACTTGTATATTGCCACCTGACAGAAAACGATACTTGTGTATTGCAGCCTGACAGAAGCAGATACTTTTCTGTTGCAGCCTGGCAGGAGCCGATACTTTTCTATTGCAGCCTGGCAGGAGCCGATACTAGTATATTGCCACCTGAGAGGGTGATGAAATAACACAGGTAAAAGGCAAGAAAAAGTGTTAGTCACTACCCGAAGAAAGTAATTTGTTTAACAAGGCTAATAAGATGGGATCGACTGATATTCATTTTTTAGAGCCGATACATATACCGATAATCTGTGAACTTTCAGGCCGATAGCTGATATCTTACCAATATTCTGTACATTTACGATATTTTTTGGAAAATTTTTTTATCAAGTGGTAAATGCACAAAATATACATGCCAGTCAGATTTTTTTTTAATGTTTTTAAGAAGTGAAATGCTGTAGTGGATGCAATGAGAATATTTGATTAGTAAATGCAGCAGTGTGTGTTTGTGTAGTGGATGCAGTGTGTGTGTGTGTTTGTGTAGTGGATGCAGTGTGGTTAGTGGATGCAGTGTGTGTGTGTTTGTGTAGTGGATGCAGTGTGGGTAGTGGATGCAGTGTGTGTGTGTGTATGTTTGTGTAGTGGATGCAGTGTGGGTAGTGGATGCAGTGTGTGTGTGTGGTTTGTGTAGTGGATGCAGTGGGCTTGCTTGTGTAGTGGATGTAGTGTGGGTAGTGGATGCAGTGTGTGTGTTTGTGTAGTGGATGCAGTGTGGTTAGTGGATGCAGTGCGTGTGTGTGTTTGTGTAGTGGATGCAGTGTGGTTAGTGGATGCAGTGTGTGTGTGTGTGTGTTTGTGTAGTGGATGCAGTGTGTGTGTGTGTTTGTGTAGTGGATGCAGTGTGGGTAGTGGATGCAGTGTGTGTGTTTGTGTATAAATATGTGCGGTAAGAACTCCCCTTCTCCCCACCCTTTACCTGTCTCTTAGTGCCCCCCCATTCCCCTGTTCCTCTCCCTTCTCTTTTAGTGCCCCCCCACCCCAGTGTTCCTTTTCCCTTCCCTCCCCTGTACCTTAATGTTCCTCTCTTCCCCCTAGTGTTCTTCACCCACCCCTTCCCTGTCCCATAGTGTTCTTAACCTCCCCTCCACTGCCTCATAGTGTTCCTTACCACCCACCCTTACATAGTTTTCCTTTGCACCCTACCCCATAGTGTGGGCAAAACCAATAATCGGTCGATCCCTACTAACAAACTGGCTGGTCGCATGCTGCCCGAGATCTGGGTCTGAGACCAGTAATCTGACTGATTTACATGCATAAAAAAACCACAGCAAACCGTTTGATGCCGCAACAAGTCACTCGGTCTGGGGACACGGTGCTTGCAGCTTCACAGCCGACAGTGCATGGCGGAACAAAACTGGGTCAATCACGGAGCCCGAAAATGGACCGGTGGGGGTTATCCCAGTCCTCCCTGAGGCGAAGCTATACTCACTCCGTCCAGACCTGAGGTGTCCAGTAGAGCCGAAATCCTACACATTGAGAGCCAAGATGGCCACCGACACGATGCCCAGACCACTCCAAACTCCCAGGACCTGGGCCACACAAGAAGACAGCATCGCAAGGGCCTTTGCAAACTTCTGGACGTAATACTGGGGAAAAACCCTACAGAGCAAGACAAGGTCTGCCACTGCAGCTCCAACCCAAACCAACTTCCCACAGAGTGAAACGAAAGCAAGACTGGCAGGGCTCAGGCCTACAACAGCGCAGCTGGGAAGGAAGCGGAGGCATCACAAAAAGTCCAGACGCAGGTGGCTCGGACCAAAAGTAACCTGCAGCTCGCAAGGACCACGGCTCCTCCAGAGAAGAACCCCTCTACACAACTAAACAGGGCAAATGACTCTCACTTACCGCATGCAGTGGACTACTCCTGATTGTCAGGTTATACCTGCAGGTTTCGCCACTTCCAAGGCACTTCCGGGTTGACGGAGCTCTGCCCCGCCCTCTTTCTCTGACGCGGTCTCCTCATGCTACATAGGAAGACCGCGCCAGATTCAAAATGCTGGATTATTGTGTGGTTTCCCTGAGATCCTCAGACCGGCTACTAAATTATCGCAACCTTCTATTACGTGTACCGAACCCTGGACTGAAACTCGTTTACCTACCTTCTCCTCTCCTCGACCTCGGACTGATTAAAGGACCTCTGCTTCTATTTCAAAGGAATACTTAACTCTGGATTCAACTTTTAAGAAGTACTTCTGAACCTTCTTCCACTGAACGCTAAGTATTAATTCCTTCAACTCAAATTGGCTCTCTGTCTGCTTGCAATTATAAACTGCCTCATTGTTGCACATAACAAGCTACATTTTTCTGCTGCAATTAATTCCTCTGAACCTCCAACCTACTTTTGGACTAATCCTTATTTAGGACTGCTTGGCTCTTGCAAAACCACTGCTGCTTGTTTCCTTTCTACAACTAACAACTTGCTAAGTTTTAAAGCTACAGTAACAGCTTATTTCAATTCAGTTAAAATAAAGTAAAATTAATTCAAAGTTTTTCTGCAGTTGTGTTCCATTCATTTGAATTAGCATAACACTGATGGACCCAGAGAACGAGTCTCGCCTGTACCAACGCATGAAACAACTGGGTCCGTAGAGGGAGATCGTCATCGGGCTTGGTGAGGGTGGGGAAGCGTGAAGCAGGACTCTTGTACATTATCCCACATGGCCATTAGGCATTCAGTGGAGGGCATAGGTTGAGCTAAGCAATAATCACAGTCTGAGATAGGGCTTCATTATCTAAATATTAGGCATTTGTCTAGCCAGGGATATTCACTCACTCTGAAGCGTCTGTTAATCTTAATATATTTCTAATAGAATATATATTAAGCTTATATAGCCTCTTACGCACATGTTATGACTTGCACCACACTACTGTTTACTCTTTATTACTTTAAAAAAGTGCACCTTATTCATGCCAAACATTTGTCTTTCCATGTCCATTGCAACTCTGGCAACAGCTGTTGTGGCATTGCTAGCTTAAATGTAACATGTATAATCTATGAAAAAATAAAAAATAAAAAAAGCAGGGAGGGGAAAAAAAACCGCCTGTTGTGTTTATTTTCTCATCTGTGGTTTTATTGTACCTGCTCTTGTGTAGTTTTCCCCTGTTTTCCTTTGTGTTGGTGTGGCACCTTCCTTGTTTGGTCGTTTTAGGTTTAGGGCTATGCTGTAGCATTCAGAGGTATCTTTTGGGTGTTTGAAGCCTGTTCCATCTATCCCACGCCTCTTTCCTGAACGTTTGCGGGAACCTGTGTGTTCTAGCCATCACTTTGTATAGTTTTGTGTTTTCAATTTGTAGGATACATGCATCGATATGCGGGGGAGGATGGGGGGAGTTGGCTGTAGCCAATTACGGCTGATGGTTGTAAGTGTGGCTGAGGTAACGTGATATATGAGATACCGGTCAGTTTTGTTGATGTATGTTGGTAGGTATTGTAATATAGAGTGTTCAGGGTTTCACGGTAGTGCCATTTCCACCACCTTCTGAATCAGTGTGTGTATGTCTGTCCATAGTCGTGCTAGATCTGGGCACGACCACCATATATGTAGCATCGTGCCCTGAGATTTGTTGCATTTCCAGCACATCCCTGAGTGTGTATGTGTTATGTGCTTCATTCTCGGAGGGACCAAATACCAACGATATAGAATTTTCCTTGCGATTTCCAGGTGAGATGTGATTAGTGTGAGCTTTTTGTTTGCGTGGAATATTTGTGTCCATTGTTCGTTCGTCAGTTTTTTATATATGTCTACCTCCCATGCTTGAACAAAGGTGAGGCTGTGTGGATCTGACAGGTGATAGTGATGATTATATAGTCAAAATATTAGTTTTAGTGGTTGTTGGTCTTAGAGACACAGTTTTTCTAAATCTGTCGTGTTTGTCCAGGCCTCCCTTGAGGGAAGTATGTTTTTGTTTTTTCCCAACCAGGAACTAATTTCTCTGTGTACAAATTCTGCCAAGATGGGTAGCTGGTAAGTTTCTTGAACAATATTAGTTTACCTTGATCAAAAAGTTGGTGGAGGTGTGTCAGGCCTTGTGTGCACCAGTGATTGATATTAATAAAGGTTATCAGTTCTGTGAAGGAATGTAATAGCAATGCTGGTGACAGTGTTGCGTGCGTGGATTCCAGATATTTAACTACCACTATATCAGATCAAAGCCTGAACACTTACCGGTTGTGGTTGCTATTATGAATGGTGAACAGGTACCATAACTGTGGATTGTTGAAATTTCAGCCATAATGTTACTTTTTTTTCTAATACAGTTTACTGTTACAGTTTACTGACTTCAACCACAGCTTAGAATCCACAGGATCCCAACTGTAAATATGAGACATTCCACATCCACTATCTACTGTGCTACACTGTTTCAAAACCATTTTGCTGATAAATAAGCAGTAAATAAGCGGTTACAAGTATTTCTTACGACACAAGTAACCTCTAATAGTTCGATAGTCTAATCTGAGTTTAAGTATTCTCAAAACTTATACCCCTAGTGGATGATATTCACTGACTCTAATAATATAATTGAGGACTTTCTGGAACGTATAATATTGAAAAATTGAAATTTTTAGACTTATTGGTTCCCTCTTTTAAATCACTTCAGTTCACTGTTTTGTGACACACAATTCACTAATTTGTGTATATTTAATGGGGGGGGGGGAGAGGTTTGGGGGGGAGGGTTTATTTTTGGGGTTTTTTGTGGCATACTGAAACATCATTATATTTAATAAAGTTTTCTTAAACAAATTACTTACATTTTGGAATGGTGACACGTTGAGTCTTAGTCTCAGTTCTTTCTCAGACTAACACTCACTTTTTCTTGTTTAGACTTTAGAATGATGCCCTAGTTATCCACCTAGGCCATTCTGTTGCATTAGTGGTACGACATTTATGTCTTGCACCTGAAGCTCCCTTCTTTATTACTGATAGAAGGCAGGCTGTGCCAACATTGCAGTGACAGGAATCTATAACTTTTCTGTAAGTTATGGTTTAAAAAAAATAAATCATAACTTCTCATTACACACCTGGTTATTTTGGAATATATGAAGATAACCATGGTTAACTTAAGTGGGGAGTATTCTCCCCTTTTCCCAATAAAGAACTTAAATAAACTCACATAATCAAGCTTTCTCGGTCAATGCTCTTCCAATCCCCAGCTTCTGTTCTTTGAAATGTTCATCCAATAAAATAAAGAAAAATTAAACAGCTCTGACAAAACTTAATAAAAATAAAGATTTTTAAAAATTAGGTGTAGGTGGACCTATAGGTGCATAAACAATGCATTAGCATCTAGCTTGCACTTAACAGGGCTTACTAGAACTTGGTTTTGGAATGCCAAGATCATGAAAGTTGCAGTTCTAGAGTTTCTGCAGGTCCCTTAAGCTAAGGGCATTTACCATTTGCTTAATTATGTTTTAAAAGTTATGAAACCTTAATAGGTTTGAGGCATAAGTGGATGCAAGTGCCCTGGCAAATACCTTGTTAGCTGTGTTTTGTAGATTGTGTCAGTGTGTTTGCCAGTGAGTGTATGTCAGTGTATCTGTCATGCGGTAACACTTCCGGGTTCGGCAATCCGCTGTGCGGAGCCGGACCCCGCCCCCCTCTGACACAGCTCTGACGGTATTTAGGGAGACCGTGCCAGAGAGAGGGAGCTTGGTGATACTGGGAGCTACTTCCACCAGACTTACCTCTCCACAGGCTCTGGCATTGTGGGTCCTACTTCCGAGTATGCACGCCGGCTCCTGGGACACGCCAGCTCTACAAACTCTGAAGTCGTCCTAGCCTTCTGGACTAAGACAAGTATGCTTCATGTCATAGAGGATTACTGGAGAACAGAAACTCACTTACTTTACAAGTGGACCATATCCCTGAACTATTGGAGGACTACTCACTAACCTTAAGTATATCTTTGAGCTATTTGTCTACATTATCATTTATTAATGAACTAATGCTTGCTTACTCAAATCTTCATTGCTACAAGCTACTAATTATATGGAGGACAACTCCCATCATGCTTATTCACTATGAACTGTTTCTTGCTTTGCAAATATTCTCAGCTACTTGCTTAAAGTTACTATTAAAGATTATTCTCATTAACCAAAGAATGTTACTTAATGCATCTCTGAGGAAATACTTAATAATGAACTTTGTGTTGTTTATTACTTGCACTTCTTCTTATTGGATTATTGCCTAAATGCAATCATTTAAGTTAACACTTATTAAAACTTTGTTTGAATCAATTTACTAGCGATTCCCTCTTTTCTTAAAGCTACAGTATTGATACTTTAAAGTTTCTCCGTATCTTCACTCATGTAATTAGGGAGGTTTACAAATTGCAGTTGAGTTCCAAGCCAAATCACCCAAGTAGCGTAACAGAATCACCAAGCTCACAAAATGGAACCAGCAGAAGTGAATTCCCAAATTACCTCTTTAAACCACAGGGTTGAAATACTCACACAAGCCATGCAGGATTTGCAAATTGCTAATTAGTGACTTCTTTCTTATATTAGAGAAATGCAAAATAAAGTTACACATTCTTCAAGTGACCCTGGTGTCTGCAATCCTGAAAAAATGTATGGAGATCGCTCTAAATATAGAGAATTTTTGAATTCATGCAAATTATTGTATACTCTTAAACCTAGGGCACACCCCACAGACAGGATTAGAGTCCGTCTGTTCGATGATTTCCTACTTAAGGGGTGAACCCATGTCCTGAGCACATTCATTTCTGGAAAATAAAGATCCTATTTTGGATTCTTTGGATAAATTTATTGAAGCAATGTCACTACTTTATGAGGACCCTAATAAACAAGCTACAGCTGATCTTGCTATTAGATTATTACAACAAAGAAATCGTCCTGTGGAGGATTATATAGCTGAATTTAAAAGATGGGCTTCGGGAACCCAATGGAATGATATAGCTCAAAGTAATCCATTCCGTTTAGGATTATCTGAAACAGTTAAATATGAACTATCTAGAACCACTCTTCCCCCAATGCTTGATAAATTAATTCAACTCTCTATCAGTATAGATAGAAGAATCAGAGAACGTAAAGCTGAAAAGGCTCAGTCTAATTCATTTTGGAAAAAACCTAATCCACCTTTGCGCATGCCTCATAAACCCTTGCAACCAAGTGAACCTATGGAAGTTGGGTTTATTAGGGGACCTTTGTCTATTGATGAAAAAACAAGAAGAAGAAATTTAAATCTCTGTATGTATTGTGCTTCTAAGGAACATCTTTTACAAGAATGTCCTCTACTAAAACGTGCTAAGGGAGGAAAGCTTAAAATTAATACCTCAATTTTGAAGACACTTCCCTCTTCCTGTTCTCATCAGTTTGCTGTATCTCGTAACAAAAAAGCTGATACTCTTTCCAGAATTCCTCGTAATCCTTCTTCGGAAGAGAAAGTCTTCTCAATATTGTCAAACAATAAAGTTATTGGATTTACAACTACTATATTGGATGAACTGAAACAATTATCTCACAAGGAACTTGAACTACCTTCTACTCCTAAATTGTTCAAAAAAGATGGAATCTTTTATTTCAAAAATAGAATTTATATTCCTCCAAAACTCTGACATAACCTTTTAAAATTGATTCATGATTCTCCCCTTGCTGGACATCCTGGAATAAAAAAGACACTTGAACTCTCTACTAGACAATATTGGTGGCCTCGTCAAGGCAAAACCATTGAATCCTATGTGAAGTCTTGTCCAGTTTGTCAAAGATCCAAAGTAGAACGTCACCTTCCTTATGGATTATTGACTGGATTACCAGTACCTGAAAGCCCTTGGCAGTCTATTTCCATGGACTTTATGGTGGAACTCCCTCCTTCTCAGAAATACACCACCATCCTGGTTGTCGTAGACCATTTCACAAAAATGTCACATTTCATTCCTTTGAAAAAGTTACCCTCATCCTCTGAACTTTCCAAAGTTTTCATTGACAATATAATCAAATTACATGGATTCCCTGAAGAAATAATCTCAGACAGAGATTCTCAATTTACTTCACGTTTTTGGAAGGAAATGTGTTCTTCACTTCAAACCCAACGTAAGCTTTCTTCAGCATACCATCCCCAAACAAATGGCCAGACAGAACAAGTCAATCAATGTTTGGAACAATACCTTCATTGTTACTGTAGGTATTTACAAGATGACTGGAGTAATTGGTTACCCATGGCTGAATTTGCCTATAATAATTCTATACATTCAAGCAGCAAAATGACTCCATTCTTTTCAAATTATGGATTCCATCCCTCCTTGTTTCCTGATGACCCTAAGACAACTTCGAATCCAATGGTTTCTATTCAAAATATGGAAATGTCTTCATTGTTTAATCAATTAAAGAAAAACATTGAAAGTTCTATGTCCTTATATAAAAGGAAATATGATATTAAAAGGAGAGCACCTCCTCAATATAAAATTGGTGATACCGTTTGGTTATCTTCAAAAAATATTTCTACTAACCGTCCTTCTAAGAAACTTAGTCCTCTTTTTCTTGGACCTTTTCAAATTGAATCAATTATTAATGAAAATGCTGTAAAATTGAAACTTCCTCCTTCACTTAAACTGCATCCAGTTTTCCATGTTACACTTCTAAAGTCTTTTCTACCAGACCCCTTCCAGAGGGAACAATTGTCAAGGCCTGACCCCATTGAAGTACAAGGTGAATTGGAATATGAAATAGAGAAAATTCTTGACTCCCGACTTCATAGAGGTAACTTACAATACCTTATTAAATGGGAGGTGTGACGAGACCAATCTCGCCACATTGCATTGGAGAAGCCTGGTTGCTCGCCTGTTGCCTTTGGATTATGGCCACATGTTAAAAGGCTTGATTTTCCCCTGCAAAGACAAGAAAGCCGGGTCATTTGGTGCTTGCCCTGTTTGAGCAGTGATACCCCAGATAGCTATGCCATGGAGCCCATTCGTATTATGAAAGACTATGGGAAAGACTTTGGCTCCATGGCAATTGAACTGTATGTGTGTGCTCTGAGCGCCATTCAGTAATAATGTGCGCTCAGACCTAAGCTATCTGGGCATATGTTGTATGTCTGTATTTTATGTCATAAATGTAACCTTGTGTATTTTATTGTATTTTACTGTCTTTTTGCTGCCATGTGTTCAATGGAGTTTTGCCTCTGTCTTTGGAGATAATTGGATTACTTCTAATTATCTCCAGGATAGAAGACTCTGTGGAACTGGTTTTGGGCAGAAAAGCCATGCTTCCTGTGGCCACAAAGGACTATGATCTATTTTTTGAACCACTGGACCAATTTGTATGATTTTGACATATGTTTGTATTTGGAGTATGTTGATTCTGAAAATGTACGTTTTATGTGAATGTGATGCATACTTTTCAAGTTATGAATAACGTGGAAAAATTGTATTTCTCTGCTGGTGCTAAATTA